>CM062295.1:538476835-538962443 GCA_031216915.1 Pictodentalium vernedei | reverse complement strand
CAAAAACATTTAAATAAAACATACCCCCCCAGACAATGGAAGGATAACAACAAAGTTTTGTTGCATGTGACCCTGACCTTGACAACATGATACTGGTTCAAAGCCGTGACATACCTTTGAGTAGTGAGCAATAATTGGTCCAAGTATGAATAGGATCAGTCAATAACAACAAGTTATATGAAATGGACAAAAGTGACAGTAAAATGTCAAAGTTTGTCACAGAGATAGTATTATATACTACTCAAAGTTTGCTAAGCACCAAGTATATCCAACTACCTGTTTTACGTTTTAGTTGAAATATTGTAATGAAAAATGTATATATTTTTTATTTAATTATATCTTTAATGATTCAAGTACAGAAATTAAGATTTGATTTGTGTTTGACATTATTTTTTAGCTTTTGAATATGATAACTATGGCAAATGGATATTTTTGGTAAAAGAGGACATTTTTCAATATACCAAAAAGTTGACGGAGCGAGCTCGTAAGGCTTCCATATCTAGTATGACACACATTACTATTAATTACAGCTTGACAATGCCTTCTCATGCTCCCAATCAGGTTCCTGGTGGTCCTTTGTGGGATGTTGTTCCATTCTTGGACCAGCATGGCACCAAGCTCCTGGACACTTCTTGGCTGGACTGAAAGGGCTGAAATTGAAAGCTGCAACTCATTTCAGACATGTTCAGTTGGATTGAGGTCAGGTGATCTTGCTGGCCAGTCCATACGCTCAATCCCCTCCCTCTGTCGGTACTCCCTGACAGCATGGGCAACATGAGGATGGGCATTATCGTCCATCAGAATGAATGTATCACCCACTGCACCTGCATACAATCTGACGTGGACATCCAGGATCTCATCAATATACCGTTGTGCAATCAATGTACCACGTTCAAGGACACAGAGCTCTGTACGTCCATCCCAGCTGATGCCACCCCAGACCATGATTGACCCTCCACCATAATGGTCATGCTCAGCAATGTTGGCTGCATGAAATCGCTCTCCTGGTCTTCTCCATACCCTAGAACGCCTATCTGTGTGGTCTAGGCAATACCCCGACTCATCTGTAAAAAGGACAGGTCGCCAATCTTCTCTGGTCCATCCAACGTGGTCCATGGCCCATTCATATCGTGCCTGGCGGTGGTTCTGGGACAGTGGAATGCAAATACATGGTCTTCTCGATCGGAGACCACATTCATGCAACCTTGCCCAGATAGTATTCATCGAAACATTTACCCCGGATGCATTCTGAAGGTCAATGCGAAGCTGGGTTGCTGTGGCAAAGCGGTTCCTACAGGCCTAAATGATCAAAACCGGTCTTCAGCTGCAGATGTTGCCCTGTCTCTGCCACCACCATGCCGTCTTACTGGTGTGCCATGCTGCTGAAATACTGCCCAGGCTCTGGTGCTCACCGTATGGTGCACACCAAAGGCTTCACCAACCTGACGATGGGTAGCCTCTTGCTCCAAGATCCCTACAGGGCGCCACATTTCTGCTTCAGACAAATGCTTCTTACATTTGCATTTGCCATATTCAATCCTTAACCCTTTCCGACTACGGTACGTATAAATACGTACGAAAATTCCCGTGCGTTCCGACTACGGTACGTATATATACGTATCTCAACTTCGAATGATTACTGTTCATTTGTTGTGTATCCTATCTTTACTCTTATTGCACATCGAATGTGCCCTGACAACGGAACTGTCTTCTGCTTTGTTTAGATGTTGCTATGCAACCCGAAAAAAGAAAATTTAAAGTTTATTCATCGAAAATGACAGGCGAAAACTAAATAATGTCTGACAGTGAAAACGAAGACGTTCCACTTGCGACGTTATTCGGCAAAGCTCAAGAATCGGATATTTTTAATAATGATAACGGCCAAAATATACAATATGACAGCGATAATTCTGTGCCTGATATAAGTTATCCTGTCGTCGATACAGACTCCGAAGTTGACAGTAGCGATGACGAGACCCCACTTATAAAATTTCGAGTGAAAACAGGCGAAACTTATGTTTGTGAGAGTGAGTCTGGGGATTCAGATGATGCACCACTTTCTAAACTAAGAAAATTAGCACCTGAAAATGAATCTGAATCTCGCTCATGTGCAGCTGCATCATGTTCAAGTTCCAATGAAAATGAGGAAGAGTTTTTTTCTTGGTCCTCAAAGCCTGTTGCAACTGAAGATATTCCTTTTGATCATGATAGAGTGGGTCCGAAAAATAATTTATTTCACAAGTCCCCCCTTGAAGTATTCCAGGTGTTTTTTACAGAATACTTGATTGGTCAAATTTTAGCCCAAACAAACATTTATGCAAATCAATGTAGGCAATCAGGAAGGCCCAGAATGGAATGGCATGATACTGACATTTCTGAGATGGAAACATGGTTAGGCCTTATTTTAACAATGGGTCTTGTAACGAAAAAAGGGCGCTTAGCGGAATACTGGTCCACAGATTTTCTTCAGCACACACCTGGATTCAATGAAACAATGACTAGTCGGAGATTTCTTCAGATCCTCAGGTATCTCCATTTTGTAGACAACGAGTCACACGATAAAAACTCATCAGATATTCTGTGGAAAGTAAGACCCATAATAAATTATCTTATCAAGAAGTTTCAAAGTTTATACACTCCAAGTAGGGAGCTTTCTGTTGATGAAACAATGGTAAAATTCAAAGGCCGGGCCAAAATAAAACAGTACATAAAAAATAAACCCACTAAATGGGGAATTAAACTTTTTACCCTGGCTGAATCGAAATCGGGATATGTGCTGAATATCTTGCCATACACTGGTAGACAAGAAGATGCTGGTGACTTGACAAAGACATCACAGATAGTGCTAACATTAGTGAAGCCATACTTTGGGCTTGGTCACAGAATATACACTGATAATTACTACACCAGCTTGGAATTAATGACACAATTGCAAAAAAATGACACGCTGTCATGTGGCACAATTCGGCCATGCCGCAAGGGTTTCCCACGTGAAATGAACAAAAAATCTGTCACAGTGAAAAAATTGTCCAAAGGACAGAGCCTCAAAAAATCAAATAAAGAGGGGATGTTAGCTGTAACATGGAAAGATAAAAGATTAGTTACTGTATTATCCAACATTCCTGGTGTGAGTGGTGATGTGAACATTGTTCGAAAAGAGAAAACCGGAGGTGTTGTGGGAAATGTTCAAATCAGTAAACCTGCGTCTATTGTTGATTATAACCAACATATGGGTGGAGTGGATCTTTCTGATCAGCGTGTTTCTTCATATCGTCGACACATCAAAACTCTAACATGGTATCGTCAGATTTTCTTTCACCTGTTCACACTAAGTGCAGTGCAGGCATTCTTACTGTATCGACAATGCAATCCTAATACCAAGCTAACACAACGTGATTTTTTTAGTAAAATTGCTCTTGGACTGACAGCTGGAAGGTCATATAGGAAGTCCACAATGTCACCCAAAATAAACTCCTCTGATGAGACAAGACTCAATCGCGAGCTGTGTCATGCCCCATCCTATTTCAATACCCAGTCTAAATGTGTTGTACATCAAAAGAGAAAGGACACTAAATATGGCTGTAACATTTGCCACAAGAGAATGTGTCCTGTTCCTTGCTTTTTTAGGTATCATTATATGGAGAATTATTATTATGTTGACCAAGGCAAGAAGAATGCAAAGCAAGTTTGTGAAAATGAGTCATAAACTTCCCCTCACACATATATAAATACAGTACAGTTCACCTGTGGTGCATTCCAAACAAGAATAAAGTCCTGCGGTCAAAATAAAATTGCAGTTCCTCTATTTATTTTGACAGCAAACCTTAGATTGACTAAATTGAGAAAATTATAGGTTCCTGGGATATGAATGTAGGGCATTGAACATCATAAAAACATGCCTCTGGTTTTTACCAGAAATATGAAAAAGAACCATAAAAATTTGGATATAATTAGAACTGGCTCATTGAGCTGGTTCTAATGATATCCACATTTATCCCATAAATCCACATTTATTTGAGATAATTTTTTGCTACTAGGGTGATAAATGTCCCCCATGAATTTAAAACTCAAAAACGTTAGACCTCTAGTAGATTTGACGCCACGAACGTCATTATGCCGTAATGACTTTGTGACACGATGCTTCCATTTTGGTGCAAATTGATGAGAGCTGAGTGTATTATTCATTCTTAAACCTTTAATTTTATGCAATGAAAACTACTGCCAGTGCTCTACACAAAGAGCCCAGACTTCAATTTGTTTTTAATTTTAAATGTTTTGTTTCCAAAACAGCTTATGACCCCTCATTGGAATGAGCTCATTCAAATGAGGGTCATAAGTTATGTTTCGGATGCAAAATGTTAATATCTTTAGTTGTTTAGTATTGAATTTTTCTCTCGTAAATTTTTTATTCTTTACCTACAAATAAAAAAAAATGTTATGGGAAAAATGAAATAAATGCCTAGTGGGTGGAAATGAAAAATGTATTCTACTTGTGGTATTAAGAATTAAACTTGCTCGCCAAAGGCTCGCAAGTTTAATTCTTAATACCAGTCGTAGAATTTTTTTTTATTTACATTCAATAGGTGTTTATCCTATATTTGTATGATTTTCTGGGGGTAGCAAAATGTTACTATGAACCTTCAAGAAAGGCTTTTATACATGTATGAGTTTTTTCCCTGGCCATCCAAGTAAAAGTTTGATTTTTTTAGTTCACAACCGAAACTTGAACTGCAGGGATTTTTTTTTATCCTTTTTTGGGGAAAAGGTTCTGGGCTCATGTGATTTGGAAAATTAGCATCATATTGTCTCTTTTTGGGAATTTGTGTCAATTTTGAAAACAAATCATCAACCGGCATTTCCATCAAAGGATAATGTACATGTATTTCACCCTACACCCAACGCTCTCGGAGCAGACGACACTCAAGAAAAAAAAATTAGTGAAACTAAAAATTTTCATTTTCGCTTCGAAAACATAGGTAATGATCCCTCATTGGAATGAGTGTATTCCACTCATTCTAATGAAGGGTCATAGCCTATGTTTTAGAAGCAAAACGTGAAAATCTGGAAAAGATTGGAATGGGAATTTTTGAGTATAGATTGCATTGTCCAGTTTTGGCCATGAGATTGGATAAAGGGTTAAAAACAGAATATATTTGCTCACAGTGTATTTGGCAGATAACCCTAACAATTCTACAGGTAACAGTTTACATGTTAACACAGTATTTTACTCTAATAATTATGAGTTGTAGGAGGTAAATTTCATGGAGTAGGAATTTTTAGGTTGAGAATTGGGAAAAATCTAGTCTATTTGATATTGGGAACAAGTTGTTGCTCTCGCACATGATATTCGGCTCCTCTCGTTCCCCAGCAAAAAAAAAAAAAAACCTTGAACCGAAACTGGACTCTTTTCTGGTAAACCGAGCTGTAACGGAAGGCGAAAAAACATATCACCCTCCCAGCTTGTTTTTTTTTCTATTTAAAACATTACAAAAAACAATAAATGTCTGCTGTCAAAATAAAACTGTCTGCACCATTTCTACTTTTCCAGTAGGTTTTTGTTTTTACAGAAATAGTGAAAATTTTAGGTTCCTGCAGTATGGCGGTAAGGCATCGAGCAACATGAAAATATGTTAGAGAACAGCTTCGAGTATGTCACACCAAGTCAGCCGAAATTGAGTAACCTGCTCATGTTATGCAAAGCCCTAATAAGCAGAAAAGCGTAAGAAACTATTTTTCACTCCCACAAATTTGCTCCCAAGATCAAATTTGCAGGAGTGAGAAATAGATCTCATAATTGAACTGAATACACATAGATGGGTTGCAAGCAAAAAAAAAAAGAATTGGTTTAGCAAGAGGAAAAAAAAAACAATTTGCGGGCCCCATTCTTAAGCTGTTCAAAAAATTCAAAATTGTCAAAAAATGTCAACAAAACCACATCACGTACCCCCCCCCCCCCCCCCCCCCCCACACGATGTAGTTTTGTTGACATTTTTGAGAGAATTTTAAAAAATTTAAATTAATATAATATTGTCGGTGTTGGGTAAAGGCTTAACAATCGAAATCTATGTGTGTGTGTGAAAATGTTTCGAATACTATTTAGTGACATCGCAAAGGATACATGTTATATACACAACATCATTTATTACTCTGGAGAACATTTTCCACTTGTGTTTACATTTTCCTGCATCTGACGAAAGGGAGGAGAGCTACTGGATATTTAATGGGGGGGGGGGGGGGGGGGCTACTGCATATTTACTTTCATTTGGGGGGTGGGGGGTGTCCCCACTAGCGCCACCACTGATTGTGCTTTCTACTTTACCGACTTGTCCCCTAAACAGTTATTTGTTATTGTGTATTTTGCTTACTGAAGGCCTAAATATCGGATGTAAAATTGTTTCTATTTTTTTTATGGCAGTGGCTTTTTCTCGGGTGCTCGTGAAATAGCCAAAAGAGTATATAATGACTCTCTCGTGGGTGAAATAGTGAACAGGCTATTTCATGGGCGCCCGTGAAATAGTCAATATATACTGCGTTGGCTATTTCACAGGCTCTGTCTTGGATTATGGATAATATGCTTGGGTTGTGACTGGTATTATATAAATTAATCCTTTACCTAATGCTAGTAGCAGCCGACACTCGTAAAAAAAAATTCTCGTACAACTAATTTTTTTCATTTTTTTTGCTTCCAAAACATAGGTTGTGACCCCTCATTGGAACGAGCACGACGCGCTCGTTCCAATGAGGAGTCACAACCTATGTTTTGGAAGCAAAAAATGAAAATATTAAAAAAATTGAATGGCGATTTTCATATGTAGCGCTGGCCGGTTTTGGCCGTTACGTTATGTAAAGGGTTAAAAAAAAATATCAATATTTTAATGATTTTATTGTTAAAAATATGGAGTTTACAACTGACATCTAGCGTATTCTAGGACTATAGTGAGCAAAACAGACGACAATAAATAATTTTATACATTTACGTTACCAGTTCCCTTCTTCGATAATCATATTGTATTGTAAATATATTTAACCCCTGTATGGCATACGATTTAACGAGCCACTTTAATTGACAATTTTTATTGTTTTGCAGCCTTTCTGATATGATGTGGAAATTTCTTCCCTAATTTTATACATTTACAATATCTGTTCCCGACTTCGAGAATTGAACGAATTCATTTCTTGACGTTGGGAACAGGTATTGTAAATGTATAAAATGAAGGAAGAAATTTACTAGTACATTACATGGTGTGAGGTGGAAGGCCCAATATTACCGGACCTAACCCAACGAATGACAAGTCTGTTTGGTATTGAATTCACAGGGAAGTCAATCAAACCTAATAATTTATCAGAGCCCGTGAAATAGCCAAAGGAGTATGTATTGACTATTCCACGGACGCCCGTGAAATAGCCTGTAGACTATTTCAATGGGGCCCGTGAAATAGTCAATATACACACTTTTGGCTATTTTACGGGCGCCTGTGAAATGACCACTGCCTTTTTTATAACAAAATTTAATCCTGCAACCTCATTGGTTGTTGTAAAGGGTTAATGTTATTGCCAAGAGTGTTTCTCTTTGGCGCAAGAGATAACAGAATATCTTTTGATGGGAGTAATTTGCTTTTATAAATACTCAAAAATACAGCACCAACACACAAAAATTTGTTTTCGGTTTTTCGTAATATTCATCGTAAGTTACAACTTACAACAGTCTACTATTTCCACGAATTACTCAACTGTCATCTGTTTTACCACGTGACGATGATTTCAGTCATTATCATGTTGTCCATTGAATTTACCGGTATGTTTTGAATGACCATTGTTTTGTTTTTTTACGATGATAAAATATAAAACTCGTTCTTGTTTCACAAACGCGGAAGTGTTTTTTTACTGGATGCATTCCATTATGACGCCTCAAGTGTTCCGGAATGTTTCGAAACATTTCATTTTTTGATGCGTTGTTTGATACTTTCAATCATAACCCGACCAGTCTGGCCATTTTTCAAATTTATCGTTAATGATGTCTGTTTAATATTTGTTGTTGAATTTTACATAACAGTTTGTGTTATAGTTTGCAAAATTACTCGTCACTGTGTTATTGTTGAATAAACGAATTGACATACCCTCGTTTTCTTGATAATAATTGCTGTCGTAATGGCGATAACTTGATTTGGGCATGATTAATATTTATTTGGGCTATAATAACTCCCCAGTCCATCTGGTTTCTTGAAGTACACATAGATATGTGGTCCATTATTACCGTGCCAACACGTAATTACTGAATGGGACTTTTGAATATCGGCAGTAAACGAATTTCGTTGACGACGTCAAACGCATGAATCCCCGTGACGTTATAACGCCACGACGGCCGTAGTCGGAAAGGGTTAAATCAGAAGGGTTTGTATTGAAATGAAGATTGAATACCCTACACATGTACATGTAGACAGTACACGAAAACATCATGAAAATCAAGGGGTACATGCTTTCCATGACTGTCCCGAAAAGTGTGCCTGTCAAGAGAGCTAATGAAAACACTGGGGACTATCTCAATACATTCCTCAATCATATCCACCAAAAATATCGCAAATATGTCACAAGCAAATTTCACAATGATGTGTCAAATATGTGGTGCTTAGCAAACTTTCAGTAGTATATATAGACCAGACAAGGGATGTATGACAAGGTACAAATTTTCTCTCTGTGACTTTGACCTTGGTGATGATACACTGGTTCAAAGTCATAACACATCTTTGAGTCATGAGCCATAATTGGTCCAATTATAAAAAAAAAGATCTGTCAATCATAGCAAGTTATATGGACCAGAGAAAAGTCCTCAAATTGTACAATCCAGACATGAAAAGTATTGGTGCAGAGTTATTATGATGTTATATAAAGTTTTACTGTCCTTTATAGTCTGGGCATTTTTTGCCGATATAAAAAATTTAAGTTTTTGTCTCAAAAACATAACTTATGACACCCACACTGAGATGAGATCAGGATGTTTGTTATGATATCCTGATGTATCGGGGTGAGTGAGATCGCCCCATTTTATGAAAATTTTCAAATCACAAATGGGAGATGGTGCATCAGGTGGAAGTCCAATTTATTAAGGAGGTGTGTTCACACCTGTTGCACCTCCCCTGGATATGTGCCTGCACTGTACTCAATGTATTAAAAGTCTCCCTTATCAAGCCTAATTTTACATCATTCAACCTCCAGATCTAATGTATAAGTTTTATTACAAGACCTTTTGCTAATCATAGGAAAGTGAATCATTTTATGTCACATGAGCCTCTGAATAATTTGTGAAAGTTGGGTTTACGGGACTTTTCTTAAAAATTCTATCCATGTGAGACAGTCTTTTATTATTTTAAAATGATTCAATACAATTTTGTTAATAAAATAAATTAAAAGAGTGAACAGTACCTGTAATCTACACGTGCAAAAGGCAACTTTCTACCATCTTGTAACCTGTCAGTTTGTTCCCTATCGGGTCTAGAATGCTGTGGATAACTGGATCTGGGCGGTGGTGTTCTGCGCCTGAAAAATAGAAGATATGCATTGATATCAATATGCTTGTGAACAAAAGTTTTCAGGAAATAACAAAATTAAACCTTTATCTAACATACCCACCATAAATGGGTAAAGCTGTTCACAAAAAAGTAGTGATTAACAGATAAGGATTTGCCACCTTCATCTGCTTGCCGATTAGAGGAGCGCACAATCAGCCAATTGTGAGTGCCGGTGTCAGATAGACACAACCAAAAGGAATAGTATACTCAAGAATGCATAGAATAGGGTTAATTTTATAGTACGTCAGGTTGATTGGTTCTTTGACTTCAAGAGCATGTCACTGTGTGTATTAAAATAAAAATATGACATCATCATGTTATATGCAGACACCACCTTCAAACAGAATTCTTAAATAACTAAATATTTTCATTTTTTGTCTCAAAAACATAGCTTATGACCCCTCATTGGAATGAGCTCATCGAGCTCGTTCCAATGAGGGGACATAAGCTATGTTTTTGAGACAAAAAATAATGAAAATTGAATGGTGATTTTTGTAAGTAGCGCTGGCCGGTTTTGGCCATTATGCTGGATCAAGGGTTAACTTGTTTCTTCTGATGTTGTATTTCATAGAGTTATCACATGACATGTGGCAATTGTGTCTTGAGCAGTTATCAAGGGGAAGATCAGACCAATCAATGAGATAAGACCAATCATGATTCATGCCAATCATTGTGGCAACTTACTAAGCTTGGTACTGCTTCTATGAAATCATGAATCAAACATATATACAAACAATTTTGATTAAATGGTGATCCAAGTAACCACCGGCATGAACAGATGTTCAAACACTTCTACCGATGGTCAACCGATGGCTTAACATTGGATGACGTCAGATGCGATTGCCAAACAGCAGTTAATCAGTACAAAAAAGCAACATCCAAATTTTAGGCCACAGAAACTAAATTAATGGATTCTTGGGTAATTTTTTTTCAAATCAGAGACAGAGAGGGGGAACAGGGGTATTTGTAATTTGAATTTTGTCTTGCATGTACTGAGCATGGATTGTGGGACTTTTTGCTGTCTTTTCACACTTAGGATATGCAGAAAGTTCATAATATACAAATTAACTCAATGAATTTTAACTCTCAAGGGCCTAATTCTGACCTTATTACTTTTTACTGCAACAAAATGGGTGCCCCAACATGATGTCTCTGGGAAAACTTGCTAGTTACATTCTAAATAACTTGGGAGTCATTTCTAGGGAGGTCTTGGCTCACTATTTAATGTGTGTTCCAAATAATGGTAGGGTGCAAAATAAGAGTAGGGTGTAGAACATTGTATTACAAGGTGTGATATTTACGAACATTCACCCCATGAAATCAGCCATACAGTACATGGAGAGTGGAGTGTAACTAAATCACCCATGAGTCAAGTTATCACCCCCAAGCTATAAATTTTGTACATATCGACAAAAAATGCAAGCAATGTTTCAGCCAATGGACCTCCGGGTTTAACCCGGAGGTCCACTGGCACAAACTTTTCTTGTACTGGTTATGCTCTGCAACAACTGTGCAATTATTGCTTGGATGGAATCTCCACTCTGCAGGTGATTTAGTGATAATAAACTCTCCACGTACTATACGCTGAACATATTAGCCCAGGATGTTCAGAATACTTCAGTTGGATGAATCCATTGAACCAATTAAGAAGCTCAACTTTTAAAAAATTCATTTTTGCTCACAGCTGTCTGGCAATGGGAAAAAATACTGGCCCAAATAAGGTTCATGGGGTGGAAAAATTCTGAAAAAATAATAATAGTATGCAGGCCTCAACAATTCAGACAAATGATTGTTCTGTTCACCTGGAGGTTGAGCAAACAAAAAGTAAGGTGAACAGACTATTGGTTAACCAAAAGGATCCATCAGTCAACCAACTTTTTTACGATTGTCATATTAGATGTCTGAGGAGAAATTAGTGCACATACAAACATGCCTTTAGATTAACCCAATTTCATACAGTTTACAGGTGTGCCCAAATTAGAGAAGGTGCGAAGACATCATCATATAAAAATATATAAATTCTCTGTGCCTCTTCTACATTTGAGAATAACTTCCATCATAAAATTGATCATAGAAACACAAAGAATGTGGCAATAAAACACAACAGAATAAGACTGTTATTTTTGGTATTAATGTGCCCAAATTAGGGTAAAATGGTGTGACCAAAATAAATGAATTTAAAGGCCTGTGATACAAATATTAAATTTGTGCTTATTATTCAGCTGTAAGCATAATTAAAACATGTCACAGTTTATGGAAGTTGAAATGCACTGAAGCCTCACTGCTTGATGTATGATGGCCATTGGGGCCCAGTGCCTGGCAAATCAGTTCTGGACCTATTCATTGCTACATGTTCTTATATGTAATGCTGCCAATAAAAGAGGCATAACTCTACATTTCCCTCCCAAACCCTCCCCAGTTCAGGCCAAGGGCCTTCGTGATATGCCTATGGCACATTGTATTTTTATTTTTGGTTAACCAACAGGTTAATGAAAAACAAATTTACTTAACATTCAGAATAGGTTACTTGACTGTGTGTTGGTGTTTGATGAAATTAAAATTTTTTAGTAAATTTTGTTTCTTAACATACCTACCACAATTGTTTACAATTGGCTGTAACATAAGTGCAAGCCCTACTTCGGAACTAACTCAAGCTTTTAGAATCTTTTCCAAACGAGTTGGAAAAGTACTAGAGTGCAAAAGCACGAAAAAGATCGAAAAAAGGGTCGAGCGAGACCAGCGCTCGAAATTACAGGTACTCTCTCTGCACACCTCTTGCGTTTACCGAGCGCATGCGCAACAAACCGTGACGTCAATTCCGTATTTCCGCCAACGAGAAGTTTGTGATTTAGCGGGGAGGCATCGATATCAAAGATATCCCCAAGGAGGGTGGGCCTCCGGTAAACAATTGTGGTAGGTATGTTAAGAAACAAAATTTACTAAAAAATTTTAATTTCTTTTCAACCTACTCACAATTGTTTACAATTGGCTGAATAAACAATAGGAGGAGGTGAATCACATAACCAATACCAACAAGAGTAGCAGTAACGAAAGCAAGGATGGCAGAGAACAAAAACTAAAACCTGTAATGAAGAAAGAGAGAAGGCACCTGAAAAGAACAAGGCTGAGAGAAGCGCAACCTCGACAAAAACAATTTAACGAGGGTGCACCACAGCCTGAGCAGCAACGAGAGGGCCTAAAGAATAAAGGTCCTCAGATTGCTGCTGAAGGTGGCGGAGATAAAAGGAGGAGAAGGTAGAAGCATTCCTCCAGTAAGCCGCAATCATAACATCATGGAGCGAAACAGAATTGGAGAACGCCCAGGATGTAGAAATGGCACGAACCTCGTGAGCATTAAGCCGGTTCGAAACAAGATCCGATGCAGACAAGCGAGAATAAGCCAGCTTGATTGCAAGACAGATCCACCTGGAAATAGAATGGGAAGAGATAGACTGCCGCTTAGGAATGAGAGACAGAAAAAATCTCTTCCGATCCCTCCTAATGAACTGAGTGCGAGTAATGTAAGTCTTGACCGCACGAACAGGACAAAGAAGAGGCCTCCGTCCATCTACAGCAGGGAGAGCCCGAATGCAGATGGGAGGAGGTACCGAATCGGGGAGTTGATTCTTAGCCAGAAAAGAGCAATCAGTAGTGAATGTGACACTGTTAGCCTCATTTCGGAAGAAGGCAGAATCAACAGATAGCGCATGAAGCTCACTGACTCGACGAGCAGAAGCAAACGCTAGAAGAAAAGCCGTCTTATAGGTGAGAAAACGCATGTCGGTCTCAGATAAAGGCTCGAAAGGCGCCCCCTCCAAACAGTGCAACACCCATGCCAAGTTCCACTTGGGTGTAAGACGCAAAACTCGAGGCCTCTTCAAAGAAAAGTGCCGAATAAGTTTGGAGAGGAAAAGATTACGACCGATACACCGCTTTCCCACATAAGAGAAAGTATCAGACAGCATAGACCGATAGCCCTTAATCGTAATAGGCTGGAGGCCCTTGGAGTCAAAAAGAAAAACCAGAAAATCCGCAATTTGAGCGATAGACGGATCACGGTAATTCACATTGTGATCTGAACACCAGCGGCAGAAAACCTTCCACTTGGCGGCATAAGTCATTCCAGTGGAAGGTCGCCGCGATGCAGAAATGCACTCCACTGATCGTCTCGAAAAACCTCTACGTCGGAGACTGGACCTGATAAAAGACAGGCGTGAAGGGACAGGCTCGCCAGGTTGTTGTGATACTTCCTGGGACGACCCTGTGAAAGAAGATCGCGACGTAGAGGCAGACGAATCGGTCGATCGGCCAATAGAGGCCGCAGCAGATTGATCCACACCCTCTGTGGAGACAGGGGTGTGATCAGAATGATCCTGCAACTGCAAGCACGAATCTTCGCTAAAACTTGAGGAAGAATCGGTGCAGGAGGAAAAGCATAGCCGACCCAGCCTGTCCAGTCCAGAGACAGAGCATCTACTGCAAATGCCAGAGGATCTGGACAAGGGGAGACAAAAGTCTCTACCTGATGATTCCAGCGAGTAGCGAAAAGGTCGACCTGAGGACGACCCCACTGCTCGCAAATCGCCTGAAACACCGACCGATGTAGCATCCATTCGGTTGGAAGGACACTGTCGCGTCGGGACAGGGAGTCTGCTAGGACGTTGAGACGCCCGGGAATGTGTCGAATGGACACCCGAGCGTCCACATCCCGTGCCAACAGAAGAAGATCCCGAGACAGCCGATACATAGGAATCGAATGAGTGCCTCCCTGATTCCGTATGTAGGCCACTACTGTCGAATTGTCCGAAAGAAGTAGGACAACATGGTCCGACAGATGAGGGATACAAAGCCGAAAACTCAACAGAAGAGCAAGGAGCTCCTTCTGGTTGATATGAAGGTCCACCTGCTCGCTGTCCCACTCTCCGTGAGTAGACAGACCGAGAGGGTCCAACGTCGCACCCCAGCCCCGATCGCTGGCATCCGCAGTAAGGATGCGATCGGCCAAAGGAAGATCCAACGGAACACCCTGTGTCAGCCAGGGAATATTTGCCCAAGGGCGGAGGTGACAAAGCAGAGACCGAGGAATAGTGAGTTCCAGGTCCAGCGGATCTACATTCGGACGCCAATGATCCAACAGGAAGTGTTGGAGAGGTCGGACAAACAAGCGACCGAGCGGAATGAGATCGGTCACCGAACCGCAAAGGCCCAGCATCCGAAGGAAAGTCCTGGCCGAGACCGAGGAAGATTGAAGCAGGTCCCGAGTCAAGGCGGAAAGAATCGTCGCCCGAGCCTGGGGAACCGACACTACATTGTGAAGAGTGTCGAAATCCATCCCCAAATGACGGAATCGCTGAGAAGGAAGAAGATCCGACTTCTCGCGATTGACTCTGAAACCCAGCGACGCTAGAAGGCAAAGAAACTGCCGGACATCGAACTCCAGAACAGCAGCATCGTGGTGCCGTTGGAGGATGTCGTCTAGGTAGGCGGACGAAGTCACCGCCGACTGAGTGCGATGGAAAGCAAGCACATGTGACATCAGTCGGGTGAAGGCCCAAGGAGCCAGGTTCAAACCGAACGGGAGAGCTCTGAATTGAAAAACTCGATCCCGAAACGAGAACCGAAGGTATTTCCGTGACGCCAGATGAATGGGTACATGGAAGTAGGCATCCTTCAGGTCGATACTGGCCGCAAAATCGCCCTGATGAACTGAACGTCGAACCGACCGGAAAGTCTCCATACTGAAACGAGGAGCAATTATGTACTCGTTCAGGGTACTCAGATCGATGACAGGACGAAATTGGCCGTTTTTCTTCGGCACCAAGAAAAGTCTCGAGTAAAACCCCGGTGAAAGGGTGTTCCTGACCACCTCGATCGCCCCTTTGGTGAGGAGATTGTCGATCTCCTGCACCAGAAGGTCCCGACGCAGAGAATCTGAAGGGACCTGAGTCGGAAGGGGCACCCGAGATAAACTGGGGTGCCGATGGAAGGACAGTCGCAGACCGGAATGAATGACGTCGAGGACCCAAGAGTCCGACGTTATCTCTGTCCAACGGTCGTAAAACAGCGACAGCCTTCCTCCGACTGGAGGCGAATCGAGGTGAGAACCTTCACTTGCGGCCTCGACGAGGCCCCCGAGAGGAGAAACCACCTCGGGAAGTGACAGAGTCCTGAGACTTTCCAGCCTGAGGCTGCCAGCGGGCCTGGCCACGTCGGCGCTTCTTATGAGCAGAAGGAGCAGACGGAGCCGAAGGCGTAGCCGACGTCGCCGACGAGGCAGACGCAGCAGCACGCTTGGCGGGCCTGGAACGACCCCCACCCGCAGCAGCAGGTGGGTCAAGCTGTCTCAGCAAAAGCTGGTCCTTCGAATGACGAAGAACTTCGCCACGAACAGCTTCCACGGAACCATGGAACAACTGAGGTCCTTCCAAAGAGGCAGACCTCAGAACAGCACGTTGCTCAGAAGGAAGGGATGGTAAAGAATCCAAAACCGCATCCCGGCGTGCCAGCTCCAAATTGGCCGTGTTACAGGCGTGAGCGTGAGTCAAGTTCATAAGAGCCTGTGACAAAACGCGAAAAGGCGCCTGAGCGTCATCAAACTCCCCTGGTGGAAAATATTCAGCCAGAGCAGCGACAACATGGTCCGCGAGAGATAACATACCCAGCATCTCTCGGGACAGGCCCACCATAGACTCAACTACCGACATCGGGAGAACTGCCGACTTAGGCTTAGTCAACCCGAGGGAAGAAGAATCCTCATCCACAGTAGTCATCCCTTGGAAGACTGGTGGAGAGACGGAATCGTAAACACGAAACCGCGATGGAGGCAGGAAGGCATCAGCTCTAGAAAAGAAGGAACCCTTAGGGGGGCCTTAGAACGCATTTTGGCGTCTAAGCCCTGGAAGGACTCAACCACCTGAGCCGATTGCAGAGGACGCAAAGCCCCGGAGCTAGAAGGCTCAACAGGGTTACGGCGCTCCACAGTGGACCGCGGCCGGACGGTCACAGAAGGCTGGTCGGAAGGTAGAACGTCCGGCAATAAGCCAAAGACGAAATCCAAAGCCTGCCCCAAGACTGACGAGGGGGGACCATCACCTTCAAGATACTCGTCATCCTCCGTAGCAGAGGAGACGTAGCCCAACTCGGGCTGACCAGCAGAAACCTCCTGTGAATACTGTGCAGTATCCAAGGGGCCAGGCGAGACATCTCGGCGACCGACCAAAGGAGGTTGTGCCTCAGGAGGCACAGGGAGGCCAACTTGAGGGTTGCCAGAAAGCAACCGGGTGAGCGCCAAAACGGCCTGGCGCAGGTCACCCTGAGAATCCGTCGCAGCAGAAACGCCCGACGGAGTGTCCTCCCAATGGACCCTTCTGGTAGAAGAACCCAAATCCTCAGAAGAGACCGACGGCGAACGTCGATCGGCAGACAGAATAGGAGCACGGTGAGAAGACACCGGAGGATAGTCCCGATTGTGACGCCCAGGAGCCATCACTGGCCTCTGCGAAACAGAAGGCCCTGCCTGCAAATCCTCGAAAGGGACCGACGGCGCACGTCGATCGGTAGCTGGACCTAGGACACGGTGAGAAGACACCGGAGGATTGTCCCAAGAATGACAGGAACCTGTCATTGACCTCTGCGCAGCAGACGGCCCCAACTGCCTATCCTCTGAGACCGACGGCAAGCATCGATCGACACCCAGACTCGGAACACAGTGAGGAATCACCGGAGGAAGGTTCCGAGAGTGACAGCTAACCGGGGCTGTCACTGACCGCTGCCGAACAGCAGGCCCTGGATGCCAACGTCCCAACAGCATCCCGCTAGTCGGCACACTAGCAGGCGAAGGTGGAACAATAAACGATTCACTCGAGGGACGAGGAATCGCTGCCGAAGCGACCGGCCGGCTCAACCGACTAGGAGCAAACCTAGCCAGATGAGACGGAGCAGACAGCAAACCCGCACAGCCTCGCCGCGAGGCTGGGGGAGGCTGAGAACACACAGACACACCAGCAGATACAGCCTCGGTCCCCCGAGACTGTAGACCATCCCCAGAAGAGATGGAAGAGCCACCATCAGACAGAATAGGATCTGGAGTAGCAACCCCCTCAACAACGGTCGACGGTGTTGGAGGCAGATCGGAGAGGGTTACCGAGTTGACCTCGGAAAAGCTCTCAACGAAAACAGACGCCTCAATAGTGACATCCGAAGACAAAGAGACCGCGGTCTCCTCATCAGGTATCACAGAACAAACACCGTCAACAGTTGCAGAGGAGCTCGCCACAGAAGTCAGATCCGAATCCTGTGTGACAGAGTCACCACGTGCACCAGCAGAAATGTCTGCAACGGCACGGCTACCCTTACCCCGAGAACGAGGGGTTCTAGCTCTGGAAAGAACCACCTTGTTAACAGAAGCCCAAAATTTAGAGGACCAAACCCCACAGATACCACATGATTGGGCCTGAGTGCAATTGTTGCAAGTGACACATGTGGTATGGGAATCGTCCACATGTTTCACCTGCAAACAAGAGGTACAAGGAATAGTCTTAGGCATGATATAAATACAACAATCAAGCTTCCCGCCGACGGAAAACAGAACGAAGGTCGTGTTCACACGTGGGGGAAAGGCAAGATAAAGTGTGAAAAGCACAGCAATAATAATACAAATTAACATTAAATGTAGAGTAATAATTTGGTAGCTTGAAAAAGGATACAATCCAGTAGCACACTAAAGACGATTAATAAGTTGTTCACGAAGAATTAATATCATAAACAGCACAGTCACAAAAATTTCCGACCATGAACAATGGCGGAAAATAAAGGAATTGACGTCACGGTTTGTTGCGCATGCGCTCGGTAAACGCAAGAGGTGTGCAGAGAGAGTACCTGTAATTTCGAGCGCTGGTCTCGCTCGACCCTTTTTTCGATCTTTTTCGTGCTTTTGCACTCTAGTACTTTTCCAACTCGTTTGGAAAAGATTCTAAAAGCTTGAGTTAGTTCCGAAGTAGGGCTTGCACTTATGTTACAGCCAATTGTAAACAATTGTGAGTAGGTTGAAAAGAAAAGGATAATGTTCAATGTTTATGAAAGGATTATGAAATATGACAAGAATTGTGATAATTGAGAATATGTTAATTTCTGTTTCTTGAATGTTATGTTTTCAATATATTATTTATTTATTTATTGGTGTTTAAGGTCACATATTTCTGCACAATGGCTAATCATGACCACGACAGTTTTACGGGTGGAGGAAGCCGGAGTACGCGGAGAGAACCACCGAGCAACGGCGAGCAATCGTCAGCTCCCCAACATACTAACTCCACACAAGCAGGGTTAGCAGAAGTTGAAGACAGGTGCACCATCAACGTGTAGTACGCCTTAGTGCACAGCGTCACCGTGCCCCCACCTGGGCAATTGGGGTGAAGTGTCTTGCCCAAGGACACAATGCTGTTGCCGCAGGTGGGATCCGAAATGAGGACCTCTCGGCTTGCAGCCTGCACCTCTACCTACTGAGCCACCGCGCCCCCATGTTTTCAATAAAAATAATTTGAGGTATAGAATGAACTAAAGAATGTGGCCCTCACAGTTAATGTATGTGGCCCTTACAGTTAATGTATGTCAACCAAAGTTACCAAGTTACAGTGAAATTATTCCAAAATGAGTCATCCTATCAAGTTACAATGAAATCCCTTCAGAAATACGGACTTTAGACTGTGCTAATGGTTTTCGGGCTTGGGCCTGTGTAGCCATCATGGTTGAAGTCCTTAATACTCCTTATCTGGATATTATACAGAGTTATCCTACCAAGTTACAATGAAATCCCTTCATAAATATGACCCGTAGTCTGTGCTAAAGGTTTTTGGGTTTGGGGCTCAGGCAGCCATCACGGTTGAATGATCACAACCAAATGGGGACGTTCTCATCAAGACATTATCTGGAGTCATCCTACCAAGTTACAATGAAATCCCTTCTTAAATACGTCCTGTAGACTGTGCTTAAGTTTTTTGAGTTTTGGTGGCCATCAAGGGTAAACGATTGCGACCAAAAGGGGACATTCTCATCTACACATGACCTCAAACCTGCATATGAAATTTCGTGACGATAGGACAAGAACTACACAACATTTTTCTATGACGCGAGACTCATCGATCAGCGCATTTGTCGAGCACTCTTCAAAATGTACTCCCCGAATGTGCTAACCGTCGTGGACTCAGTGCTAAAACATACCAACCAAGTGTGCTGTCAATGCTTGTACTGCAAGTAGTTCTCACCGGAACACGGTGTTAGCTGAAATAGTGGAGTGGACACGACAAGCTGGTTACTATCCTTCAAATTGAAATCACCGGTCTCCAGCCGGAAAAGGTGTGGGACAGTATTTTTCTGGGACATTAGTATGGCCCAATGCCATGACATTACTCGAGTTCCATTTGCCCTTTATATATCGTACATGATCTGCTACATGTAAAACTTCTGTAACAATTTTGATCACAGTCTATTTGCAATTTTAAGGGGGGTGACAGGTAGACAGCCAATCTGGCTATGTCACCTCCCTCAGTATGCATACCAACAATTTTAAAAAATATATTTGTAATCGCTTTTTTATGTATACTGAAATAAAGAATATCTATCTATCTATCTATCTATCTATCTATCTATCTACAGGGTGTAGCCTGTGCAAAAGGAAAATGTGAACAGACTCACAGACTAGCAGATTTCCGCATGCGTGATGGCAATAGCTTATATTGACTTGATCAAGTTAAGCTAACAACTAAATGAGTAACCTCAGACCTGGCATTCTTAACAAGAGGCCCCAGGGGCCGGAGGGTGCTCACCTGACATAGTAGCCTAAATATCAACCCAGGGAATTTATTTCAACAAGTTGCAGCTGCCCCTTCTAAGAAAAGATTATACCAAATATCCAAAGATTCTGACCAGTGGATCTAAAAAAAAAGATTTTTAAAGAATACCCCTCATATTGAACTAAGTAATAATTCAGGCTCCCACAGGGAGCCCAAATATGAACCCAGGGACTTGGCTTGAACAAACTTGAATCTCACCTCCAGTTGGATGCTGTATACCAAAAATCAACAGATTCTGACTGGTGGATGTGAAGAAGAAGATTTTTTAAGAATATTCCTAATATGGAACTAAGTTATAATTCAGGCTCCCACAGGGAGCCCAAATATCACCCCAGGGACTTGGCTTGAACAAACTTGAATCTTACCCACCTAAGGATGCTGCATACCAAATATCAAAAGCATTCTGACTGCTGGATCTGAAGAAGAAGATTTTTTTTAAAAATTCCTCATTTTGAACTAAGTTATCATTCAGGCTCCCACAGTGAGCCCAAATATCAACCCAGGGACATGGCTTGAACAAACTTGAATCTCACCCCCTAAGGATGCTGCATGCCAAATATCAAAACATTCCGACTGCTGAATCTGAAGAAGATTTTTAAAGAAAAACTCCTCATATTGAACTAAGTTATAACTCAGACTCCCGCAGGGAGCCTAAATATGAACCCAGGGACTTGGCTTTAAGACAATTGAATCTCACCCACCTAAGGATGCTGCACACCAAATATCAAAACATTCCGACTGCTGGAAATTAAGAAGAATATTTTTTAAGAAAATTCCTCATTTTGAACTAAGTTATAATTTGGGCTCCACAGTGAGCCCAAATATGAACCCAGGGACTTGGCTTGAACAAACTTGAATTTCACCCCCCTAAGCATGCTGCATACCAAATATCAAAATATTCTGATTGGTAGATCTGAAGAAGATTTTAAAAGAATATTCCTCATACTGCACTAATTTAAACATTTGGGCTCCAATAGAGAGCCCAAATATAGACCCAGGGATTTGATTTCAATAAACATGTGAAACAATCTTCCAAAGATGTTATATGTGAAACTTGAAAGCTTTTTGAGCAGTGGTTTGGGAGAAAAATGTTTTTCCCATTACCCACAGTGTTAAAAAATGCTGACTCGGCACTTTTTCAAAGTCTCAAAATAGTCCAGGCACATTAGACATAAAAATGAGAAAGTAAGGAAAAAAATCGGAGAAAGCTGATTTTTTTATATGTTTCCGGGACACACATTGCGGATAAAGTGTGAAAAGTCCCCGCGAATCCGAGTTGAGCTTTTTTAGTTATAGCGTTTTTTTGATGAAAAAAAAAATTCGACCCAGCTCCATATTTCTCATTCTTATTCGCCTTAATAGGGTGAGAATCATAAATATCGTGCTGAATTATATTGAGAATACATATCCCCAACAGAAAATGCCAACTTTGTACCAATCCTCACACTCAATGGTGAAATATTCCCGAAAATGTACAAAATTACGAAAAAAAATTTATTGTTTTCATACACACAACGGTACACAACGTCCATTAAATCAAATCTACGACTACTTTGGGAGTTAAATTATATATCAAAAATTGCAGAAAAGCAGTGGCTTTATAATGATATATAACAATAGTCATTTATTCCATAATGAACTGGTGAAACGTGTGAAATATTAACCATACCCCCTAAACTCAAATTCAAACGGCATCGACTTTTCTCATTCAAATACCGTATTATAGCATCATTGTTTGAAACAGGGACTGAACATTTGTCCAGTGACGTTTGACCAACCACTTTATATCAAAGCAGTGGAGATTGTGTCTTCGTCAGATAAGTTGACAAAAATTTTTGTTAGACTCGGCGGCTTCCATATGATTATGTCATATTTAGGGGCAATTGGTTCGATCATGGCTGGTAGCGGCTTGGATGGACTTTGGGGGACTGTTTATGCTGGTGGGTCAATCCATCATTTGATCAGTGGTCATGCATATTCAAGAGCAGTTCGTGCCCATTTGCTAACACAAATTGCCATTACAAAACTTGTGTTTGAAGAAAGCCGAACACTAGATAACATAGACTGCACAGAAGTCAATGAAATATTCTGTGGACTTGCCAGATGTGACTGTACAACAGCTGACGCTGTCAATCAAGAAAGTGTCAACCATCTACTGTCAAAATTACACGAACTGCTCCAGAATACGTCCGTAGGACGCACAGGAAAGCTTTGGGTACAATACTACGAGCAAATAGGTCTTCTCCAGTTGTTCTTGAGAGCAGAGCGCACAGGCGACTGGGAACTCCACACATATTGTGTTCGCAATATGATTCCAGTATTTCACGCAGGTGGTCATTTTGCATACGCAAAAAGTTCTCATCTCTATTTGCAGCAGATGAATGAGCTAACAGAAATAATGCAACAGGATGATTTGAAGTTGTTCACTGAGAAAGATTACTTTACCATAAGGCGCTCAGATAAATTCTGGGACGGGATATATTCTGATCAGACCATAGAGCAGTGTTTAATGAGAATGTTCAAGCTCCCTGGTGGTCTCACACATGGCAGGGGAATAACCGATAGCTCTGTTGCGAAATGGGTACATGGACTACCTCTTTGCCTTCCGATATGTAATGCTCTCAAAAATTTTGTTCATGTTCACACTGGTCATGGTGAACAACATCAGGATCTCCGTCAAAGTTCACAATTGACTGATGCCAATGATATCACCAAATTATTGAACTGGCTCAGAGTGCATTCCCCCTTTCAGAATAGAGATCCACTACAATTAGTCTCTATAGCGACCGGGCTTGTGGCCGACGAAACTGTGAACTGTGACCAAGTTCGCAAAATTGGTGAATGTTGCGTATCGAATGTTGTAAGCAAAACATTCAACAGCATCAAACTACGACATGTTGACACTGTGAAGTCTTTCGCATCGAAGCAAATAGCATCAAAGTCCGTGGAAGTAAGGTAGTGATTGACCCCACAATTCTGTTCAACCGCATCACATGTGTTATTCAGTCACAAGCAGAGATGGAAGAGTATCTCAAATATGAACTCGCCCCGAAACCACCAGCATTGTTTGATTCTGCTGGAATGAGGAAGACACAGAAAAGCACGCTCGGTAAGATCCTCAAAACATACGGTTCCGAGCAAACTAAAATCCCAGAACATTCTCTGTTTGTTGTAGATGGTGGATTTTTATTGAGGGCAGTTGTATGGCCTAAACAGTCGTCATATAAGGACATATGTACATCATATTCCAATTATCTAGTGAGACATTTTGGGGCGAACGTCGTGGTTGTTTTTGATGGTTATGCTTGTACAATGTCGACAAAGGGCATGGAACAAGCCCGTAGATCTAAAGACAGGTATTCCATTGATATCAATATCTCACCCGAGTTACCAGCCACCAATCCGATTTCCTTGCAAATGCCAAGAACAAAACCCAACTGATCGATCTTCTAATGCAGGAGCTATCTGCTATCAATATTCAGTCCAAGCAGGCCGAGGCTGATGCTGATGTACTGATAGCCGAAACTGCACTTGACATCGCTCAAGATGACAACAATGTTGTCGTTGTGGGAACAGACACAGACTTGTTAGTCATTCTTACCTCTCGAGTTCAACCGGGATGTAATATTCACATGATGTATTCCATTACCCCAAACTTACTAGTTTCAGTTAGTGAAATAGCAACCAAAATGGGTGACCATAGAAGCAACCACCTTGTAGCACATTCTATAAGTGGTTGTGACACTACTTCTGCACTCTTTCGAGTTGGTAAGAAGAAAGTATTCAGTACAATTGTCTCCGATGTTACTAGCGACTCACAACAGTATGTCAACACAATTTTGCGAATGACAGTACACCAAGTGCAGTAGCCGCTGCCGGGGAACAACTTCTCCTGATCTTATACGGGAGTAAAACTGTTTCCTCTCTCGACCAATATAGATATATGTCACTTACAAGCGTTATGTAGCAAAATCTAAACTGAATAAACCCATTGACCTAGCCTCACTCCCACCAAGCAGCGATGCTGCACAACAACATGTCTACAGATGTTATCTCCAGGTCCAACAATGGCTGGGCACTTCGCTTCCTCCGACGGATTGGGGGTGGTCGCTAGACAATGGACTTCTTGTACCGACTGCAGCCACAAAGCCATGTGCCCCCGATAACCTACTGAATCTGATCAGTTGTGGTTGCAAGAGTGCTTGTACAAAAAGGTGTGGGTGTAAGAAGGCAGGACTCTCTTGCTCAGGTTTGTGTAATTGCAGTTCGGATTCTTGTAACAACCACAGAAACACTGTCCTGTCGGAAATTTCTGAGTTCGATGAATAATATGTATATAGGTCATGTCATTTCTGTATATAGCGTTGATAATAGTCAATGTAACTTAATCCATGTTGATTGATTTGTACATTCTGTGAATATTATTCATTGATTTTTGTACATTCTGTAAATATTATTTATTGATCTAATGCTGCCAGACACAGACGTGTCTGTTCGGTCCCAAGCCCGAAAATAGTTGAGTTCTCATGCTGACGAATTTTATGCCAAAAGGGGAACTCGGCCAGAAGCAGAGGGGGTCTTCCATAATGTCTATTTTGTAAGCAATGATAAAAGTCTTCAAATGGTGGTGGATTTTTTATCGTCTGTCCAACTAACATCCCGTTCTGTACTACGACCCTTTGGGCAAATCCGTTAGGAAAATCGTCATTTTTTGCGTAAATCCGATACTTTTTTGTGAATTTTCAATAATTTTTTGCAGAAATTGTCACAGAATGCACATTTTCCTCTAGGTAAATGTATATTAGACATTATGTAGCTCGAAATACGCGTAAACAAAAAATACAGTTGGATCAATTCGAGGTTACAAAGTTCGTGCGATTTTTTTTGATTTTTTTCAAACACGTTTTCGAAAAAAGGCTGTAGAAAAAAAAGCTCAACTGGGATTTTAGGGGACTTTTGTCTAATCGTTCAGGGACATGTACTCGACATTCCCTGAAAAAATCAGCTTTCTCCGATTTTTTTCCCTAGTGAAACCTAATGTTCTTGGGCTAAAAAAGTACCCCATGATAAAACCAATAGCATTTTTTTTTGACCATTCCATTCTGTTGGTTCTAAGGAAGCTTCGCACCAAATAAGAATTCTCAGTGTCATATATTTTTGGAGATATGGGCGTTTTAATTTTTTTCTCTTTTTAGCTCCTGCGATTCCCATGGGGCGACAGGAAAAAAAATTTGGGCATAAATTAACTACTTATGACCCAATAAGCCCTCATATCAAATTTGGTTCGAATCTGCCTCTCAGTTTGGAAAACAGAAATTTTGGGCGGGGCGAAAATTCTTGCCCCCTCCCATAACGAGGGCAAATATAGCTCCTCGAACTTCTTGTGAACAAATCTGAGTCTACACCTCAAAAGGAAGCTGCACACCAAATATCAAGTCTCTGCTACTGTTGGTTCATGAGAAGAAGATTTTTTAAGATTTAAGCACACTTTTTGGGCTACCAAGGGGCAAGGCAATTTGATTTGAACAAAATCAAATTGCTATGTCATAACAAACCATTATCTCAAATATCAATTTAATTGGTTCAGCGGTTTGGGAGGAGAAGACACAAACAGCAAGTTCACGGACGACGGGCAGTGAGTGATCACTATAGATCTCCGGACTGAAAGTCAGGTGAGCTAAAAATGCAGGAAGGCTAAAAATCGCTCTACTCACATAGCCTCGGGGAGCGATTAGCTCTCCTCAAGCCTACAAAAGCTAAAAGTGGCAAAATTAAGTTGTACTATTAATGAATTTTGCCTAGTGGGCTTTGTACATTTTATTTGGTGCTGCTAACCAGGTAGTCTCGGTGAGATGGCTACACTGCCCCTCCCACACCTCCGGGCTTTGGTTAGGCCCAGAGGTGTGGGAGGGGCAGTGTGGCCATATTGCAAAGACCACTAACATTGCAGAGATCTGAAAACCTGTGTGTTTTAGGAATAGGCTGTTGTGGTAATCATTACTTTCTAAGGCTAGGAGGGCTATTTTTCGCTCTCCTCAATTTTTTTTAGGCGAGCAGTAGGCAAGCGAATAAATCGCCCTCCTGAAAATGCCAGGCCTGCAACCTGTTTATAGGTCTACCAAAGAATTTGTCAAGGCCTGACTGCGGCTCAGTGGTTACGGCATTGAACTTCAAATCGAAAGGTCCACACTTCAATCTTCGGCAGAGGTAACTGCCTTCTGTCCTTGGGCAAGGCATTTCATTGCTCATGTGGGGGCACAGTGGTGCTGTGTACTAAAGCATACTGCATGTCATTGATGCACTTATCTTAAACCAATGTTAACCCTGCTTGTGTGGAGTTAGTATGTTGGGGAGGCTGACACTGCCTGTCAGTTACTTGGAGGTCCCCCAGGATACTCCGTCTTCCTCCTCATGTAGAACTGTGTGACACAAAGTGATCCTGGCTGTCGATAGTGTCGTTAAACCACAATAAATAAAAAAATAAAGTATTTCTGAATAAACACATTTATGTTTGCTACTAAAGCCTACTATAATATGTAAAGAAAAAAATCTCAGTTCATGCGATTGGACTGATTTTGTGCGAACAAACTGACTTCGTGTGAACTGAACTAAATGGGGATCCATAGTAATTAAGATGACCATGCTGCTGTCCATGCATATTGTTGGAAAATAAGAAATTCATAGTAATTTGTATATTTTTATACTTACCAATGGCCCAGACCAGCTGGTGCTTAACTCAAAGTTATTAAGGGTCAAACACAAATTTTGAACCCCCCCCCAAAATCCCCAAAATTTTCTTGCAAAACCAAAAATTAAAAGTCTTATCTGGCCCTCCATACATTTACTCTCTGCGCATGTGCAGACGTAAGGAAGTGACTGGAATTGGCATCAACATCATTCTTTGTAGAAGAGAGTACTACATAAAAATTCAGCTGGAAGGAATGAATGCCCACTCATTCGATGTCATATCGAACCCTCCTCACCCGCATTACTTAATTGTTATTGTGTTAGTCATAAAATAATATAGGAACCGAACTGTGATGACAGAGGTGCTACTAGTAGGATTCACAACAACACTGTTTGATCTTAAACATAATATAGTGAATCAAATGATTTGGAGGATATGCGTATCCTATCATCCATCCCCATGAGATCGGCAGATCATCTCCTGCATGCGCTCAATGGTTTGGGCATGGCGACACAATCAATGGTAACTGATTGTTCTGGTGCGTCGCAAATGTATCTATCATGGGGCGATCCCTCTTGTAGCAAAACTGTCCAAATACTCGCTTGTTGAACTTCCATTCCAAGTGCAACAGGCGACCTTTCTGAGAGAGGGAGTCTGCTAGTATGTTCAGACGACCCGGTATACGACAGATGAAAAGATGAACATGATGATTCACGACGTATTAGGAAAATCTTCTCCGTTAGTTGGCATAACGGAAATGAATGGGTGCCACCCTGGTTCCCGATGTACACTACTACTGTTGAGTTGTCGGACCAAATTGAACATGGATGTCCATTATTATGTGAATCCAATGTTGTAGTGCTAGCTAATTAACATCATCTTGTTGATGTTTATGTGTTTCTCCTGGAATCAAGGGTCCCAAAGACCCTGACACCTCAAAACTGCGGGACTTAGTGTCGCGCCCCAATCCATCTGACTCACATCCGTCATAATCGTGAAAGCCGGATCTGGCAGTTGCAGCGTAACTCCCTGAGTTAACCACTGAATATCTGCCCAATTTGAACCCTTGTTTTACTAGGTCCGTTAAAACAATACTGGTTCAAGCGAAAGCATCTTCACACTCCAGTTCTGAGTGAAGAATATCTGGATGGGACGTGTGTGCAGGCGGCCCACAGGAATGAGATTCACAGCTGCTCCGCACAGCTCCAACAGTCACAGGAATTCCCTCACTATTAATGCGTCTGAGTGTAGACAAAAGTGAGCATAACAACTGACTAATTTCACTCTGGTTAACGGCAGGCGAACCAGATTGTTGTGAGTCTCAAATCTCAATCACCAGTGAATCGATGACTTGTACGGAGCTAGATCCGACTTTTTCTCGTTTACCGTGAAACCGAGACGACGGAGTAATAGAAGCAGACTCTGGAACATCATTCTGAAGACTAATTCTGTTGCCGTATCCCTGTAGAAGGTCATCCAAGTAAGCAGACGTTACAGCAGTCAAATGAGCTCGTAAGTAAGACATTACCGAGTTCATTATTCAAGTGAAACGGAGCGTCCCGAGCAGAGGGCGGACATATGCTCCGTCTCGTACAAGTTTCCAACCAGAAAACTTCATTACGGCCTTGTGAAATGTAGCGGAGGAAGCCTTGACTGAAGCCCACCTCGGCTGCAGACTAAACAGAGCGTCCTGAGTGGAGGGCAGACATATGCTCCGGCTTGTGCAAGTTTCTCAAAACAACATCTGACCCCAGACGCTGCTATATTACAGAGGGGGCCTCTCCCGCTCGCGGTCTATCAGACCTCGCCGAGTACAAGAACTTGCAGATTTCCTCCCTATTTCCGCCGTCGCTGGGTGAGCTATTTATATTATAGTGCTCGCTCTACCCAATCCACCTCTTAGACTGCAATGGACTTACCCGGCGTCATGGTACCCACAGGCGGAAACTGACAGAATGAATTAAAACGCGGTAAGAGGCTCTGATCCTCAGAACCTCACTGCAAACAACGTGCTGCGACACCCAACTCCAACATCAGTCATCCCAATGCAACACAAGAATGACAAGAGTCCGCAGGAGTGTATCAACCGACATCAGTCCTCCAAACTCCACAACAATATATATATATAATAATATATATATAATAATACATGATACATGAATAACAGCAATCATAATTAAATTAAAAATATTTTTCGTAAACAAAAAAAAAATCTGAAAAGTACCCAAGTTCCCAAAGGGAATCGAGATAGAGCCTAAGTGTGGACAAAATCCAAATTTTTTTTAACTATACTACCGGAATAATAATCCATGTATTCTACAGTATATTACAGTAATAGAATATAAGAAACTACCTATATATGAGGACGTTGAAAATGTAAACAACGTCAATGTAAACAAAACATCAGGCACACAAAAAGGCCCAAAATCAGAACCAACTGAAATGCTATCAAATGCAAAGCTAGATCTTCATACGAAGAAGTGACGATACATTGGATAGATGATGCAAGACTAAATGACCTAACACTCCTGGAGTGAGGAAATAACCCTGGGGAAGAAACAGAATATTCTGTAATAAATGTTAAACTCCCAAGAAATTTAATAAAAAATTTCAATAAAAAATAGCCAAAAAGCTTAAGAGTTTAACAGGAAGGGTTCATGGAAGGATAGGGAAGGAATACTTAACACACAGTGGAATATCATTTTTAAAAATGATGACGTCAGGCATATGTGTCGAAATTGGGAAACCTAAAATAATTTTATAAATATTATAAAGTTACAGCCCTGAACGTCCAAAACCACCGTTGAACACTTCCTTCATCCAATAACAGCCTTGTATCCACCAATTCTTGCATTGATTTGTGTTTGGCATCGTCAAAAAAGGAGATTTTAAGGCACAGATGTCATTTCATTGTTGATGACTTTTTAGGGCCAAACAAAGAATGATACTGGCGCCAATTCCGGTCACTTCTTGACATCTGCGCATGCGCGGAGAGTAATTGTACAGGGGGCCAGATTCCAGATAGGACTTTTAATTTTCAGTTTTGCAAGCAAATTTTGGGGATGGAGGTTCAAAATTTGTGTTTGGCCCTTTATAACTTTGAGTTAAGCACCAGCTAGTCTGAGCCATTGGTTTACAGTGTAAAAATATACAAATCTTGATCTGTTGTTGGGCAATTATTAGAAGCTATAAAGAATTAACAGAATTTCTGCTGTTTTATTCAAGCAGCCAGGCCTTGGTATAGAGAAAAATTAGAGTAGTGAGGAAGGGATAGGGGACCATGAGAGGGGTGGGGGTATATCCTTCCCACTTTTAACAAGGAGAACCCTCAGGATTCAGGTAAACTGATGAGAAAAATTTCATAGAGGGTAGGGTCAAGCAGGTTAGACTGGAAAGAGCCAAATAGGGAAGAGACTGGAAACAGCCAAATAGGTCATGTCATCTCCTGAAGATGCTAATAATTATCTGTATCCTACTGTATTCATTATAATGATACATAACTGCATTCTTCGAATATTTATTTATTTATTGATGTTTAAAGTCACATATTTCTGCACAATGGGTAAACATGACCTTGACAGTTTCACAAGTTGAGGAAGCCGGAGTACCTGGAGAGAACCACTGAGCAATGGCTAGTAACTGTTAGCTCCCCAACATACTAACTACACACAAGCAGGGTTAGCACTGGTTGAAGACAGGTGGACCATCGATCATCGACATGCAGTATGCCTTAGTACACAACATCACTGTGCCCCCATGTGGGCAATGGGGGTGAAGTGTCTTGCCGCAGGTTGGATTCTAACTGAGGACGACTCGACTTGCAGCTTGCACCTTTGCCAAAAGAGCACCCCACCCCCGCCACCCACCTCCATTCTTCGAATGAACTTAAAGTTCTGTTCTGTTCTTGTTCCGGCTGATAATTAAATGCCTAATCTGTAAACCAACAGCTACATGCTTCCTATATTTTATGTTCAACTGCTCATTTCCATGGAACTTCCCAGTGTCTTATATATCTAAACTGCCTACTGGGGCATGGAAATGCATAAAAAAGGCTAATAATTTTACAAACTTATCTGTACAATGTCTCTCATTCCGCATGTTATTTGCTAATTTTGCCTCTGCACTCAGCATCAATATCTATAATTTGGTTGAACTCTCCCACTTTGGCATGTCTGAATCCGGGACTGGGGATAACTGTCGGTGATCATAATTTATGAGGTGTCGGCTGTGGAGGCATGCTTGTTAAGTTCAGCTGTTTCCACACTAATTGTTTCAGTGATGGAATTTCAAGGAGCATGCATGGGTTCTGAATATATAGGATACAGGGACACATACATGTATCTAAACAAGAGGCCCCAAGGGGCCTCAATCGCTCACCAGGCAAAGTGATTCAAACAAAGTTGTTCAAAGAAGTATTTGGGGTTACATTCAGATAGACATGGTTCATCAACACTACAAAGGAATGAAGTCATGAGAGACAAATTTTATGGAACTAGGGACATGGCTTGAACAAACTTGAATCTTACCCTCCCCCCCCACCCACCCACCCCCCCCCCCCCCCCCCCCCCCTAAGGATGCTGCATACCAAATATCAAAAGCATTCATCTGCTGGATCTGAAGAAGAACATTTTTAAAGAAAATTCTTCATTTTGAACTAAGTCATCATTCGGGCTCCCACAGCGAGCCCAAATATGAACCCAGGGACTTGGCTTCAACAAACTTGAATCTCACCCACCTAAGGATGCTGCACACCAAATATCAAAACATTCCGACTGCTGGATCTGAAGAAGAAGATTTTTAAAGAAAATTCCTCATTTTGAACTAAGTTACAATTCAAGCTCCCACAGTGAGCCCAAATTTGGACCAAGGGACTTCGCTTTAACAAACTTGAATCTCCCCCCCCCCCCCCCCCCCCTAAGGATGCTACACACCACATATCAAAACATTCCGACTGCTGGATCTGAAGAAGAAGATTTTTAAAGAAAATTCCTCATTTTGAACTAAGTTACAATTCAAGCTCCCACAGTGAGCCCAAATATGGACCTAGGGATATGGCTTGAACAAACTTTAATCCCACCCCCCCCCACCCCCCCCCCCCCCCTCCCAAGGATGCTGCATACCAAATATCAAAACATTCTGACTGCTGGATCTGAAGAAGAATATTTTTAAAGAAAATTCCTCATTTTGAACTAAGTTATCATTCGGGCTCCCACAGTGAGCCCAAATATGGACCTAGGGACATGGTTTGAATAAACTTCAATCTCACCCCCCTAAAGATGCTGCATACCAAATATCAAAACATTCTGACTGCTGGATCTGAAGAAGAAGATTTTTAAAGAAAATTTCTCATTTTGAAGTAAGTTATAATTCGGGGTACCACAGTGAGCCCAAATATGAACCCAGGGACTTGGCTTGAACACACTTGAATCTCACCCCCGTAAGCATGCTGCATACACAATATCAAAAGATTCTGCCGGCTGGATCTTGAGAAGAAGATTTTTAAAGAAATTTGCCTGAAATGAACTAAGTTCAAATTTGGGCTCCTATACTGAGTCCAAATATGAACCCAGGGGGCCGATTTGAACAAACTTGAATTAGATCCACCCCACAATGTTGCATACCAAATATCAAAAGATTCTGCCTGCTGGATCTGGAGAAGAAGATTTTTGAAGAAATTTGCCTGAAATGCACTAAGTTCGAATTCAAGCTTTTATAGTGAGCCCAAATATGAATCCAGGGGACCGATTTGAACAAACTTGAATCAGATCCACCCCACAATGTTGCATACCAAATATCAAAAGATTTTGCCTGCTGGATCTTGAGAAGAAGATTTTTTAAGAAATTTGCCTGCAATGCACTAAGTTCAAATTCGGGCTTCTATACTGAGCCCAAATGTGAATCCAGGGGGCCGATCTGAACAAACTTGAATCAGATCCATCCCACAATGTTGCATACCAAATATCAAAAGATTCTGCCTGCTGGATCTGGAAAAGAAGTTTTTTTAAGAAATTTGCCTGAAATGCACTAAGTTCGATTTGGGCTTCTATAGTGAGCCCAAATATGAATCCAGAGGGCCGATTTGAACAAACTTGAATCAGACCCATACCAAGATGCTGCATACCAAGTATCAAAAGATTCTGCCCACTGGTTCTGGAGAAGAAGATTTTTTAATAATTTTTCTATAATTCATACGGTGCTATCAGAGTTATGCCCCATACAGAGGCCCCATGGGACGTGGCCATTTCATTTGAACAAACATGAATTGCCATATAGTAATGAACATCCACATGAAGTTTCGTGAAAATCGGACCAGTGGTTTCAGAGGAGAAGTCGTTTGAAAAATGTTCACGACGACGGACGACAGACGACGGACGGCCGGTGATAAGTTAAGCTTCCTTCGGTGAGCTAAAACTCATTTCCGGATTTTGGTCCAAAATTTCTAAGTCCGAACCGGGACCCAAAATTTTAAGCCTAAATATCAACCCGGGGACTTGGCTTGAACAAACTTGAATCGCACCCCCTGAGGATGCTGCATGCCAAATATCAAAAGATTCTCATTGGTACATCTGAAGAAGAAGATTTTAAAAGAATATTCCTCATACTGCACTAATTTAAACATTTGGGCTCCCATAGAGAACCCAAATATGGACCCAGGGAATTGATTTCAAAAAACATATGAAACAATCCTCCAAAGATGTTATGTGTGAAACTGGAATGCTTTTGGAGCAGTGGTTTGGGAGAGTAGTCTTAAATGTTTTTCCCATTACCCACAGTGTTCAAAAATGCTGACTCCGCACTTTTCAAAGTCTCAAAAAAGTACCCCATGATAAAACCGATAGCAATTCTTTTTTTACCATTTTTACCATTCCATTCTGTTGGTCCTAAGGAAGCTTCACACCAAATAAGAATTCTCAGTGCCGTGTAGTTTTGGAGACATGGGCATTTTAATTTTTTTCTATTTTTAGCTCATGAGGTTCCTATAGGGCAGTGGAAAAAATTTTTTTGGCATGAATCAAGTACTTAGGACCCAATAATACCTCATAGCAAATTTGGTTCAAATCGGCCTCTCAGTTCGGAAAATAGAAATTTTGGGAGGGGCACAAATGGGGATCCTCTCGTAGCGACCCCAAATATTGACCGAGAAAATTTCTTTGAAGAAACTTGAATCGTGAGTACCAAAGGAGCTTACATACCAAATATCAAAGCATTCTGACTGGTGGTTTATAACAAGAAGATTTCAGGAGAAATTGATGCTTTTGGGGCATTACTCCCATCCCAGAGGGGGCACTGAGTTCATTTTAACAAACTGGAAAGAGGATACCTTAAATATACTGTACGTCAAATTTGTTTGGGTTTGGGCTAGTGGTTTTGAAGGAGAAGACCGAGTTGCGGAAGTTAACGGACGACGGACAACAGATGACAGATGACGGATGCCAAGAGATGGCAAAAGCCCACACTGACTTTCAGTCAGGTGAGCTAAAAACTCACAAAAGACACCCATTTCAATATAGGAAATATGCAGCAATCAGGTGTTTTCTTTGAGTAGAAGTGTGGAGGAGGTATCTTACTTTTTTCAGTGGAGGTGCTATGGTGTGTGGGTGGTGGGCATGTTTCCATTCTTTACAATTATGAGTTCTAGGATTCGTGAAGGTCTGACGAGATAATATCTTGGAGGGGGGGGGGGGAGGAAGGGGAGCAGGGAGTGGCCGCAAATAATATGTAACCCATTTACCTTTCAGGGCGACAGATACCTGAGTGACCATCCTGAAGTTTGACTGCCACACCCTACCCATATAAATTATTTCATCAGATTTACTCTAATTCCAAGAGTTGTTCAGTTCGTTCACACGTATATTGATAATTGATAATTTTTTTATGCTCCCTTGAAAATATTTAGGGGAGCACATAGTTGCTGCCCTGTATGTCTGTCCATGTATCTAAAACATATAGTTTCCAGACAATAATTTTAGTTTGCACGCCTTGACAATTCCATGTGCCTGGAGGTTACTCAAATGAAAATTAAGACGATCATTTAACCAAAAGGATCCAATGGTTAACCAACTTTTTTACGTTTATCATATTAGATGCCAGAGGAGATAGTACACATACAGGCCTTTAAATTCATTCATTTTGGGCTCACACTTTTGCCCTAATTTGGGCATATTAAAACCAGAAATAATAACCTTATCCTCTTATGTTTTAATACTAGGCCTTTCTTTGTGTTTCTATGGTCATATTATGATGGAAGTTATTTTCAAATGCAGAAGAGGCACAGAGAATTTATATATCTTTCTTGATATCTTTCACACCTTTTATTTGGGCACACCTGTAAATGGTGTGAATTTGGGTAATCTAAATGCCTGTACACACACAAATATTAAATTTGTGCTTATTATTCAGTTGTAAGCATAATTAGAAACATGTTGTCACAGTTTATGGAAATCGAAATGTTAGACTAACATACCAAAAATCAGCTCAATATCTGGAAGCGTGTAGAAAAAAAGTCCGGAAAACTGTAATTTTGATGCATTTTTCAGAGTTCAAGGGCCGTAATTTCGGTAAAAATCAATGGAGCGGAACAAAACGCAAACTTGTTCTGTAGGCCACCATGTTAGACTAACATACCAAAAATCAGTTCAATATCTGCAAGCATGTAGGAAAAAAGTCTGCAAAACTGTAATTTTGATGAACTTTTCAAAGTTCAAGGGCCGTAATTTCGGTAAAAATCAGTGGAGCAGAACAAAATGCAAACTTGATCTGTAGGCCACCATGTCAGACTAACATACCAAAAATCAGCTCAATATCTGGAAGCGTGTAGAAAAAAGTCCGGAAAACTTAAATTTTGAAGAATTTTTCAGAGTCCAAGGGCCGTAATTTTGGTAAAAATCAGTGGAGTGGAACAAAATGCAAATTTGATCTGTAGGCCACCATGTTAGACTCACATACCAAAAATCAGCTCAATATCTGGAAGCGTGTAGAAAAAAAGTCCGGAAAACAAGTAGGACTGACTGACGGACGGACCAGTCAAAAACATTATACCCCTGCAACTTCGTTGAGTGGGGTATAATAATATTAGATTCCAAACACTAGTTATAGGAATAATCATCAATGAAAGTGTCAATGACACAGTAGCTCAACTTGTCAAGACAAAGACATGTACATGTATAGTATGTGACACAGCAATGACAAACATCTAGGTAATGACCTGATAACAAAGGTACATATAAAGTATTGTAATGGTCTGTACATGAATACTGACCGTTGCCTGTAACAAATGTATAGGTAAAGTATTGTAAAGGTGGGTGACAGTCAGATGCTGAACTAGAAAAGAAAACTTTGAGTCCCAGAGTGGGTCTGACTGAACCCCAAAATATTTGTTCTCATAGCACAGTGATAACAAAGGCACCCCAAAAGACACTCGTTCCTGTCCCAAGGTGAAAACAAAAGTACTCAAGAAGTTTTGTGAAGATCAGTTCATAAATACGAGCTGTATAGAACTTGTGACAAAAAACTGATTGGACCTAATTTCGGTACAAAATGGCCACTGGCAGCCATCTTGAATTTTGGACCGTACCCAGAAACACTCATTCTCATCCCAAGGAGATAACAAAGGTACCCAAGAAGTTTTGTGAAGATCGGTTCATAAATACAGCCTCTACCCTGAGCCGTATTGACATGTGTGCTTACATTGTGTAAGAAGCACTGAATAAATCAAAGTTCATCTAATTTGCATAATTTCTGCATGAAAAAAAACCCCTTATAATATGTGATGTATTCCATGTTACTAAACATTCATACAAAAATTTATTAAAATCAGAACTTTCATACAGAAGTTCTATACAAAAGACTGATTGCACTAATTTTGGTACAAAATGGCTGCTGGTGGCCATCTTGAATTTCGGACCACACCCAAAAACACTCGCTCTCATACCACGGTGATAACAAAGGTACCCAAGAAGTTTCGTAAAGATTGGTTCATAAATATGACCTCTAGTCTGAGCTGTATAGAAGTTGTGTACAAAAAACTGATTAGACCTAATTTCGGTACAAAATGGCCACTGGCAGCCATCTTGAATTTTAGACCGCACCCATAAACACTCGTTCTCGTCCCAAGGTGATAACAAAGGTACCCAAGACATTTCGTGAAGATCAGTTCATAAATACAGACTCTAGTCTGAGCCGTATTGACATGTGTACTTACTGTGTGTAAGTCGCACTGAAAAAATCAAAGTTCATCTAATTTGCATAATTTCTGCACGAGAAAAAAACCCGTATTATATGTGATGCATCCCATGGTACTAAACATTCACACAAAAAAATTATTCAAATCAGGGCTTTCATATGGAAGTTCTGTGCAAAAATCTGATTGCACCTAATTTTGTACAAAATGGCTGCCATCGGCCATCTTGAATTTCGGACCGGACCCAAAAACTCGTTCTCTTCCCACGGTGATACCAAAGGTACCCAAGAAGTTTCGTAAAGATCGGTTCATAAATACGGCCTCTAGCCCGAGCCGTATTGGCATTTGCACTTACAGTGCTGAAAGTAACCCCAAAAAACATCAAAATTAGTCTAATTTGCACAATTTACGTACGAGAAAAAAACCCGTATTATATGTGATGTATCCCATGGTACTAAACATTCATACAAAAAATTATTCAAATCAGAGCTTTCATATGGAAGTTCTGTACAAAAAACAGATTTCTGCATCTTCGGTACAAAATGGCACCTGGCAGCCATCTTGAATTTCGGGCCGCACCCAAAAACACTCGTTCTCGTCCGACGGTCATAACAAAGGTACCCAAGAAGTTTCGTAAAGATCGGTTCATAAATACGGCCTCTTGCCCGAGCCATAGCAGCTTGGCACTTACAGCTCTGAAAGTAACACTAAATAAATCAAAGTCAGTCTAATTTGCATAATTTACGCACGAGAAAAAAACCCGTATTATATGTGATGTATCCCATGGTACTAAACATTTATACAAAACTTTATTCAAATCAGAACTTTCATGCAGAAGTTCTGTACAAAAAACTGATTTTTGCATCATCGGTACAAAATGGCCACTGGCAGCCATCTTGAATTTCGGACCACACCTAAAAACACTCGTTCCCGTCCCAGGGTCATAACAAAGGTACACAAGAAGTTTCGTAAAGATCGGTTCATAAATACGACCTCTAGCCCGAGCCATAGCCAATTGTTGATGTACGGACAGACGGACAGACGGACGACGGGCCATGACAATAGCTCAAATTTGACTTCGTCAAAGTTGAGCTAAAAATGATAATTTCATTGAGAGCCACTAACCCCAAACCCGAGATATGTGAACAGACAAAAAATTGGCTATTTTAAGGTGCAAACAGCAAAATTATTGTCTTTGTTTTACAGTAAGGTAATTGTGAAAGCCGGAAAGACCTGTTGCTGAAGTATAGTGATGATTGGACCATCCACATTAAGAGATGTAGAACAAAGACATAATACTACATGCGTGGAGGTGATTTGCAAGTATTTCCTTTGTTTTACTGCAGGGACATGACTCATTTGAAAGCCTTTCCCATAAACAATGTTCATTCCAAATTTCACTGAAATCTGAAAACCCAAACCTTGTAGAAAAAAAGACATAATGCCACATGTGTGGAGGTGATTTGCATGTATTTTCTTTGTTTTACTGTGGGGACGTGTCTCATTTGAAAGCCTTTCCCATAAACAGTCTTCATTCCAAATTTCATTGAAATCTGATAACCCAAACCTAACATATGAGGCGAATAGACAAAAAATTTGCTATTTTACGAGGCAAACAGCGAATTTTCAAAGTTAAAAAGGAGGATAAGACTAAAAAGTGAAAAGAAAGAAATATTATTACAGACTCATTTGAAAGCCTTTCCCATAAACAATCTTCATTCCAAATTTCATTGAGATTCAATAAGCCAAACCTGAGATATGAAGCAAACAGACAAAAAATAGCCTATTTTTGTGTATTCAAAGGGCCATAACTCACAGAAAAAATATTCCAACAGCAAAACGGCCTATGCTACTTAAAGACCTCGTGATAGCGAACATCTCTATGCAATTTAATCGAAATCTGAGCAGTAATGTTGAAGTTATAATGCGAACAGACATCTGAGTGCGGATGGACAGACGTACAGATGGATGCACGGATGGATGTAGACAGGTCAAAATCTAGTACATCCTCAAAAAGTGGGTGTATAATAATTAATAAATATTTTAGAAAAAAGTCCATGAGCAATTTTCTAAACACACAAATTCAGGGTTTGTACGGATATCCGAGAATTAAATTCAAGCACTATTTCATCACTTTTCAAGGACTGAGTTAACGATTTTCAAGGACTATTATTGTATGCATACTGTTATGATTGCCTGTCACATCAAGGTGATTTTGTATCATTTAATATGACACAAAATTAGGAAATGCCAAATGTGTACTTTTTAGTGTTGAAACGATTTTTCGACTAATCGACACCGACTTGATCAGTACTAAACAAATCTATTAACTGATTAGTGAATCACTTGTCGATTAGTCGCCTGAGTGTATTCTCTAAAACCTTTAAGTTTCCACTTTGTTTTCCTTTAAGAAATTTAATTTAATTTTATTAAAATTAATTCAGTGCTTTCGCTTTGAGGTGTGCTATCGCACTCACACTTCTAAATTGGAAACAAGAAGCTCTCTTTTTCGTGCTTCTCTAATTTTTAAGAAAATAGATTAAATTACCGGGCAAAGATTCGAGATTTCATTACACTGATTAAAACACACATATGAGGTGTGAACAGTATACCTGCAAACTGTTGTGTCATTTTAATTAACGGTGACAGCAGAAGTACATCTACAGATGTTCATGCTTTTTCAACATGTTCTTGTTTTGGGTAAATGTTGCTGTAATAAGATTGGTAAGAAAACAAAATACTGACCAAACAAATTGCATTGTTTGGTCACGTGATGTATTTAATATTCAATGAGGCTATTGTTTATAGTTTGTCAAGCTTTTCATTGGGGGTTGATTTAGTTAGGCAGATCATGGAACAATCACGTCATCAGAGTATACTTCTTCAGTGACCTGTTTTCTGCTTTCAAAGTTTTTTAGCACAATAACAAAGTGCAGAAATTTCTTATTAGACCACAATATACAAGGGAATTTTGGGGGAAAAGTTCAATTTCACTTAAAAATATTTGACAGAACCGAATATTGGAACACCAAAGATTTATTATTTGACCAATTTATTTTTTGCGGCACCGGTTGTTTGGTCATAAGGACATGGAGACATGTCACATAGTTAGACCCATTAATTGTATCCGTAATTTGGAAGCCACTCCAGCCAATGAATTTAGTTAAAACCACAGTTTTGTAGAATTTATTGCTTAGTTCAGAATCTGACATTGCATAGCCGACTAGTCGATTCATCGTCAACTACTATCCGGCAATTAGTCGATTACTAAAAATCCAAATTGCATTAATCGTTTCAACACTAGTACTTTTAAAAACAATTATTTCACAAAATGCAAAATTCTTTTCACAACATATCATATACTATGGTTAATCTGACTAATTGTGACCGCAACATGGAGATAAAGTCACGTTTAGTCAATTGTGTATTTCGATGTTGCCCATTTGAGAGAACTTCCACCCCAAGCAATGGTGACTGGGTCCTATTTCACCAGTAAAGCAGAGTTTGTTTACCACAGTAAACAAGCACTGCTTCAATTCCTGGTGTTCTCACTAGGGAATGGGATCACAAGAATGGTACTTTTCTCGACTAGACTGTGATAGCGTCGCAAACACACTTAATACTAGTATAGCAGTGGATTAAGATGTTCATAAATAAAATATTGCAAAATCAAAACTGTTTATTTATTTTGGGAGCGCGGTGGCTCAGTGGTAGACTGTTGGACTAGAGGTCCTGAGTTCGATCCCCACCGGACACACAGATGATTGATATTGTGCAATTTTTTGTCCAAATCATTGTGGGGTTATAGTTTTTCTGTATATTGTTCCTCTGTGGGGTTATTTACTTGTACAAACATACATTGTGGGGTTTTTTTTATCCAAATATTTAAAATTTCTAAAATAACACCGTGGGGTTAAATCCAAAAATAGAGATCTAACCCCCTAAAGGTGATTAAAACTAATAGAAATCAACGCATTGTGGGGTTAACCCCACCATACAGAAAAAAACCCTTAACATACTGCCTGTACTTGCAATTAACCCCACAATGTACCTCCATTAAGAGCGGACAACCCACGTTGTGTCCAAGGCACTTTATCCCAGTTGCCTACATGGGGGTACGATGATGCCGTGTACTAAGGCATCCTGCACGTCGATGATGCACATGTCTTCAACAGCTGTAACCCTGCTTGAGCGGAACTTGAACAGAGTTAGAATGTTGAGGAGCTGACAGTTGCTAGTCGATGCTCGGTGGTTCTCTCCGGGTAGTCCGGTTTCCTCCACCCGCAAAACTGTCACGGTCATGATTAGCCTTTGTGCATAAGAATGTGACCTTAAACACCAATAAATAAATAAATTTATATATATATTTATTTATTTATTACTGTGAAAGGCCACATATATATACACAATGGTTAATCGTGGTTGCAACATGGATATAAACAAGGCACGAAATACTTTTTTAAAAGTGTCTAGCAAAATGCTACACTAAATTGTTCTTTGTATAGCATAAATAGAATGAAAGTGTCAATGACACTGTAGCTTAACCTGACTGTGTGTTGTGTTTGATGAAAAGGATAATGTTCAATGTTTTTGAAAGGATTATGAAATAAGACAAGAATTGTGATAATTGGGAATATGTTAAGTTCTGTTCCCTGTATGCTATGTTGTCAATAAAAATAATTTGAGGTGCAGACTGTACAACAGAATTGAGGGGTGGGTTAATGTGGCTCTCACAGTTAATGTATGTGGCCCTCACAGTTAATGTATGTCAACCAAAGTTACCACGTTACAGTGAAATTATTCCAAAACAAGTCATCCTATCAAGTTACAATGAAATCCCTTCATAAATATGGCCTGTAGACTGTGCTAAAGGTTTGCAGGCTTCGGTCCTGTGAAGCGATCAAGGTTGACCGATCACAACCAAAAGGGACGTTCGCATCTAGACATCATACAGAGTCATCCTACCAAGTTACAATGAAATTCCTCCATATTAAATATGGCCTATGCATGTAGACTGTGCTAAAAGTTTTTGGGTTTAGGGCTTGGGCAGCCATCACTGTTGACAGATCATGACCAAAAGGGGACATTCTCATCTGGATATTATACAGAGTCATCCTACCAAGTTACCATGAAATCCCTTCATAAATACGACCTGTAGACTGAGCTAAAGGTTTTCAGGTTTTGGGCTTGGGCAGCCATCACGGTTGACCAATCGTGACCAAAAGGGGACGTTCTCATCTAGACATGACCCCAAACCTGCAATGAAATTTTGTGATGATCGGATAAGAACTATGGGGTGTAGCCTGTGCTAAAGGAAAGTTAAATTAAAGTGTCAATGACACTTTAGCTCAACTTGTCAAGACATGTACATGTATAGTATGTGACACAGCAATGACAAAAGTCTAGGTAATGACCTGATAACAAAGGTACATATCAAGTATTGTAACGACCTGTACATAAATATTGACCGTAGCCTGTAACAAATGTATAGGTAAAGTATTGTAAAGGTGGGTGACAGTCAGATGCTAAACTAGAAAAGAAATCTTTGAGTCCCAGAGTAGGTCTGACTGAACCCCAAAATATTTGTTCTCATAGCACAGTGATAACAAAGGCACCCCAAAACACACTCATTCCTGTCTCAAGGTGAAAAGAAAGGTACCCAAGAAGTTTCGTGAAGATCAGTTCATAAATACGAGCTGTATAGAAGTTGTGACAAAAAACTGATTAGACCTAATTTAGGTACAAAATGGCCACTGGCAGCCATCTTGAATTTCAGACCGCACTCAGAAGCACTCGTTCTTGTCCCAAGGTGATAGCAGAGGTACCCAAGACATTTTGTGAAGATCGGTTGATAAATACAGCCTCTAGCCCGAGCCGTATTGACATGTGTACTTACTGTGTGTAAGTAGCACTGAAAAAATCAAAGTTCATCTAATTTGCATAATTTCTGCACGAGAAAAAAACCTGTATTATATGTTATGTATCCCATGGTACTAAACATTCACACAAAAAATTATTCAAATCAGAGTTTTCATGTGGAAGTTCTGCGCTAAAATCTGATTGCCTCTAATTTTGAACAAAATGGATGCCAGCGGCCATCTTGAATTTCAGACCGCACCCAAAAACACTCGTTCTCGTCCCACGGTGATACCAAAGGTACCCAAAAAGTTTCGTAAAGATCGGTTCATAAATGCGGCCTCTAGCTCGAGCCGTATTGGCATTTGCACTGACAGTACTGAAAGTAACACTAAATACATCAAAGTTAGTCTAATTTGAATAATTTACGTACGAGAAAAAAACAGGTATTATATGTGATGTATCCCATGGTACTAAACATTCATACAAAAAATTATTCAAATCAGCGCTTTCATATGGAAGTTCTGTGCAAAAAACAAATTTCTGCATCGTCGGTACAAAATGGTGGTTGGCTGCCATCTTGAATTTCGAACCGAACCCCAAAACACTCGTTCTCGTCCCACGGTCATAACAAAGGTGCCCAAGAAGTTTCGTAAAGATCGGTTCATAAACAAGGCCTCTAGCCCGAGCCGTATTGAATTGTTGACGGACAGACGGACGACTGGCCATGGCATAAGCTCAAATTTGGCTTCGCCAAAGATGAGCTAAAAATTTATAGTAATTTATATAATTTTTATACTTACCAATGACCCAGACTTAGCTGGTGCTAACTCTTAAATTCGAGGGCCAAACACAAATTTTGCCCCCCCCCCCCCCCAATCACTAAAAATTTGCATCAAAATCCAAAAAATATATGTCCTATGTGGTCCTTCATACTTTTATCCACTGAGCATGCTCAGTGTCAAGGAAGTCTGAAATTGGAGCCAAATCCTCATTCTTACCACCAGTGCCTGGTAAGCGTCATGTAATCAGCAGGGAGGTATGAGTTCCCTACTCATGGGAGGGCCATCCCCGTCTGGGTCATTGGTAAGCATAAAAAATATATAAATAAATTACTATAAATTTTTTAACATTTTTATACTGTACCAATGACCCAGACTTAGCTGAATAGAAAAAAGGCTGGAGGGCCTAGGACATAAAAGATAATCCAATAGACTCAATTACATGTGATCAGAATTATCCCCTCAGAGAGAAGAGGAAAACAGGCTTTACATGTATCTTTCTTGTTTATACCAAAATAGAAAGACACAATACCATTCCGTAATTGAGCACAATAATATCAACGAACTCTATTAACATCCAGTGTAACCCATTATACTAATATTTTTAAAGGAAAGCTAATAAATAAAGATAGTCCAGAGAATGAGACTCTTTATACTCATTTAAAAGTGTCCGAGGATTGTATATTAGTGCTCGTATGACACGTGACATTTACAAATGCTTCACATCGAGCTACACTTTAAAAATATTACATAAATGAGATAGACATCAGCTTTACACTATAAAACCATCCCGGCACCGACTCGGAAATACTGACTCCAAAGGAGGTATTCCCTTGCTTTTCACTATAAAGCAGGTGATATAAGGGAACACCATCCATCCCCCCCATCCCCCTTCCTCTGGGTCAAATACCCCAGAACGAAGAGGGCTCGCAGGACAGAGTCACTACAGGTCGCCAGAAATCGACTCAATATTTCTAAGATAAAAATTTGTGAACGTGGAAGGCTGAGAGCAATATGCAGCCTTCATCAAATCGGTAATAGCAACACTATTAGCATAAGCCCAAGATGTAGACAGCGCTATTACTTCATGCGCCTAGATCTTAAGCACAGACTGCTGAGATGAAGATAATTTATCATAAGCAGTACGGATAGTTAATTGAATCCACTTTGCAATAGAATGGACTGTAATGTCCTTTCTATTAGGCAGCAAAGACAGAAAGAAACGCTTACGTTCCTTTCTGATAAACTCACATCTACAATGTAAATACGCATAGCTCTGACTGGACAAAGCAAAGGCCTATGACCTTCTGGAGACGGAAGAGCCTAAACAATAGGTTCAGGATATTTATTAGGAGCCTGATTGTTAGCCAAAAATCCAACATTAGTAGTCAATGTAATAGTATTACCAAAACTACGATAGTGAGAATCATCAACAGATAGTGCATGAAGCTCACTAACTCTTCTAGCAGAAGAGAAGGCTAAGAGAAAAGCTGTCTTATAAGATACGTATTTGAAATCCACTGTATCAAGAGGTTCAAATGGCACTTCTTTTAGCTTCAGAAGAACCCAAGCTAAATTCTACTTAGGAATTAACCTAAGGGTTCTAGGTCTATTTATCGAAAAGTTTTTCACTAACTTAGATAAAGAGACATTAGACCCAATCTGTAAGCTATCATAATAAGGATAGGTATCCTATAGCATAGACTTATAACCCCAAATAGTATTGGCTGCAGTTTGATCCCATCAAACAAGTAGACCAAAAAATTAGCAATGTCTGGAATGGAGGGATCATAAAATCAATAGAATGATCCCTACACCATCGAGAGAAAACCTTCCACTTAGCAGCATAATTTAGCTTAGAGGAGGTCCTCCTACAGTTAGAAATTGCGTCCACTGCTCATCCTGTAAAATGCTTGCCGTGCAAGAAGGACTGCACAGCGGAAATACGTGAAGGTTGAGACCTAGCAGGTTGTGATGCAGTGTGCGTGATTTTCCCTGTGAAAGAAGGTCCTCCCGTGGAGGAAGCTTCCGCGGAATGTCCCACAACCAACACCTGAGTAGATCCATGGTCCCTGGGGTGACAGAGATGCTACCAATAGGATCTTGCAGTGAGATTGCTTGATTTTAGCAATCAGCTGAATCAAAGAAGCTGGAGGATATGCGTATCCTATCATTCCATCCCAAGAGATTGAGAGGGCGTCTACTGCAAACACTCGAGGATCTGGGCATGATGACACATACGTCTGCAACTGATTGTTGAGATGCGTTGCAAATAAGTCTATCATAGGATGATCCCATAGGCAGCAAATCTGATTGAATACTAGTTTGTTGAGAGTCCATTCTGAAGGCAACATACGACCTTTCTGAGAAAGGGAGTCTGCTAGAACGTTCAGATGACCCAGAATATGATGGACCGATAGCAGAACTTGATGCTCTAGGACAAACAGAAGGATTCTTTCCGTTAGATTGAACAACGGAATGGAATGAGTGCCTCCCTGGTTCCGAATATACGCTACTACTGTCGAATTGTCGGAGAGAAATTGAACATGTGAATTCTGAATGTTCATCCACTGACGTAGCGCAAGCCAATTGACATCATCTTTTGATGTTTATGTGCTTGTTTAGGAACTGCAGATCCCAAAGACCCAGACACCTCGAATCTGATGGGCTCAAAGTTGCACCCCAACCTATTTGACTCGCATCCGTCAATATCATAAAAATCGGATCTGGCAGTTGCAGTGGTACTCACTGAGTTAACCACTGAATATCTGCCCAAGTCTGAATCTCATGTTTCACATGATTCGACAAGACGATGTTCGTTTCGAGCGAATGAGTCTTCACACTCCAATTCTGAGTAAAAAATATCTGGAGTGGACGAGTGCATAGCCGCTCCATCAGAATAAGATCAACAGCGGCTCCGCACAAACCTGTCAGTCTCATGAATTCTCTCGCTGTTACTACATCTGAGTGAAGACAGAAACGAGCGTAAAAACTGACTAATATCGCTCTGGTTAATGGCAGACGAACGAGAATGTTGTGCATCTCTAAGCTCATTCCCACGTGGCTGAATGATTTGGACGTCACTAGATCCGACTTCTTTTCGTTTACTATGAAAACGAGACGTCGGAGCAATTGAAGCAGACTCTGAACATCGTTCTGAAGTGTTAACTTGCTGCCGTAACTCGGAAGAATGTCGTCCAAGTAGGCCGACATTACCACAGACGAATGAGCTCGGAAATGAATCATTACCGAGATCATTATTCGAGTGAAGGCCCAGGGCACTAGATTCAGACCAGAGCAACATTGCTTGGAACTGAAAGCAACTCCTGGGACAGCGAAGCGAAGGTACTTTCTAAATTCCGGATGTACCATGACGTGAAAGTACACATCTTTGAGATCTATGCTCGAAGCATAATCGTTCACTCGAATGCTCACTCTGACCGATCGGATGGACTCCATATAAAATTTTGGAGCAACGATCAGCTTGTTTATCCAGTTCAGATCTATAACTGGAGGAAACGAGCAGTCTGGTCTTGGAACCAGGAACAAGTGACTGTAGAAAACTGGAGATTCATGGTTTTCTACGGTGTCTATAGCATTCTTGTCCAGAAGAGATTGAACTTCTGATAGAAGCGAAACTCTCTTCTGAATGTTAATCGGAAGCTGATACCAGAGTGGACTTCGAGTTAACGGATGTTTTTCCTTGAAGGACAGTTTTAGACCTTCGGAAATAACCCCTTGTACCCATGGGCAACAAATTCGTTAAGAATATCGACAGCCTTTCACCCACTGGAACGCAATAGAGATTTAGACCATAACCTCCTGGCCCTGCGAAGGTTGACCCGCACCTCGCCCAGTCGACCTAGGGGCATCTGACCGGTTATCTCAGCCAACATTACGACCCCTATCTGAGTTGCTACTCTGACGGTCTCCGGAGTAAGACGTAGAGGCTTTCTTAGATCCTCTATAGGAACTTCTTTTGGACATATTCGCCCCCGAAGTGCTGCCTTACTCCTCCCTGCTGAGTCCGACTTTTTCAAAGAGGATTTAACAGCAGAGAATCCGAAGCTTTCTTAGTAATCTGATTATAGATTGTAGAAAGCTTACCGTCGAAGAGAAGCTCTCCTGAGACCGGAGCGACTGGAAGAGTTTTTTCACCTTACTATCCACTCTTGTGGATGCAGCCAGGGCAGCATTACCTCTGACTGACTCCATATTGCCACTGAAAGGGCGGAGTTATACGTAGAAAATGCTATGGCCCTCGAAAGAACTTTCAAGGAAATTTTGAACATCCTGGGGTTCTTTCCTTCGAGACGTAATGATAACGCTCTGGTAAGGTGGTCTGCATAAGATAAGGCATCTAAACTGATTTTTCTGTAAGACAAGATAGTCGTCACCAGCGTACTGGATAAAACAACATAGACACCGGCAATGACAATTCCAAGTCGTCTACCTGGTCGTCTAAATGCAGAGGAACTCTCGGTACACCCTGTCCTGCCGTTTCAAATCTATTTCTATGATTGATGAAAGGCAGCTGTAGAGCATGAAACGATAAGAAACCTGATTTGCCAGTCTTAAAGGCTAGCTTGAATATAGCATCATTAAGAAGTACAAATGTCCGTGACATTTATGGACTGGTTCGGAAAGTCAGGCTCGATGTCCCTATTCCGGCCAAATAAATCTGTGTCCAGTGATGCTTTCAGTTTCTTATCAGGTAATGCAGCATTTTGGTCCGGAGAAACAACTTGTAATAGGTGTTGCCGGATGAAATATATGGCCACCTTAAGTTGTTCGGAAAGGGAAAATTTCAGCTGCGCTGGTTCCCTTTTACCATCCGCCTGGACCACATAAGAATCTCGGTTGTCCCTTTCTGACTCTGCAGAGGAGCGAACCGACCCAGCTTTCTCAGACAGTTTCTTTATTGAAAAAGTTTCTGATGGCTGCTGGGATGCTGCGATGAATTGATCTATCTGTGATAGCAAGTCCGTCACGGAGGCCTGTGGAGCCGCAGTCTTACATAAATTAGCCGCTGGAAGCTCCTGGGACGTTAATTCCTGCATACTTCTCATATGCGGACATCCCGACTGGAAAGGCCTTGTGTCCTTGGCTAGCGGATGGTGTGACCTGGTCGACGTGGATTCCTTGGTGGGCGAAGCAGGCTGGATATCTGCAGTCACATAGCCAAGGTGTGGTCATGTGTGCTGACATGAGGATGAGGAAGCCAATAGACAAGCTGCGTCGGACTGTCTATGCGACGGAGCATCCCGAGCAGGAGGAGTAGACGTATGCTCCGACTAACGAACGTTACATACAACATCTGGGCCCAGATGTTGTTGTAAGATAGAGGGGTCCTCTCTCGCTCGCGGTCTGGGCAGACCTGGATGAGCTAGCTTCTGGACTGACTGGCTTCCTCCGTTCCATCCTCCGATCCGTCGTCGCCGGGTGTGCGTGATCAAGAGATTCTAGTGCTCGCAACACCCCTTCTCCTCTCCTGGACCGCAACGGACAAACCCGACGTCACAACCATTTCGTGAATGATTGCTTCACCGGGGGAGCTAGCGGCGACAAGTGACCGTTGATCCTACGTGGGACCTCTTAGGCACTTGCCGCATTCCTTTGAGCACTTAGCCACTAGCTCATTATTGCGACGACGGAAGCACACTTTTGAAGACATCACGGAAACATCACCCTCTTCTTGTTCCTCTGAAAAAGAGACTGAAAAAACTTGAGTGACCTTGTGGAGAGAGGACCAGAATGAATCTCTCACCACTAACAATATACCGTGACACACATCTCCAATGTTTGTCATCTGAATTGACACTGAGCAAGAATTAGTGCGAGTACACAGACTACAACAAATACAATGAACATGAGAATCCGAGGAAGACTTCCTCGATTTACAATTGAACAATATTTTTTCATTTTGAAAAAAATATTAAACAGTCATCGTACTCGCAGCAACCCTTGAAAACAAAGATACATAATAATAATAATCCATTACAAACATTTCGAAAATTAATTCAAAAGAAAAAAAAATTTTCGAAAAAATTTCAAGATGAGCCCAAGTTCCCAATGAGAACGATGAGCACAAATGGATCCCCAAAAAGCCTAAGTGTGGACAAAATTTTTTAAAACATGTTTAATGAAAGTGTCAATGGCACTGTAGCTCAACTTGTCAAGACATGTACATGTATAGTATGTGACACAGCAATGACAAACATCTAGGTATTGATCTGATAACAAATGTACATATAAACTATTGTAACGGTCTGTACATAAATACTGGCCGTAGCCTGCAACAAATGTATAGGTATAGTATTGTAAAGGTGGGTGACAGTCAGATGCTAAATACAAAAGAAATCTTTGAGTCTCAGAGTGGGTCTGACTGAACCCCAAAATATTTGTTCTCATAGCACAGTGATAACAAAGGCACCCCAAAACACACTCATTCCTGTCCCAAAGTGAAAACAAAGGTACCCAAGAAGTTTCGTGAAGATCAGTTCATAAATACGAGCTGTATAGAAGTTGTGACAAAAAAATGATTGGACCTAATTTCGGTACAAAATGGCCACTGGCAGCCATCTTGAATTTTGGACCGCACTCAGAAACCCTCGTTCTCGTCCCAAGGTGATAACAAAGGTACCCAAGAAGTTTCGTGAAGATCGGTTGATAAATACAGCCTCTAGCCCAAACTGTATTGACATGTGCACTTGCAGTGTATAAGTAGCACTAAATAAATCAAAATTCATCTAATTTGCATAATTTCTGCACAAGAAAAAAACCCGTACTATATGTGATGTATTCCATTTTACTAAACATTCATACAAAAATTTATTCAAATCAGAACTTTCATACAGAAGTTCTGTACAAAAGACTGATTGCACTAATTTTGGTACACAATGGTTGCTGGTGGCCATCTTGAATTTTGGACCACACCCAAAAACACTCGTTCTCATCCCACGGTGATAACAAAGGTACCCAAGACGTTTCGTAAAGATCGGTTCAGAAATACGGCCTCTAGCCTGAGCTGTATAGAAGTTGTGTACAAAAAACTGATTAGACCTAATCTCGGTATGAAATGGCCACTGGCAGCCATCTGGAATTTTGGACCGCACTCAGAAACACTCGTTCTCATCCCAAGGTGATAGCAGAGGTACCCAAGAAGTTTCGTGAAGATCGGTTGATAAATACAGCCTCTAGCCCGAGCCGTATTGACATGTGCACTTACTGTGTGTAAGTAGCAGTGAAAAAATCAAAGTTCATCTAATTTGCATAATTTCTGCATGAGAAAAAACCCTGTATTATATGTGATGTATCCCATGGTACTAAACATTCACACACAAAATTATTCAAGTCAGCAATCTCATATGGAAGTTCTGTGCAAAAATCTGATTGGCCCTAATTTTGTACAAAATGGCTGCCATCGGCCATCTTGAATTTCGGACCGCACCCCGAAACACTCGTTCTCATCCCACGGTGATACCAAAGGTACCCAAGAAGTTTCGTAAAGATCAGTTTATAAATACGTCCTCTAGCCCGAGCCGTATTGGCATTTGCACTTACAGTAACACTAAATACATCGAAGTTAGTCTAATTTGCATAATTTACGTACAAGAAAAAATCCTGTATTATATGTGATGTATCCCATGGTACTAAACATTCATACAAAAAAATTATTCAAATCAGCACTTTCATATGGAAGTTCTGTACAAAAAACAGATTTCTGCATGGTCGGTACAAAATGGCGGCTGGCGGCCAACTTGAATTTTGGATCGGACCCAAAAACACTCGTTCTTGTCCCACAGTCATAACAAAGGTACCCAAGAAGTTTCGTAAAGATCGGTTCATAAATACGGCCTCTAGCCCAAGCCGTATTGAATTGTTGATGGACAGACGGACAGACAGCCAGACGGACAGGTGGACAGATGGACAACGGACAACTGGCCATGGCATAAGCTCAAATTTTGCTTCGCCAAAGTTGAGCTAAAAATTAATGTTACACTTACGGATAATATCAATGTATCTGGCTATGAGTAGAACTAATAGAAGACAAGGAATCACTGTCAGAAGTAACTGTTGTCAACATAAACAAAAGTGAATAAAAACTGGAAACAAGACTCCAGGCACTGAAAATATGGCCTGAAATCAGTAACCAATTTTAACACTATCCGATGTAAAACAGAGGCTTCCTGAGAAGAAACTGCAGTACATCGGATGGTAGATGCATGACCGAAACACCTAACCACCCTAGGGTGAGGGCGTAACCATGGGGAAAACAGAATAAACATTCTGTTACCAAGCCAAAACTCCCAAGAAATTTCAGTAAAAAATTACAAAAATTATGCCAAAAGCATGGGAGAATAGCAAGGGGGGTATAAGGGAAAGGGAGAGAGGAAACTCTGAACAAACTGTGGAAATTTCACAACAAGAATGTAAACATCAGGCCTATGCCCTGAAATTAGGGAACATGAAATAATTTTTCATAATGAAAGTGTCAATGACACTGTAGCTCAACTTGACAAACTTGAACTTGGTAAGTTATAAATGAAATGTCAAAATTGAAGATCACTGGTACCAATGTTATTTGATGAAATGCACAACGTCAAGAGTAATCCATGCATTTTTAAATGTAAACTGTAAGACTGGCTAAAGGAAGAATGTTGATACACAAATGAAGTATGTTCAGAGGTTATTGTAAATGGCAACTTTTTTCACAGAAATGAATGCTTATCAATAGCTCTTATCTAAAGTTCTTGCCTAATGAGAACACCAAGTTCAAAAACAATCCTATGATAAAAGTGGCCTGTAGGCCATGTCAAAGAATGTTGATGCACAAATGCAATAAATTCAAAGATTGTTGCTAATAAGGCTGTCACGAATGATCAAAAAATCGATCAACCGTCGATTGAGGTCATAATCAACGATTTTTTTCAATGATCGAAATTTGATTGGACATGTGCTGTCCTACCTTTTTGTTAAACAAAGGGGAAATATTGATTCACAAGCTATTGTTTCACATAAAGAACCTATTTCGACAACAAATGTGTGTGTGAACGGGGTTAAAACATAAAACCAATATATAGCTTCAAGTCGCTGCACCACGCGAATTAAAGTTAGCCGAAACCCAGTCATCATCGTATGCGTGATCACTCAGTTCCCAATACTTCTCATTCCTTTGATGTGAGTCATGTGACCTGCCAAAAAAACATCAACGTTGTTACGAGGTTGTATTTAATAAATCCCTGGAAAGATTGAGCCCCCCCCCCCCCCCCCCCCCAAAGGGAAAGCATTTTCACACTGAACAGGGGCTGAATCATTATCATTCATGGGCCGAACTTTCCGGTTCCAGCATCGCTGGCTCACTACCATTAGCGGTGATAACAATTTAACAAAAATAACATAACACTCGATGATGCCTTACTGTCAATGGCTACATTGTATTCCTTGCCAATAAGACATCGTCAAGTGTTGAGTTGTTTTTGTTTTTATTAATTTGATACTTGATAAGCAATTTTAACATATGGAAAGTAAAGAGGGAAAAACTTCGAAATGCCATATTATTTATTTTTAAAGTATGATGATTTACTTTGTTCTCCGACGTACCGTACCGCATGTACTGTTTCATTTCCAAGTGTAAAGCTTTGTTAACTTGACATTCCCTGAGGCTAAATTCATAATCATTACGCACTGAGTGCGGATGGAGCCATTAGTGAGTTTAGTATGCACTGTACTATGATTTGAAGTTTGAATCTATGCGATGTAGATTCTGTTTTGTCAAATTTTTCAAGGTTTGGTGTTCGTTTGCTTCATTTACGATTAGGATATTTTAATTTTTAATGCCTCCCAAGTTATTTCACAGACGAAGTTCTAGGAAACGAGACAGAAATGTTAACCATAAATAATCGAATAACCGTCGATTTTTATGACAAAATAATCGGTTATGAAAATTCATAATCGTGACAGCCTTAGTTGCTAACAGCAACAGTTTTTGATTGAAATGAAAAGAAAATCCGTAGCTCCTATCTTTGTCACCCTGCAAAAGCATACAAAGTTTCAAAACAACTTGATAATGAATGTGTCCTCTGAGGCATGTCAAAGGAAGATGTTAATGCACTAAGTAGAAGATCACTGCTTGTGGCAATGGGTTTTTTTATGGAAATTCATAAATATACGCTGCCGAGAGTGCAAAAGAGATAAGCTGATGCACAAATGCAGTAAGTTCAAAGGTTGGAGATAACGACAATAAATTTTTATGGAAATGAAAAGAAGCAATAGCTCACATCTAGAGGTCACACGGAACACACATACCAAGTTTCAAAGTGATCCGATCATAAATGTGCCCTGTAGGGTTACAAAAGGGACATATTGTGGTCTGACTAGACTAAGTTCTAAGAATGTTGGCAGTGGCAACATTTTTTGACGGAAATGGAAGAAAATCGAAATCTCCCATCTAGAGGTTACCTTAAATAAGCATACCAGGTTTCAAAGCAATCTCATCATAAATGTGCCCTGTAGGGTGTGCCAAAGGGAAATATTGTGGTCTGACTAAACTAAGTTCTAAGAACGCTGGCTGTGGCAACATTTTTTGATGGAAATTGAAGAAAATCGATAGCTCCCATCTAGAGGTCACCCCAAACAAGCATACCTAGTTTCAAAGTGATCTGATCATAAAATGGCCCTGTAGGGTGTGCCACAGGGAAATATTGAGTAGAGGTCACCCCATGCCAGGTTTCAAAGCAATCCGATCATAAATGTGCCCTGTAGGGTGTGCCAAAGATAAATATTGAGTCTTCTGACTAAACTAAGTTCCTAGAATATTGGCTGTGGCCAAAATTTTTGACAGAAGTTAAGAAAATCGATAGCTCCCATCTAGAGGTCTCCCCAAACAAGCATACCAGGTTTCAAAACTGATCATAAATGTGCCCTGTAGGGTGTGCCAAAGGGAAATATTGAGGTCTGACTAAAGTTAGTTTTACGACCGTTGGACGTGGCAACATTTTTTGATGGAAATTGAAGAAAATTGTTAGCTCCCATCTAGAGGTCACTCTAAAAAATCATACCAGGTTTCAAAGCAATCAAATCATAAATGTGCCCTGTAGGGTGTGCCAAAGGGAAATATTGTGGTTTGACTAAACTAAGTTTTACAAACGTTGGCCGCGGCAACATTTTTTGACGGAAATTGAAGAAAATCGATAGCTCCCATCAAGAGGTCACCCCAAACAAGCATACCTAGTTTCAAAGTGATCTGATCATAAATGCGACCTGTGAGGTGTGCCAAAGGAAATTGTGGACGTACGTACTAACGTACGTACGTACGCCGACGGACGAGAAGTGATGGCAATAGCTCAGCTTGACTTTGTCAAGTTGAGCTAAAAATTATAAGTTACAGCCCTGAACACATCCTTCCACTGTTTCTTCCTCTCATCCTCTTATTTCATTCTTAGATCTACCATTTCTTTCATGATTTTGTGTCTGGCATCATTTTTAACTGAGATTATAAGCACAGATATCAGTGAGATGTTACTGATTGAAGGGCCAAACAAAGAATGAGGATTTGGCTCCAATTTCAGACTTCCTTGACACTGAGCATGCTCAAGTATGGAGGACCACATAGGACATATATTTTTTTGAATTTGATGCAAATTTTGGGGATTGGGGTGGGCAAAATTTGTGTTTGGCCCTAGAATTTAAGAGTTAGCACCAGCTAAGTCTGGGTCATTGGTATGGTATAAAAATATGTGAACAGACTCACAGACTTCAACACGCATGATGGCAATAGCTTATCTTGACTTTGTCAAGTTAAGCTAAAAATCAATCATGAAAAGCAAACAAAAACACCATCTCAGATTCAATGTTCTCAAGTTTGTTATTCAATAGGTGAGATTCTGTGGTACTGTAGGGATAAAATCGGAAAAATAATTTCAACCAGGTCATGATCTACAGTTGAAACCAGAAGTCCTGTGACTGAATGTGCACTATTTTGAAGTAATAGTGTGCCGAGTTATTGCACTTTTGTCCATGTCAAACTGCACCATTAGCATAACTCAATTCCAGTAGAAAAACAGCGTGCCCACCTCTATACAAATCTATATTACTAAATAGAGATTATTAACTTCATTTATAACCCTACTGGGATACATGTACCGTAGTGTGCAAAATTTGACGAGAACGCTAGTTTTGTTTGCGTGGTGGTTATGCAATTTTAGTTAGCCAAAAGTTGCATCTTGAATAGTCAAGTGTGAGTAACTTTACTGGTGGAGTGCTAAATTTTTTCTTGGCCTCAAGATTTGTTCACACATTATTGTCTTGTTACTATTTATAGGAGAGTGCCTATAGGCACTCTCCCATATATTGTAACAATGCAAATCGATGAAGATAAAGTAATTTTACTTCCAAGACAATAAGAAGTACATCCACAGAATATGAAGTCTTCAACTTCAGGTACCAAAGTTCAGAATAAAGTCCAAATATGGATTTCTAGCACTTTACCAGTTAACCAGCCTTTCTTGTGTCTAGACAGATTTTTAGACTTTTGCCATGAGAGGCTCTATCTATTTCAATTCCATGCAATATACATGTATGAATACTTGTTAATGATGAAAAAAAACATCTTCCAAGAATTTTTACATAGCCGGGAGTCTGGTTAGCCACCTCCAAACCACGGGAACAGTCAGTCGGTTAGAGTCATCTTTGAAATTTTGCACACTGCATATACATGTAATGACAAAAATAGACATTAGATTTTGAGGTTTAGATATTTTGACATCGTGTGCAGAGGGTTAAAAATTGGGATAATTTTTAACCACTAACCTTCACGCAGAGAATAAAACACTGATTTAACAAAATGCACTACTCCTATCATCACTCACATGGACTTTTACTGGAATGAGGCCAGTGGTTTGGGAAGAGATGACTGAAGCATCACGTTCACAATGGACATCGATGGACAACACATGGTGATAATGGCTCATCCTAACTTTCATTCCACTCACATATCACAGTCATTTGGCATCTGGGTTGAGTTACTTTTTCCATGATGTGACAATCATTCTTTTAACGAACCCTGTTAACTGAATACAGTACAGTCACTGTGGAGTGATCATAATCCACGTGTGGGCAGTGTTGCCCAGGTATGTGTTTACCAGATCAATAAAAATCATCAGCAGCAAAATTTTAACTAATGAAGCACGGCGTAGTACCCGGTGCTTCATCTATTAAATTTTTGATGATTATTCCTTTTATTAGTGTTTGCAATCTAATATTATTGCGTCCGTAGAAATACTGCCCACCCCATGGTAAGTGACCAGTCCACGGCAGCCGTACTGTAGCTACTTTTCGGGGGAGCCCGGGAGAATCATTCTTATTAAACAGGGGTATTCAATGAACAGGGGATTTTCTGTATTTTATGAACAATCTGAGCATTTATTTTATTATATTTTGTTTGCGAAAGCTCCTGGTGCATTAAATGACTCTACTGTGCCAAATAGGTCTATAAACAAGGGGAATTGGTGAATGTCAGCATAGTTTCTCGACATATCACAAGATATTTTATTCAGTTAACCTGGAATTTATTCCACAATCTACAGTACGTGGAGAGTGGATTGTAACTAAATCACCTGCGGAGTGGAGTTATCACCCAAGCTATAACTTTCAAATTTTGCACATATCGACCAGAACACAAGCAATGTTTCAGCCAATGGACCTCCGGGTTTAACCCGGAGGTCCATTGGCTGAAACTTTGCTGGTGCTGGTTAAGCTTTGCAACAAATTTGCAATTATTGCTCAGGTGGAATCTCCACTCTGCGGGTGATTTAGTGATAATACACTCTCCATGTACTGTAGATATGGTACTAGTGTGGTAAATCACTAGAAGTTTGGAAGTTAGGTTCAATCAATAGGCTTCAATTCAATTAAGAGATGTTCAAGTAAGTGGGCTCCACTGCAGCCATTTCAGGGTTTGTGGACCTGATGTTCTCAGACATCTTTCTTGGTAAAATTTTGAGATAGACGTGATCGATAGCGCAAAGCAAAATGTAAATCAATGGTATTACATATTGTGGAATATGCAATCAGTGGATCACATAGCGCAATGCAAAAAAAATTCCACTAAACTTAGCTTGGTTTGTTTTTTCGGATTTTTTGTTCCAATTTCCTAAGAGTGATTTAGCCCTTGAAGAGTTTTTACATATTTTTTGCAACACTTAGACAGTCAACATCCTGTGACTTTGGTGCAGTCTTTTGGCAAGTCTTGGCTGCCTATTTAGGCAACCAATACTTGCCTAAAACTTCTACCAAGGTATTTAGAATGTAACTTGTGAGTTAACCCAAATACTGCATGTGGGGACACCTGTTCTGTTGCAAAAAATGTGATCAAAAACGGAATTAGGCCATTAAGGGTTAACTTCATTTTTGCTACACAGTGACAGTTTACATCCTTTTGCTTTGCATTTGTTTCCAGGCAAGTCTTGGCTACCTCAATAGGAAAATCCAATATAATACAACAACTACGCCGTATACGGCGCAAATTGTTTCTATAGGGATTACGGTTTGAAAAACCAATGACATTGAATGATCGAGTCAATGACTTGACATGGTGACCTAGAAAGTACAACAGACCTTAGTGGGATAACACAATCAGTGATGCCTGTTTTGGTGTTTCTGTAAGAGCAATCTTAGCGTTTAGAGATCATGTCTGACAGTCATACCAGCAGAAATCTTAGAGTTTGTATCAGTGTGAGCAAACCTTTTTTGGATATTGGTTTGCGACCGGGAGATATTGCTTCACAAAGAGTGATGTGAAAGTTGAACAAAAGATACTCTGTTTACCTTTGACACAATAACCCAAAAATAAATAGGGTTCTTCCTTTCATCATGTTCAACCCATAAGCCAAGTTTAGTAATGATCGGGTAAGCAAAATTTCAATTTCAGAAGTCAACTCTGGTAAATATTTAAGTTCAAGGTCACTGTGATCTTGTCCTTTGGTACAATGATTGACCTCAAAATAAATAAGGTTCTTCCTCTCATCATGCCTAACCCACATGCCAAGTTTGGTTTCAGTCAGCCATGCGGAACTTTAATTACAGAGCAGAAACCAACACTGATAAATTATTAAAGTTCAAGGTCACTGTGACTTTGACCATTGGTGCAATGATCCCAAAATAAATAGTTTTCTTCCTCTCATAATGCCTAACCCACAAGCCAAGTTTGGTTTCAGTCGGCCAAGTTGAATTTTAGTTAGAGAGCAGAAACCAACTTTGTCTACACTAACAGACAGACAAATGGATGGACAGTCCAACGGCTATATCCTCCGAAATTTTTTGGGGGGGAGAATGATCAAATTGGAATTATGCTCGTAGGGTTAATAGATAGTCTGAGGAACCAGTAGAGACACACAAAACCAAAAATGGTATTTTTGGCAGTCATTATTACAAACATTTCTTGATAGGGCTCAATAACAACTGACTGGCAAGTCTGTGATGTTTCCAATTAGGCTGATCTACATGTGAAGGCCTGAAAAAACGAACAAAACACATTCTGTCAATTAACTGAATACAGTTGAAACAAGAGGTCCTGTCACTGTATTGTGTACTATTTTGAAGTAATAGCGTACCGAATAAGTGCACTTTTTGTCCCTATCTGGGGCTGCACGATATTCAAAACAATACAGGTATCAGCATTAAAAAAAAAAATGCGGTATACCGGTATATCGAAAAACTGTTCAGATGTCTGAACATAAGTACCACAATCGAGACTTGAGGCATCACAGTCGGAACGAATCAGCGCGCCTTGATGAATGCGGTTCGAAAAACCTTTACACAACGCAGACATTATCAATTTATTATTTTAAATCAAATTTTTTCCAAAAATTTCTACAAAACAATATCATGTGACCCCTCATTAGAACGAGCCCGTTGAGCTCGTTCCAATGAGGGGTCAAATGATAATAGTTTGCCTAAAATTTTTGAAAATTATTTTTTCAACTGCTGAATTTGAATATTACGTGGGCACATGCAGACGATTCCTTGGGTAAACCGATTATATTATTCATTCTGAGCTACAGTTAAAAAACTCAAGACATCTTGAAAATTAAATTGTGGGTAAATAAATAATGACGATAAACCGATATTTTTGTAATTACTCCAGTATTCAATCGATATTGGTTTGAATACCGGTATATATTGGTTTATCGAAATACCATGCAGCCCTATCCCTATCGAACTCAAATTGCCCCATCAGTGTAACACAATTCCTGTGTAACTCAATTCCTGTAGAAAAACAGTGTGCCCAACAATTCTATACTAGTAAATAGAGAACATTCCAAACCTCTATTGGGATACATGTATATGTAATGATGTAAATAGATATTAAAATTTGAATACATATACAGTATGAAGAGAGTGAATTACTACTTAATCAAAGTGCCAAAAATTCTCCACTCCAAAGGTGTTTATAATTGTTCATAACAGCACGAGAAATACTTGCAAACTTTCATCACATGGACCACCAGGTGCAACCTGGTGGTCCATGTGATGAAAGTTTGCAAGTGCTTCTTGTATCTGTCTTGACCTCAGAAATTGTAAATAATATTTTTTTTCTGTTTGATCAGGTCAGACCTTCCTAATAGCACATTATATTATTGACTGTACAGTGCAAATGTAACTTCTTGTGTATTTCAAACTACTTCAATCTTCTACAGTAAGGACCGCATTAACTAATGAGCATTTTCAGCGCTAATTGTGACAGGACTTCTACTTTCAACTGTTCTTTTGTCAAAGTTGGTATTAAGTTAATTATATGGTTCTACATTACTTTAACCTACAAATTTCACATTACCTGCGTAATGGACTCCGACCTCCTGCATGTATAGACCTTGATGGGAATGAAGGCGAGAGTTCACGAGGTCTTGTATGATTTCTTGGAGATGTGTCACGTAAACGTGAATTGGACATTGGGGAGCGATCACGACCCCGTGAGTGAGACACAGGAGAATGATCATTTGCCACTCTACGGAATGGACGATCCTGTGAACGGGACCGTAATCGAGGGGGAGGCGAGTCAAATGATCTAGTCCTTGGAGGAGGTCTGTCAATTTTACGAGATCTTTCTTCCCTGGAATGTCGTTTGTCATGAGAAGGTTTGTAACGGTCTCGTTTTCTCTCATGGCTGTCTTTTTCAGCAGAATATGAACGAGTCTTCTTTTTTTTCTTATATGCTTTCGGAACATCCACTTGTGACACACAAGTTATTTCAACTGATGGGCTCCTCTCTGCCAGTATGACAGGAGAATCACTGTGAACACTTGGAACTGAATATACCTCAACATCTGACTCCACAACTGATTGCTCATCTCTTGTAGCATCCTGACTTGATTCTTCTATTTCTTTCAGGTGTGTTGCAATTTCTTTAAACTTTGTTAAACATTCCTGATGAGTATCATGATCGACCTCTCCTTCCTCTTCTGAATCTGTATTATACCCTTGGGCTATAAGTGCCATTGAATCAATGTCCAAGTGTTCTCCATTTAATTGAGCTCTAAGTGCTTCACGAGCTGCCTCAAGTTTAGCCAGTTCTTGCATATCTAGCTTAGAACGTTTGGAAGTAGTGGAGTCTGTATCAACCTCTTCTTTGGTTTTCTTCCGTTTATGTTTGCGACGTCTTTCGGAACTATGTTTATGCTTGTGCTTCTTTTTGTGTTTGTGTTTCTTCCGCTCTCTCTTATCTGTGGATGAGTTTTGGGAATCATTCTGGTCACTGGAATGATAATTCAGATTAATTAACCCTTTACAAAAATCACACAATATCAAAATTTTTTATTTTTTTTTCAAACTTTTCACAAAATTTTGACAAAACCGTATCATGTGACACCCCACTGGGAAGCGCTCATTCCAATGAGGGGTCACATGATATTGTTGGTTGAAGTTTTTTTGAAAAATTATTTATCAACTACTCAATTTGAAAGTTATAATGGGTGGATATAATGGATTTCTTTGGTAATATTCACTTATTTACTGGTGTTTAAGGTCATACATTTGTGCATAATGGCTAATCGTGACCACAACATGGATATGAAGTCAACTTAATCAAGTCCAACCAATCATTTACAGTACGTGGAGAGTGAATTACAACTAAAACACTCATGGAGTGAAGTTTCCACCCAGACAATAACAGTCGATTCTTGTGGTAATACTTGAAAAGGACAAGCACAGTTTTAGGCAAGGGGCCTCCAGGTCCTACCCAAATGACCCTTGGCTGAAACTTTGTTTTGTTGTTCTTATGCTTTTTCCCAAAGAATTTTTGTCCAACTTGAGACACCACACCACAAGTGATTTAGTAACGATCCACTCTCCATCTACTGTACACCCATGTTGCCAATTTTAGGACTTCACCCCAGGCACTGGTTACGAGCTCCTAATTTATAGCCTTTCTTACCAGTAATGAGAACTAAAACAAGAGGCCCCAGGGGGCCTGAGGGCGCTCACCTGACATGGTAGTCTAAATATCAAACCAGGGACTTGACTTGAATAAGCTGCATACGCCCCTCCTAAGAAAAGCATATACCAACTAGATGAAGCGATTGTGCCCACACAATACACAGGATTTTCCTTCTATTTTCAGTTCCTGCACTTTAACGTCCCAAAATTGAGATAAACACATAAAAAACAGATTTTTTTCCCAAACAAAATACTTTCAGCCTAAGTTTTTTTCTTCTTCTTAAAACGCATAAAAAACGCTAAAACTAATTTCCGGATTTTGGTCCAAAATTTTCTAAGTCCCACCCGCACCCCAAATTTTCAGGGTAAAAAAAAAAATTTTTTTTTTGTCTTAAAACTGACAGAAATGCATAAAAAACAAAAAAAAAATTTTTCGGATTTTCGTCCAAAATTTTCTTAGTCCCACCCGCACTCCAAATTTTCAGGGGAAAAAAAAAATTTTTTTTTTGTCTTAAAACGGACAGAAATGCATAAAAAACAAAAAAAATTTTTTTCGGATTTTCGTCCAAAATTTTCTAAGTCCCACCCGCACCCCAAATTTTCAGCCTAAATATGAACCCAGGGATTTGGCTTCAACAAACTTGAATCTCACCCCCCTAAGGATGCTGCATACCAAATATCAAAACATTCTTATTGCCAGATCTGAAGAAGAAGATTTTTCAAAAATACTCCTCATACTTCACTAATTTAAACATTTGGGCTCCCATAGAGAGCCCAAATATCAACCCAGGCAATTCATTTCAATAAACATGTGAAACAATCTTCCAAAGATGTTATATGTGAAATTTTAAAGCTTTTGGAGCAGTGGTTTCGGAGAAAAGTATTCTTATGTTTTTCCCATTACCTACAGTGTTAAAAAATGCTGACTCAGCACTTTTTCAAACTCCCCAAAAAGTACCCCATCATAAAACCGATGGCAATTTATTTTTTTTGATCATTCCATTCTGTTGGTCCTAAGGAAGCTTCACAACAAATAAGAATTCTCAGTGCCATGTAGTTTAGGAGATATGGGCGTTTTCATTTTTTTCTATTTTTAGCTCCTGTGGTTCCCACGGGGCTATGGGGAAAAAAATTTCGCCATAAATTAGGTACTTATGACCCAATAAGCACTCATGTAAAATTTGGTTCAAATCGGCCTCGCGGTTTGGAAAGTTAAAAAATTTATAGTAATTTCTATATTTTTTATACTTACCAATGACCCAGACATAGCTGGTGCTAACTCTTAAAATATAGGGCCAAACACAAATTTTGCCCCCCAATCCCCAAAATTTGCATCTAAAACCAAAGAAAACATGTCCTGAAAGGCCCTCCACACTTCGCCTCTACTGCGCATGCGCAGTGTCAAGGACGTTCCGAAATTGGCGCCATTAATCATTCTAAAAACCAGTGCCTGGTAAGCGCTATGTACTCAGCGGGGAGGCAAGAGTTCCCAACTCCTGGGAGGGCCATCCCCGTCTGGGTCATTGGTAAGTATAAAAAATATAGAAATTACTATAAATTTTTTAACATTTTTATACTGTACCAATGACCCAGACATAGCTGAATAGTAAAAAGGCTGGAGGGCCAAGGACATAGAGCAAAATGGAATACGCTCAATAATATAAAATAGAGTCATCCCCTGTAGGGAAAAAGAAGTAATAGGCCTTACATGTATCTTTCTTATTTATGATAAATTAGAAAGATACAACACCTTCCAAAATTGAGCTTCCATGTACTCTATTAATATCAAATATAATCCTTATACTAATAATTTTTAAAGTAAGCCAATAAATAAAGTAAGTCTAGAGAATAGAGACTCCTATACTCCTAAAAGTGTCTGAGGATTGCATAATCATGTCCGTTGACATATGCAATAATCAAAAGCTATACTTTAAAAACTAAGACTTGAATGAATTTTAAAAACCTAAACTTCTCACTAAACAACCATCCCAATAACAGCTCAGAATTACTAACTCCGGAGGAGGTATCCCCTTGTTTTCATAGTAAAACAGGTGACCCAAGGGAACACCCTCCCCCCCCCCCCCCCTTTTTCTTGCCCTGGGTCAAATAGCCCAGAGCGAAGAGGGCAGCAGAACGGAGACACTGCCAAAACAGACAGCCTACCTAGCTATAGTAGCAACTGTTAAGTGAATGACATTCTGAGCAGTAGATAATAGACCTAACAATAGAGGCCTCCAGAAATAGACTCGATATTTCTGAGATAAAAATTCATGAATGTGGATGGCTGAGCGCAATGAGCAGCCTTCAAAAATCTATAATAGCGACCCAAGATGTAGAAGAACTCTTACTTCATGAGCCGAAATCTTAAGCAGAACTGCTAAGTCAATGATATACCATAAGCAATAGAATGGAGCATAACGTCCTTCTACTAGGCATCAAAGACAGAAGAAGCTTACGCCCATAGTAATAAACAGACATCTGTTTATAAATACATAAACTCTACCCGGAAAGAGTAAAGGCCTATGCCCGTACGAAGACGGAAGGACCTTACTAACAATAGGTTCCGGATATTAGGAGCCTAACTCTTATGCAGAAATCCAACCTAAATAGTAATGGAATAGTGATTCCGAAACTACGAAAGTGAAAATCATCCATCGATAGTGCATGAAACTCACTGACTCTACAGTAAAAGAGAAACCAACAGAATTACTGTCTAAAAGGTCAGAATTTGAAAACTACTGTTTCCAGAGGCTCAAATGATTACTTAGCTAAATAAGAACCGAAGTTAAAATCCATATAGGAATTTAATCTAAAGATTCTAAGTCTATTTATCAAAAAGTAACTAACTGACTTAGATAAAGAGACATAAGACTCAATTGTAACTATCCTAGAGTGCATAGGTATGAGGTAACATAAACCTATAACCTTAATAAAAACAGGCTGCAGTAGATCTTGTGAAACAAGTATACTAAAAAATTGCAATGAGTAGTATGGAGGGATCAACAATATGAACATAATGATCCCTACACCAACGACGGAAGAGCCTCCAACTTAGCCGCATAGAATAGCGAAAAAGAGGATCTCCTATAGTAAGAAATCGCGTCCAAAGCTCGTCCAGTACAATGCTTACAATGCAATACGGACCACACAACAGAATACATGAAGGTTGCAACCTTGCGGGTTGTGATAAAGATGACACGATTTACCCAGTGAAAAAAGATCCTCACATTGAGGAAGATTTCACGTTAAGATCCACAGTAGACAAGAGAGTAAATTACTCATGATCTCTGTGAAGATAGAGATGCTATCAACAGAAATGTATTGTGGTTGTTTATCTTAGCAATACCTGCTGAAACAACAGCGCCGGAGGATACGCGTATCCTATCATGCCGTCCTATAGATCAATAGAGCGTTAACAACATTAGCTCAGAGATCTGGACAAGCCAACACATACGTCTGCAATTGATTAGCAAGCTGTGTCGTAAATAAATCATCATTGGGCGCTCCCATAGATAGCAAATCTGATTGAATACTTGTTTGTTGAGAGTCCATTCTGACAGCAACAAGCGACCCCTAAGTGAACGGGAGTCCGGTAAAACAATCAGACGACCCGGAATATGACGGACCAAAACAGAAGTTGGTGTACTATAACCAACAGACGGATTCTTTCCATTAAATTGAATAACGGAAACGAAAGAGTGCCTCCCTGGCTCCGGAGATACGCCACTAATGTCGAATTAACGGACAGGATTTGGGCATGCGTTCCTGAATAATGTTCATGCAATGACATAAAGCAAGCCTAAAAAACATTATTCCGCGGAAGAAAAAAAAATGGTTGCTAAGAGACTGCAGAACCCAAAGACCCTGGCACTTCGAATCCGTTGGGATCAGTATTATATCCCAATCTGTTTGACCGGCAACCGTCATAACAGCAACACTCGGGTCCGGCAACTGCGGTGGCACTCTCTTGAGTCCACCACCGAATGTTTGCCCCAGTCTGAATCTCTTGTAACACTAGATAGACAAGAGAATGTGTAAATCGAGCAATTCCTGGATTGCCGAAAAGTTGCCGTCGAAGAGAAGCTCCTCCGAGAACGAAGCGACTCTGAGAGAGTTCTTAACCTTACTATCCACGCGTGTGGATGTAGCTAGGGCTGCGTCACGTCTAACCAACTCCAATCAGCCACTGAAGGGCGGAGTTATACGTGAGCAAACTACTGCCCTCAAAAGAAATTACATTGAGAATAATATCCCGTATATCTTTTCTTGAAGACGTAATGATAACGCCTCAGTAAGGCGGATTACGTATGATAAAGCGTCTAAGTTAAGTCTACTATACATCATGTCGTTTCCAACAATGAAGTTGGAAAAGACATAAACGGCGAAAAAGAATATTTCCAGTCTTTAACCACACCGTCTAGACGCATATGAACTCTCGGTATGCCCTGCTCTGCCAAAATAAACTATTCGTATAAATGATAAAACGGCGGAAATGAGCAACGTGGACAAGAAACTAAACTATCATGCTTGGTAGCAGGCTTGTATGCATATATAGCGTTTAAAAATAAAACACTTGTTGTAATGACATTATTGGACTGCGTCTGTAAGTCAGGGACAATGTCCCTGAACCGATCAAAGAGTCCAATGACGCTATAAGTCTCTTATCCAAGATCGCAGCAATGAAGTCCGAAATAACAATCACTGGAAGATAATGCCAGAAGATATGAAAGGCAGCTTCCGATACTACTAAAGGGAAAACTCGAAATCTTTCGAATCCCTTTCGCCATCCTGTCGGACCCTATAAAGCGTTCGGTCGTCCGTACCTGATGCAACCGCGGACCGCACCGACCCAGCGCCGTCGGATAATTCCTGATTCGACCAAGAAACTGTCAATTGCTGGGATGCTGCGAAACAACTGTGCTAACTCGGATAGCACGTCCGTCACTGAGGCCTGAGGAGAAGTGGTCCTACAATGCATTGCCGCTGGAAGCTCCGTGATTGTTACCCCGTGCATACTACCAAAATGCGAGCGAACGGAGGGTATAGGCCTCGTGTCCCTTGGCTACCGGATGGAGCGACCTATTCGCCGTGGAATCACTGAATGACGAAACTGATCGGATACTCGAGGTCACGTAGCCAATGTGCGGTCGTGTGCCCTGCTGTGAGGATGAGGAAGCATTAAGGACAGTCTCTCGGACTGTCAATATAACGGAGCGTCCCGACCGACAGACATATGCTCCGAATGTAAAATATCTGAACCACAACATGCGGTCCCCTATGTTGTTGGACGAGAGAGGGACCTCTCTCGCTCACAGCCCGGACGGACCTGGACAAGCCAGGAACCGGACTAACAGGCTTCCTCCGATCTGTCCTCAATCTGCCGTCACTGGGTGAGTACTAAAGTAATTAAAGAGCTCGCATCACCCAAATCTCCTTCCTAGACCGCAACGGACGAACCCGGCAGCCGAACCATTCGATGAATGTACGCTACACCGGGTGAGCTAGCGAATGTCACTCCGTAGGCGATAGACATATTCCATGAGCACTTATTGCCGCTAGCTCTTCATTAACTATGACGACAGAGGCACACTTTTGAAAGACATCTCCGTAACTTTGCGAACCAGAAACCAGAAATGCTTGGTTATAGCAAGCATATAATAATAATATATATAGCGTCGTTCAATAATTCTAAAGTTTGTGTGACATTATTGGACTATGTCGGAACTGAGGGACGATGTCCCTGAACCGAACCAAAAATTTCAAAGTCCACCGACGCTATCAGTTTCTTATCCGGCATCGCAGCATTGTGGTCCGACGAAAGAAGCTGTAGAAGACCAAGTCAGATGACATACACAACAGCATATGTTGTTCCGAAAGGGAAAGCTCGAAATCCTCCAAATCCCTTTCGGTATCCCGTCGGACCGGATGAAATTTTCGGACGTCCATACCCGCTACCGCGGAGCGTCCCGACCCAGCATCGTCGGATAAAAAATATGCGACAGATTCAGTTGATGCTGGGATGCTGCGATAAACTGTGCTATTTAGGAAAGCACGTCCGTTCCCGAGGCCTGTGCAGTAGCGGTCTTTCGATGCATTGCCGCCGGAAGCTCCGTGTACGTTGACTCCCGCACACTTCCTATGCGAACGTCCGGAGTCTGCAGGCCTCGTGTCCCTGGCTACCGGATGGTGTGACCTGGTCGCCGATGATTCTCTGACTGGCGAAGCTGACTGGATATCCATGGTCACGTAGCCAAGAGCGGTCGTGTGCACAACTATGAGAATGAGGAAGCCTTATTGACAGTCTACTCCGGACTGACTATATGTCGGAGCGTCCCGAGCGACGGACGTATGCTCCGAATGCGAAACATTTGTACCACAACATCTGGGGCCAGATGTTGTTGAACGAGAGAGGGGCCTCTCTCGCTTGCCGTCCGGATGAACCGGAACGAGCTATGAACCGGACTAAAAGGCTACCTCCGTTCTCCCTCCGATCCGCCATCACTGGGTGTGCATTAGGTTGATTTATAGTGCTCGCATCACCCCAAAATTCCTTCTAGACCGCAACGGACGAACCCGGCTGCCGAACCATTCGGTGAATGGACGCTACACCGGGCGAGCTAGCGGACGTCAAAGGCCGTCGAACCTACTAGGGTCCTCTTAGGCAATTGGCATATTTACATGAGCATTTTTCCGCTAGCCCTTCATTAATTGTGACGACGGAGGCACACTGTTGGAAGACATCATAGATACATCACCCTAATCTTGATCGTCTGAAATAGAAATTGATAAAGTAGAGTGACCCTGCGGGGAAAGGACCGGAGTGTCCAAATCCCCAATAACGTACCGTGACATACGCTTCCCATATTGTCATCGAAGTCATACGATACAGAACAGGAGTTAATGCGAGTACACTGACCACATATAGAATGATTATAAAGTCAGAGGAAGACTTCCTCTTATTACAATTGAACAATATCCTTTCAATGTGAAAAGAAACAAGTCCTGGTACTCGCACTAACCCCTGGCAATCAAAATACATAATAATAATATGATCCATTAATATAGAAAAAATAATTGAAATCAAAATATTTTGAAAAAATATTTTTTCAGAACAGCCCAAGTTTCTGAAAAGTAACGTTGAGCCCCAATGGATCCCAAGCCTAAGTGTGGACAAAAATTTTAAAAATATTTTAAACAATTTATTCAACACTTACGAACAATAATAATGTATCTAGTTATGAATAAAATAACATGAAGATATTATTTTCCAAAAATCCCCCCCTCACACAGAGGGCTGTTGTAAATGTAAACAATGAGTGTAAAAACACTAAAATAAGACTCCAGGCACCCAGGCCCGAAATCAGTTACCAAAAATACACTATCTGATGCAAAACAGAGACTTCCAGGGAAGAAACTGCAGAACATCAGATGGTAGATGCAGAACACAACGCCTAAACACCCGTAGGTGAAGACGTAAACATGGGGAAAAGAACAGAATTCATTCTGTTATTCAGCTAAAACTCCTAAGAAAATTTAGTAATAATAATTACAAAAACTATGCCAAAAGCATGGGAGAATAGCAAGGGGGGACTTAAAGGACAGGGAGAGAGGAAAACACTTAAAAAACAGTGTAACTAAATAATCAGAATGACAACAAAATGGGTGCTGCCTCGAAAATAGGTAACTTAACATAATTTCATTAAAAAATTTTACAGCCCTGATAATATTCTGTCACACATTTTTTCCTCTCCTCCTTCTCTATCCTCCTTAGAATCACCATTTCACTAATATTTATGTGTCTGGCATCATTTAAACTGAGATTTACAAGCACAAAGATCAGTCAGATGTTAACTGATGAAGGGCCAAACTTAGAATGATTAATGGCGCCAATTTCGGAACGTCCTTGACACTGCGCATGCGCAGTAGAGGCGAAGTGTGGAGGGCCTTTCAGGACATGTTTTCTTTGGTTTTAGATGCAAATTTTGGGGATTGGGGGGCAAAATTTGTGTTTGGCCCTATATTTTAAGAGTTAGCACCAGCTATGTCTGGGTCATTGGTACAGTATAAAAATATAGAAATTTGGGGCGGGGCCAAAATTTTTGCCCCTCCTTTAACATCGTCAAATATAGCCCCTCCAACTTCTCTTGAACAAACTTGAGTCTACACCTGAAAAGGAAGCTGCATACCAAATATCAAGTCTCTGCTATTGCTGGTTCTTGAGAAGAAGATTTTTTAAGAATTGGAGCATTTTTGCCCCATCCCTCTGCTCAATGTGAGCCCAAACCTAATTTGACAAAAAATCAAAGTCCGCAGACACAACCCCTTCTCACATGAAATTTCATTAATATGCGGCCAGTGGTCTGGGAGAAAAAGCCCAAATACCACCTTCACGACGGACGCCGGACGAAAAGTGATCAGAATAGCTCACCCTGACTTTCAGTCAGGTGAGCTAATAAAGGCATTGAGGGCAAAAGTGTTTGGGGAGGGAATTCTGGACAGAGGTTTGTTGGGCGTCCCTCAAGTTCATGACATGTACTACTAATACCCCATGAGCAGCATCACTGAGCATCCCTCAAGTTCATAACACGTACTAGTACCCTGTGAGCAGCATTAGATTTTTTACGGGTGGGGGTGGGGGGGGGGGTACGGGTTACTCAAGGAGGCAGGTTTGTGGGAACCCCACTCCAGGGTAATGCCACCATTGGCCATGGGCCTCAGTCTGTCAAATTTCTGGTAAGCGAACAGGGCATATTTTTTAAAGCATTTTCAGTGGCTGCCACCCCAGTTTAGAAACAATTTTCCCTTGCTCTTCTTTCCCTGCCACCCCCACCTCTATAAAAAATTTTAAAACCAACAACTTACAAGGTGTATGAATCGTAAATGCTTCCCAAAAGTTTGATTTATCATTTTGTGTTCTTAAATTTTTTTCTGTTTTGTTATGAAGCGTATGATCAACAGTATTGGTAATTGTCTTCTGTGCATTTATCAACAGAAGTGCATGTGAAAAAGTTTCCAAAACATCGCTGCTAATATTCAAACTCCTGTTTTATGACCATGTGTTCTTTCACTTATGAAATTAACAACTCAACAATTTGGGCGGTATTGAAATTTCAAGTTTGGTTTTGGAATCAATATTTGCAGACTGATTTACCTCGGTATCGGTATGGTATTTGAAGTCAACACTCAACAACATGTATGTACACTGTACATGCCCTGATACCAATATCAGATGGAATGTTTTGGTAGACTGCCCAGCTACACTGTATAGTTCACCATTTTACAGGAGACAAAGCTGCCAATGTGTCAAAATGTTGGAAGCAACAGGGCACTCATCATCGGTCAACTGATGTATCAAAAACACTGAGAGAAAATACCCTATGGGTATTTTCTCTGAGTCCTTGTTACATAAAATGACTGGTGGAGGCTGCTTTCAGAAATACATAGTCCAGACCTTTAAATTCATTTATTTTTGGCACATCCTTTTGTCTGAATTTCGGCACATTAAAAACAGAAATAACAGCTTTATCCTGTTATGTTTTATTACCATGCCTTTCTTTGTGTTTCTATAATAATATACTGCTCAAAGTTTGCTATTAGTACCACATATTTGACACATCATTGTGAAATTTTCTTGTGACACATTTGCAATATTTTGGGTGGATATGATTGAGGAATGTATTGAGATGATCTCCAGTGTTTACATTAGCTCTCTTGACAGGCAGACTTTTCGTGACAGTCATGGAAAACATGTACCCCTTGATTTTCATGATGTTTTTGTGTACTGTCTACATGTACATGAGATGTGTAGGGTATTCAGTCTTCATTTCAACACAAACCCTTGTGATTTAATGATTGAATATGGCAAATGCAAATGTAAGAAGACAATTGTCTGAAGCAGAAATGTGGTGGGCTGTAGGGATGGTGGAACAAAGGGCTACCCATCGTCAGGTTCCTGAAGCCCTTGGTGTGCACCATACGGTGATCACCGGAGTCATGGGCAAGATTTCAGCAGTATGGCACACAAGTCAGACGATATGGTGGTGGAATAGACAGGGCAACATCTGCAGCTGAAGGCCAGTTTTTGATCATTCAGGCCCGTAGGAACCGCTTTGACACAGCAACCCAGTTTCGCAGTGACCTTCAGAATGCATCCGGGGTAAATGTTTCGACGCAGACTATCCGGGTAAGGTTGCACGAAGGTGATCGCCGATCGAGAAGATCATGTGGTACATTGACTGCACAGTGGTATATTGATGAGATCCTGGATGCCCATGTCAGATTTTATGCAGGTGCAGTGGGGGATAGATTCATTCTGATGGACGATAATGCCCATCCTCATATTGCCCATGCTGCACGGAAGTACCGACAGAGGGAGGGGATTGAGCGTATGGACTGGCCAGCAAGATCCCCTGACCTCAATCCAATCGAACATGTCTGCATTGAGTTGCAGCTTGCAATTTCAGTCCCTCCAGTCCAACCAAGAAGTGTCCAGGAGTCTGGTGCCATGCTGGTTCAAGAATGGAACAACATCCCACAAAGGACGATCAAGAACCTGATTGGGTGCATGAGAAGGCGTTGTCAAGCTGTAATTAACAGTAATGGGTCTCATACTCAATATTGAACCCATACCAGTTCGCTCCGTCAACTTTTTGGAAAATTTGACAAATTTCCTCCTTTACCAATATTATCCATTTTCCATGGTTATCGTATTCAAAAGCTAAAAAATAGGCCAATGAAATCGTCAGATGTGTACCCATATGCGCAACTAGTAGAAAGCTGTATGATGGAGGGCCACCCTGGATGCCGACATTATGTACACCACACATGGTATGGGTACATATAGAAACAGATTGAAGGAGTGCCTAATTTGATGGATAAAGGGTTAATATCTCCAGATCAAATTATTAAATTTACATAAAAAACTACACAGCACATCAGTAACCTGAATACATATATAAAGTAACCTGATAATCAGATTAATATTTATTGAGTTATCGCATGCCGAAGAAATGGATTGGATGAGTTCTCAATTTGAAGGATAAAGGGTTAATATCACAGGATCAAATTATCAGATTTACGCCAAAAACTATACAGCTCAGTACATCAGTAACCTGAACACAAATATAAAGTAACTTGACAATCCAAGCAACATTTTTCAAGTTATCGAATGCCAAAGGGATTGGAGGAATTTTCAATTTGAAGGAGCAAAGGGTTAATATCTCAGGAACAAATTATCAGATTTACACCAAAAACTATACAGCTCGGCACATCAGTAACCTGAACACAAATATAAAGCAACTTGACAATCCAAGCAATATTTTTGAAGTTATCGAATGCCAAAGGGATTGGAGGAATTTTCAATTTGAAGGATAAAGGGTTAATATCTCAGGATCAAATCATCAGATTTACACCAAAACCTATACAGCGGCTCGGCAAATCAGTAACCTAAACACAAATATAAAGTAACTAGACAATCCAAGCAATATTTTTTAGGTTATTGAATGCCAAAGGGTTTGGGAGGAATTTTCAATTTGAAGGATAAAGGGTTAATATCTCAGGATTAAATTATCAGATTTACACCAAAAACTATACAGCTTGACACATCAGTAACCTGAACACAAATATAAAGTAACTTGACAATCCAAGCAATATTTTTCAAGTTATCGAATGCCAAAGGGATTGGAGGAATTTCAATTTGAAGGATAATGGGTTAATATCTCAGGATCAAAATAATAGATTTACACCAAAAGCTATACCGCTCGGAACATCTGTAACCTGAAGATATATATAAAGTAACATGACAATTGGATTGATATTTTTTGAGTTATCTCATGCCAAAGGGATTGGCAAAATTCTCAATTTGAAGGATAAAGGGTTAATATCTCAGGATCAAATAATCAGATTTACACTAAAAACTATACAGCTCGGCAGATCAGTAAATATAAAGTAACTTGACAATCCAAGCAATATTTATCGAATGCCAAAGAAATGGATACGGAAGCCGGATGGACAGACGGACAGACATACGGATGGACAAAGGATGGAACGAACGACGGATGGCCACCCCGGATGCGAGCATTATGTGTACCATACATAGTATGGGTTCACATAAAAATAATGTCAAACACAAATAAAATCTTAATTTCTGTACTTAAATCATTAAAGATATAATAAAATAAAAAAATATATACACTTTTCATTACAATATTTCAACTAAAACGTAAAACAGGTAGTTGGATATACTTGGTGCTTAGCAAACTTTGAGGAGTATATTATGATGGAAGTTACTCTCAAATGTAGATGAGGCACAGAGAATTTATATATTTTTTTGTGACGTCTTCACACTTTCTCTAATTTGGGCACACCTGTCAACAGTGTGAAATTGGGGTAATCTAAAGGCCTGACATAGTCCATGGGCTCTGCTTGTCATTAATTTTGTGAAATGTTCTGTTTAATTTTTCAACTAAATTAAATGCCAGAAAATATTTTTAAAAACTGAAATTTTGGGATCATTTGAGATTACACTGGTATGGTAAATCGGTATTGGCTTGATACCGATACTGAACAGTATTTACGACAGGCCTGTTGATTTGAGGTGAACGGCTATTTGGGTTGCGTGAGGTTACCTAAAATGAAAAGCCTGTGAACAAAAAATGGGTCCCTCCAAATTGTCAATGGGTCACGGGATATTTTGGCCAAGTTGAATAATCTAGTATGCATGAATGGTTAAATGATGTTAAGCATCAACCAATCATCAGCTGCAATACAGTATACAGTAAAACCTGTCTTGAGAGACTGCCGTGACCATGTACCATCTGATGGCTTTACTCTATAATGGACCTGACATGAGAGACCACAACTGTTTTGAGAGACCACTTTTCCACGGCAAATAGGGAGGTCTCTCAAGACAGGTTCTACTGTACCGCCAATCTCCAACCAACACATGTATAATCAAAGGATTTTTAACTAGAGGTAGCTGTGGAGGGTGGCGAATCCCCCCCAAAAATCGTCCTGATACAGTAACCTTGGTAATGTGTTACATTAAATTAACACAGCCACAGGTGGTATTATTTACTCAAATAATACACATAAGATCACCTGTATTTGATGTTTCGATTGCGACCGATAAAATTTCAAGTTCAAGATCACTGTGTGGGGTTCTTCCTCTCATCATGCTCAACGGGTTTCGATCAGGAATGCATAATTTTAATAATTAAGAGCTGATACCAGCTCCGATTGATAAAATTTCAATTTCAAGGCCACTGTGACCTTGACCTTTGGCATAATAACCTAAAAAATTAATAGGGTTCTTCCTTTCATCATGCTCAACCCATAGGCCAAGTTTAGTACCGATCAGGCAAGCAAAATTTCAATTAGAGAAGCCATCTCTGGTAAATGTTTACGGTCAAGGTCACTGTGACCTTGACCTTTGGCACAATGACCTCAAAATAAAAAGGGTTCTTCATATCACAATGCCTAACCCACATGCCAAACTGGGTTTCAGTTGGCCAAGCAGAACTTTAATTACAGAGCAGAAACTCACACTGATAAAAATTGAAGTTCAAGGTCACTGCGACCTTGACATTTGGCAAAAGATCCAAAAATGAATACAGTTCTTCCTCTCATCGTGCCTAACCCACATGCCAAGTTTGGCTTCAGTTGGCCAAGCAGAACTTTAAGTACAGAGCGGAAACCAACACTGATAAAAATTAAAGCTGAAGGTCTCAGTGTGACCTTGACCTTTGGCACAATGACCCTGAAATAAATAGGGTGCTTCCACTCTTCATGCCTAACCCACATGCCAAGGTTGGTTTCAGTCGGCCAAGAGTGAAAAAGTGCCATAACTCAGAGAGAAATGTGTGGAAGAAACTCACATTACACAGGTATCGTTCCCCATGATGGTCTATCACAACACCAAATATCATTCAAATCAGAGTTGCAGTGGCTGAGATACAAGGGACAATGTTGGTATGGATGGATGGATGGACAAGACAGACAGACAAATGCACAAAGGTTTCCTCTAGATACCCCTTCGACTTTTCAAGTCGGGGGCATAGGGGAGAAATTTTTACAATGAGAACACACCATAGATTGGATGAACTTTAATAATTCAGTCCTGGTCATTCATCCTTGTTTCCTTGGTAAAAAAATTGCTGTGGAAAATTGGTGCTTCTATAGCAATTGCTGTGAAGCCTGTTCGATTGTATAAAAATCACAGGGGGTAGGGCATACTCTCAATTGCCATGTATATGTAGTATGCAATGAAGAGAAAACTTTCAAGTAACTTTAACACGTGAAAGTAGTTTGAGATACATGTGTGTATAATCACAATCAATGTGCAGAATCTTTCACTCAATTAGATCATGCCAATATCATGAACCATGTGAACGCCGAGAAAAAATCTTGGAAGTAAGCAGGCAACTTGCTCAATATGCATAGTATGAGTGAAAATAAGATGCAGCATAACCACAAACTAAGTATCTCACTGCTTCTATGTTGATAACACGAGAATCTGACATCAGTTTCTGGAGAGCGTCTCGGTTGAACATGAGCACCGAGCCGCAAACCTCAGACGATGTTACGGTCAACTCATCACAATAATTTATAATGAGTACTCTAATTGCAGGTCTTTATCACTTTTAATATTATCAAGTCAATGTCGTGGCTGCTTAGAAGCAGCCATAATTAACTTGATAACAAATTCTTTAATTAAAGCCCACAAATAATAGCCATGTACAGTACATGGAGAGTGGATTGTAACTAAATCACCCAGGGAGTGGATTTATCACCCAAAGTATTATTTTCAAATTCTGTACATGTGGACAAAAAAACACAAGCAATGTTTCAGCCAATGGACCTCCGGGTTGTGGAGGTCCATTGGCTGGAACTTTGCTTGTGCTTGTTATGCTTTGCAAGAAATTTGCAATTATTACTTGAGTGGAATCTCCACTCTGCAGGTGATTTAGTGATAATACACTTTCCATGTACTGTAGTTTAAGGTTTTTTTTCTATTGTTGCTGTACCAGTATCCAAATTAGAGGCAGCATGTGCAGAGAAGTTTGAATGAGGGTAACGGGGGTGGGGTGGGGTGGGTGACACTACTCACTTATCCTTCTTAGAACTAGAGATGGGTGGTTAGCCGAAAATTTGGTTCGTTTTTTTTATCAAAACCGAAACAATTACAGAAAACCTATTGTCGTAGTTTTCAACTTCAGTGCTGGAAAACTCTAATCAGGTCTTCACTTCTCAGAATAAAGAGAGAAACACCTAAAGTTAACCTTGTTTTCAAACTTCAGAGTCGCGATACTCCTTTTTTCAAAACAGCTGCACTAAATTAGTATTGTGTTCGAGGGTGGCAATTACCGCAAAAATAGGTGAAAAAATTACTTCTTGTTTTAAAAGTTCATCTGTTTATCAAATGCGATTTCCATTGCAGAACAGGAACTAGTCACTTGTTCCACATTTATAATGACAAATATATTTATTTCTACATGTAATTTTGAAAGCTTGAACTCCAAAGACAGCGTCAAAATGTCAGTTGAAGTTGGATGGATACAACGACCTGTATGAGCGACTTTTACTCGATAAAATTGTTATGGACGGCATAACTTTTTGGTGTGTCGGGTTACCCTAAACACAGGTATTTGGGGGAGGGGGGACTAATTTTGCAACAGACGGAAGGCAATGAAAGTGTCAATGACACTGTAGCTTAACTTGTCTGTGTGTTGAGTTTGATGAAAAGGATAATGTTCAATGTTATGAAAGGATTATGAAATAAGACAAGAATTGTGATCATAGGGAATATGTTAACTTCTGTTCCCTGTATGCTTTCAACAAAAATAATATAAGGTGTAGACTGTACTAATGAATTGAGGGGGTGGGTTAATGTCGCCCTCACAGTTAATGTATGTGGCCCTCACAGTTAATGTATGTCAACCAAAGTTACCAAGTTACAGTGAAATTATTCCAAAACGAGTCAAGTTACAATGAAATCCCTTAATAAATACGTCCTGTAGTCTGTGCTAAAGGTTTTCGGGCTTTGGACCTGTGTAGCCATCAGAGTTGACAGATCGCAACCAAAAGAAGACGTCCTCATCTAGACATTACACTGAGTCACCCTACCAAGTTACAATGAAATCCCTTCATAAATATGACCTGCAGACTGTGCTAAAGTTTTTTGGGTTTTGGGCTCGGGCTGCCACCATGGTTGAATGATCGAGACCAAAAACGGACCTTATCATCTAGACATTATATGGAGGCAACCAACCAAGTTACAATGAAATCCCTCCATAAATATGACCTATAGACTGTGCTAAAGTTTTTCAGATTTCGGGCCCTTGAAGCCGTCATAGTTGACCAATCACGACCAAAAGCGGACGTTATCATCTAGACATTATATGGAGTCAACCTACCAAGTTACAATGAAATTCCTCCATAAATACGACCTATAGACTATGCTAAAGGTTTTCTAGTTTGGGGATTGGGCAGCCATCAGATCTGAATGATCGCGACAAAAAAGGGGACGTTCTCATGTAGACATTATTTGGAGTCATCCTACCAAGTTACAATGAAATCCCTTCATAAATATGACCTGTAGACTGTGCTAAAGGTTTTCAGGCTTCGGGCCCCTGTAGCCGACACAGTTGACCAATCGCGAACAAAAGGGGACATTCTCATCTAGACATTATATGAAGTCAACCTACCAAGTTACAATGAAATCCCTCCATAAATACAACCTGTAGACTGTGCTAAAGGTTTTCGGGTTTTGGGCTCGGGCAGCCGTCACGGTTGACAGATCGTGACCAAATGAGGAAGTTCTCATCCAGACATCATACAGAGTCATCCTACCAAGTTACAATGAAATCCCTCCATACTAAATATGACCTGCAGGCTGAGCTAAAAGTTTTTGGGTTTCGGGCTTGGGCAGCTGTTACGGTTGACAGATCATGACCAAAAGGAGACGTTCTTATCTAGATATTATACAGAGGCATCCTGCCAAGTTACAATGAAATGCCTTCATAAATGTGACCTGTAGACTGTGCTAAAGGTTTTGGGGTTTTGGGCTCAGGCAGCCATCGGGGTTGGCCGATCTCGACCAAAAGGGTATGTTCTCATCTAGACATGACCCCAAACCTGCATATGAAATTTGGTGACGATCAGACAAGAACTACGGAGTGTAGCCTGTGCTAAAGGAAAATGTGAACAGACTCACAGACTAACAGACTTCCGCACACGTGATGGTAATAGCTTATCTTGACTTTGTCAAGTTAAGCTAAAAAATCATTTTTCTCAAACTTGAAACTCTTGAGATAATATGCAAATACATTGTGCTCAGGAAATCAAAGTACCGGTATATTCCACATGTGAGTTGTGCTGGAAAGGGCATCCTTGTGACACTGACTGGTGCCAAATACATCTTCTTATACGCAAATGCAATGTACTGTTAAGCTTGTACAATGAAAACTGAAACTGAAAAACCTGACTTGCTGAATGAAACCGAAACCGACATGAAATTTGAAAACCACCCATCTCTACTTAGAATAGAACACGTGAACATGAATATTAGCCTCTCAGCAAGCAAGAAATGCTGCTGTTTAATGATCAAATAAAAATAGTTCCTCCTGGGAGTTCTTCAGCCTGGACCAGACCCCTCCACGGGGGTGCAATTTTGGAGCCATGGGAGGTGGGAGGGAGCTATGTTCCCTGCCCACAGTCAGCACCTGCACAAATACACACTGGAAAACACTCCCTTCTGAAGGTTGTGCCCCTTCCATTTCACTGCTTATGCAGGCTTTGCATTTTGCCCAGTGGTCATGACCTAAAAATAAGAGGCCCCAGGAGGTGGGAGGGCGCTCACCTGACATGGTAGCCTAAATATCAAACCACGGACTTGACTTGAATAAGCTGCATACGCCCCTCCTAAGAAAAGCATATACCAACTAGATGAAGCGATTGTGCCCACACAATACATAGAATTTTCCTTCTATTTTCAGTTCCTGCACTTTTACGTGCCAAAATTGAGATAAATGCATAAACACAGATTTTTTTTTATTTTTGTTCAGAAATTTTCGAAGTCCCAAACAAAATATTTTCAGACTAAATTTTTTTTTCTACCTCTTAAAATTGACCAAAACGTATAAAAAAAAACAAAAAAATAATTTCCGGATTTTGGCCCAACTTTTTTTAAGTCCCACCTGGGGCGGACCCCAAATTTTCAGGGTAAAAAAATTGACCAAAATGCATAAAAACAAAAAACTCATTTCCGGATTTTGGTCCAAAATTTTCCAAGTCCCACCCAGATCCCAAATTTTCAGTGAAAAAAAAATAAAATATTTTAAAATTGAACAAAACGCATAAAAAACCAAAAAACTAATTTCCGGATTTTGGTCCAAAATTTCCAAGTCCCACCCGGACCCCAAATTTTCAGTGTAAAAAAAAAATAAATTTTGTCTTAAAATTGACCAAAACGCATAAAAAATCAAATGAAAGTGTCAATGACACTGTAGCTTAACTTGTGTGTTGTGTTTGATGAAAAGGATAATGTTCAATGTTTATGAATGGATTATGAAATAAGACAAGAATTGTGATAATTGGGAATATGTTCATTTCTGTTCCTGTATGCTATGTTTTTGATAAAAACAATATGAGGTGTACACTGTACTAAAGAGCTGAGGGGTGGGTGAATATAACCTCACAGTTAATGTATGTGGCCCTCACAGTTAACGTATATCAACGAAAGTTACCAAGTTACAGTGAAATTATTCCAAAACGAGTCATCTTATCAAGTTACATTGAAATCCCTTCATAAATATGGCCTGTAGACTGTGCTAAAGGTTTTCGGGCTTTGGGCCCCTGTAGCCATCAGTTTCCCAATTGCGTCCAAAGGGGACGTTCTCATCTAGACATTATATGAAGTCAACCTACCAAGTTACAATGAAATCCCTTCATAAATATGACCTGTAGTCTGTGCTAATGGGCTTTGGGCTTGGGCAGCCATCATGGTTGAATGATCACAACCAAATGGGGACATTCTCATCTGGGCATCATCTGGAGTGATCCTACAAAGTTACAATGAAATCCCTTCATAAATATGACCTGTAGACTGTGCTAAAGGTTTTTGGGCTTCGGGCCCTTGTAGCCATAACAGTTAACCAATCGCGACCAAATTTATTTATATTTATTATTGTTTAAGGTCATATACTTCTGCACAATGGCTAATCATGACCACAACATGGAGATAAAGTCAAGGTCAGTCAATTGTTTATACCCCATGTTGCCTATTTTAGAGGACTCGCACCCCAAGCATTAGTGACTGGGTCCTATTTTACCAGTGAAACAGAGCTTCTTTACCACAGTAAACAAGCACTGCTTCACTTCCCAGGGTTCCCACGGGGGTACCAATCACGACCAAAAGGGGACGTTCTCATCACGCAATAGCTTATCTTGACGTTGTAAGTTAAGCTAAAAACTAGGTAGGTTTACAGGGAATTCATCATTGACGTAATCAGCTTTGTGTCATGTAATGCTAACACTTCAAAGTATGGAAATTCCATCAGTAATTTACTGTCAATAAATTCCAATTCGATATTAAATTTATTGGATTTAAAAATTAAAATGGTAATATTATGCATTATCAATAATTTGTTCACAACAGCTTGATCCAGAGTGGAGTTTAGGTATGACAACGCCATTTCATGAGATATTATGCGAGAGTAAAGTCAAAATTACTAGTGCTCAAACGACTATGGAATTTCAAAGTCGACTAGTCGACACCACAAAGTCGACTAATCGGCAACCCAGACTAACTTCGGAATTTGCGCTTGTAATCGGGCAACAACACCGCATTACACGAGAAAAAGACTCTTTTTTAGTTCCCAACAGGCTACCTCCTGCTTCGTTACAAGGACAAACCATGAGCTATGCATCGTGGTAAAACAAACGGGTCAAACACATAAACCTCCCTATTTTAGTTAGAATTGTTCGGTCCACATAAAAAGTAGTTGGTACCGTAGTCGTTCTCTGAATTAAAGTTTTGACTACCGGTGCCGGTCATCACGAAAATGTCCCGAAAATTTCAATTGTTCAACCAAAATAAAATTATGAGAAAGTGTTTTGGAGTTGTCTTCTTTCTCAATTTAATATTTTCACATTTTCAGCTAAAAAAATAAAATTCCCAAACTACATGGTTTTGTGTTATTTATTACTGTCAGCCCTCATGTTTATCAACTTTATGTTGAAGACGAATGGGAAATTCCCAGTTCAATATTATGACAGCGAGTTCAGTGACCAAAATTGTTCCTTTTCATTACTTTAGAAAATGAGTTGAGAAATTACCTGATGTGATCCCTGCAAAAATAGCTGCTCAAAAATAAATATGAATTCATTCCCCCGAGTTGTAATATCCAGTTTGATCCATGCTACATGAAAGTCTGTTTTTAAAACAAAACACGGGAAAGCCATTTTGTTTACAACAATGGGGACACATTATGTGCACCAGGGCGGTCCGTTTAAAAATAGTTTGTTTATTTATGAAACATGCCCACGTGTTTTTATCAAATGCATTGTATACCAAATCTATTCTCATACTGTCGCAGTTATGAGAAATCAAAATTATATATAAACTCGAAATATAAACAGACGTCCCCTGTTCATTTTGTTCTTGGAGAAAGTGAATGCCACAGGTTGGGGAGGGGCTCAGACATCCCATGTTCATCTTGTACTTGGAGAAAGTGAACGCCACAGGATGGGAGTGGGGGGGGGGGGGGGGTGGGGGGACTCAGACGTCCCCTGTTTATCTTGCTCTTGGAGAAAGTGAACGCCACAGTTTGGGAGGTGGGGGGGGGGGAAGGTGTGTGTGTGGGGGGGGGGGGGGGGGGGGGGGGCTCAGACGTTCCCTGTTCATTTTGCTCTTGGTGCAGTTATCCCACAACTTATTACCAATGAATTAAGTTGTGTGGTGACCGCAAGAAAAATTCTCTGGCCATAACAGCCAGTTTCAGTGTTGAAATGTCAATAACTGAGAAGTGGATAGTGTAGATAGTTATCCGGTGCCAACAATGTTGGCTGCGAACTGCCCCCTGTTCATCTTGCACTTGGAGAAAGTGAACGCAACATAATTTATTGTTGTTTTTTTCACAATGGGAGTTATGAATACTGAGGGCACCTTTTTTAACGTGAGTAATACAAAACACAGTTCACAGATTTTTTTTAATAAACACAATTCAAATTGGAAATGTAACGACTGAACAAACATGTTTCCAGGTGACAACAAATTGACCACGTGCGTTTATGACCTCATTTGTATCATTGACATTTTGTTGATATTCCGTGCTGATTTTGTTGATTTTTTTTATTGAAATGTATTTTTAAATGATTGATGATTCCGATGGAAAAAAAACTAATAAAACAAACACATAAAAAATTATGTACATTATTAATTTATTTAATATCAATGGGAACTCAACATACACTGACAAGATCAACAACTGTTCTGTACACAGATCATTCCTGGCTGGTCAACTTTTCATTTACATTCGGTCTCATTCGTGGATAAGCCCCCCCCCCTCCCCCCCCCCCCCACCAAATTTTTCTTTTTACGTGCCCCCTGGGCTTACTAACGGATTGGTACGGTACTCGGCGCTGTCAAAGAACAGAAAATGGAACAGAGTAATTTTGGAAAAGACCGAAAATGTTGGTTGGGTACATCCGGGTTACCAAACAAAAGAGGGAAAAAAATTAACATTGAGGGCCAACTGTATTACGAGAAACATTCAACGATTTATATTTTGATGTTGGCACATCAGCAGTGGAAGAGTCAAACCAAGACAATGAGACACTGCACGGGAGTCAGAGAGCGTGACACAAACACACGCTGCGGACAAACTGTCGATAAAGTTCTTTGAAGTTTATCGAGTTTCCGGTCGGCTTGTTACCATTGTCGCAGCCACTATCTGAAGCCAGCGATCGGGAGCATGTTTTTTTCCAAGCATTTTGTAACCCTATTTCCACGGAGATGTGAATTCATTGATCTCTCTAATGAGATTTTGTTGGCTTGCGAGTCCTCCTACTGTGTTTCAACTAGTCAACGATAAAAACCCAGTTGACCTATAGGCGAAAAAAACGTAGAACGTCGACTAGTCGACTAATCGTTTGAGCACTAAAAATTACTGCCTATTTTTGAGATATAAACAATGAATACGAAGGACAACAGGTACCCGAGAAACGTTATGTGCCCCTTGCAGACCAATATTATCATTCAGTGGCATGATGTATATGGCAAAAAAAAATAGTCGTCTATGAAAAATAATAGTCAACTATAGTGCCTTCTGATGGTTAGTCGTTCAATCGAAAAGTCGCGGCAGCCCTAACAAGTGTTTGACCACCGAGGTGGTATTAGTCCCCCTACGGCGCTTTTGTGACATAAGGTGTTTTTGTCACAGAAGACACTAGAGTATATAAGCATCTTGGATTTTGAAAAAAAATATTGAGCGTGCATAATCCCCCTCACAACCCTTTATCCATGTACCATATATGAAAGGCGTAGCTTGAACCATGTTGGAGGGAGGGGTGGCAACATAAAATAGAGAAAAAAGCTTAAAAACACAACAATAATGGCCGCCATTCTGCCATCTTGGATTTTGAAAAATAAATATTGACTGTGCATCATCCCCTCAGAACCATTTATCCATGTACCAAATATGAAAGGTGTAGCTTGAAGCATATTAGAGGGAGAGGTGGTAACATAAAAACAGACAGACGGACAGACAGACAGATGTTTGATTTTGAAAAAAAAATATTGAGCATGCATAATCCCCTCACAACCCCTTTATCCATGTACCATATATGAAAAGTGCAGCTTGAACAATGTTGGAGGGAGCAGTGGTAACAAAAAATAGAGAAACAAGCTTAAAAAACACAACAGAAATGGTTGCCATGGCGCCATCTTGAATTTTGGAAAACAAATATTGAACGTGCAACATCCCATTACAACCCTCTATCCATGTGCCAGATATAAAAAGTGTAGCTTGAACCATGTTGGAGTGAGGGGTGGTAACATAAAATAGAGAAAAAAGCTTAAAAAACACAACAAAAATGGATGCCATGCCGCCATCTTGGGTTTTGAAGAAAGAATATTGAACATGCATCATCCCCTCATAACCCTCTATCCAGGTGCCAAATATGCAAAGTGTAGCTTGAACCATATTGGTGGGAGGGGTGGTAACATGAAAATAGAGAAAAAAAGCTTAAAAAACACAACAAAAATGGCTGCCATTCCGCCATCTTGGATTTTGAAAAAAAAATTTGGAGCATGCGTCATCCCCTCAGAACCATTTATCCATGTACCAAATATGAAAGGTGTAGCTTGAACCATGTTGGTGGGAGGGGTGGTAACATGAAAATAGAGAAAAAAAGCTTAAAAAACACAACAAAAATGGCTGCCATTCCGCCATCTTGGATTTTGAAAAAAAAATTTGGAGCATGCGTCATCCCCTCAGAACCATTTATCCATGTACCAAATATGAAAGGTGTAGCTTGAACCATGTTGGTGGGAGGGGTGGTAACACGAAAATAGAGAAAAAAAGCTTAAAAAACACAACAAAAATGGGCGCCATTCCGCCATCTTGGATTTTGAAAAAAAAATTTTGAGCGTGCATCATCCCCTCAGAATCTTTTATCCATGTACCAAATATGAAAGGTGTAGCTTGAACCATGTTGGTGGGAGGGGTGGTAACATGAAAATAGAGAAAAAAAAGCTTAAAAAACACAACAAAAATGGCCGCCATTCCGCCATCTTGGATTTTGAAAAAAAAATTTTGAGCGTGCATCATCCACTCAGAACCATTTATCCATGTACCAAATATGAAAGGTGTAGCCTGAACCATGTTGGTGGGAGGGGTGGTAACATGAAAATAGAGAAAAAAAGCTTCAAAAACACAACAAAAATGGCCACCATTCCGCCATCTTGGATTTTGAAAAAAAAAATTTGAGTGTGCATCATCCCCTCAGAACCATTTATCCATGTACCAAATATGAAAGGTGTAGCTTAAAGCATGTTGGAGGGAGAGGTGGTAACATAAAAAACAGACGGATGGATGGACGGACGGACGGACAGATGGACGAAGTGCAATCCTATAGTCCCCTTACGGTTCCCGTAGGGGACTAAAAATGCAAAGCCTGGTTCTGGTGCCCTCCCCCCCCCCCTCCCCACACACACACACTGAATTCACCTCTCCTACTCTTTATCTTTTAATACCCCTGACCAAATGTCTTCCTTCCATACTTGCTCGCACCAGTCAGTTATTGCCCATTTTTGACTCTGTGGATCACTGTGCATTCAGGTGCAGGAAGTGGGGGCGGGGGGAAGTGTTGCAAATATGTCACATTATACTACTTGGACATTCTGTGCAAGCAATCTGTGTAAACAATTTTAAGTTAACTGTATGCTGCTATTCCTTCTGATAAAACCCATTATTTCATATAATATGTGTTTCTGTGTGACTGCATTTGGTTAATATATCACATTTTTTAAAGTGCATTAATCAACTTCTCTTTAACTTTCCAATCTTGAAACTGGTGTGTGTGAATCAACATCTAAAGGAATAATGAAAGTGTCAATGACACCGTAGCTCAACTTGTCAAGACATGTACATGTATAGTATGTGACACAGCAATGACAAACATCTAGGTAATGACCTGATAACAAAGGTACATATAAAGTATTGTAACGGTCTGTACATAAATACTGACCGTAGCCTGTAACAAATATATAGGTAAAGTATTGTAAAGGTGGGTGACAGTCAGATGCTAAACTAGAAAAAAAATCTTTGAGTCCCAGAGTGTGTCTGACTGAACCCCAAAATATTTGTTCTCATAGCACAGTGATAACAAAGGCACCCCAAAACCCACTCATTCCTGTCCCAAGGTGAAAACAAGGGTACCCAAGAAGTTTTGTGAAGATCAGTTCATAAATACGAGCTGTATAAAAGTTGTGACAAAAAACTGATTGGACCTAATTTCGGTACAAAATGGCCACTGGCAGCCATCTTGAATTTTGCACCGCACTCTGAAACACTCGTTCTCGTCCCCAAGGTGATAACAAAGGTACCCAAGAAGTTTCGTGAAGATCGGTTGATAAATACAGCATCTAGCCCGAGCCGTATTGAATTGTTGATGGACAGACGGACAGATGGCCAGACGGACGACTGGCCATGGCATAAGCTCAAATTTGGCTTTGCCAAAGATGAGCTAAAAATGAAAGTGTCGATGACACTGTAGCTTAACTTGTCTGTGTGTTGTGTTTGATGAAAAGGATAATGTTCAATGTTTATGAAAGGATTATGAAATAAGAAAAGAATTGTGATAATTGGGGTATGTTAATTCCTGTTCCCTGTATGCTATGTTTTCAATAAAAATAATATGAGATGTAGACAGTACTAAAGAATTGAGGGGTGTGTTAATGTGGCACTCACAGTTAATGTATGGGCCCTCACAGTTAATGTATAAAAGTTACCAAGCTACAGTGAAATTATTCCAAAACGAGTCATCCTATCAAGTTACATGTACAACGAAATCCCTTCTTAAATATGACCTGTAGACTGTACTAAAGGTTTTCAGGCTTCGGGCCTGTGTAGCCATCACGGTTGACCGATCGCAACCAAAATGGGACGTGCTCATCTAGACATTAAACTGAGTCATCCTACCAAGTTACAATGAAATCCCTTCATAAATATGACCTGTAGTCTGTGCAAACGTTTTTAGGGTTTTGGGCTCAGGCAGCCGTCATGGTTGAATGATCGTGACCAAAAAGAAAAGGTGACATCCTCATCTAGGCATTATCTGGAGTCTTCCTACCAAGTTACAATGAAATCCCTTCATAAATACGGCCTGTAGACGGCTCTAAAGGTTTTCAGGCTTTGTGCCCCTGCAGCCGTCACATTTGACCAATCCTGATCAAAAGGGGACACCCTCATCTAGGCATTATATGGAGTCATCCTACTAAGTTACAATGAAATCTCTCCATAAAAACGACCTGTAGACTGTGCTAAAGGTTTTTGGATTTTGGGCTCGGGCAGCCATCACAGCTGAATGATCACAACCAAAAGGGGATGTTCTGATCTAGACATTATCTGGAGTCATCCTACCAAGTTACAATAAAATCCCTTCATAAATATGACCTGTAGACTGTGCTAAAGGTTTTCGGGCCCCTGTGCCGTCACAGTTAACCAATTGCGACCAAAAGGGGACATTCTCATCTAGACATTATATGGAGTCAACCTACCAAGTTACAATGAAATCCTTCCATAAATACGACCTGTGAACTGTGCTAAATTTAGGTTTTCGGGTTTGGGCTTGGGCAGATGTCACAGTTGACAGACCGCAACCAAATGGGAAGTTCTCATCTAGACATCATACAGAGTCATCCTACCAAGTTACAATGAAATCCCTCCATATTAAATATGACCTGTACACCGTCCTAAAGTTTTTGGGTTTCAGGCTTGGGCAGCCATCACAGTTGACAGATCATGACCAAAAGGGGACGTTCTCATCTAGATATTATACAGAGACATCCTACCCAGTTACAATGAAATCCCTTCATAAATACAATCTGTAGATTGTGCTAACGGTTCCCGTGTTCTGGGCTCGGGCAGCATCACGGTTGACTGATTGTGACCAAAAGGGGGCGTTCTCATCTAGACATGACCTCAAACCTGCATATGAAATTTCGTGATGATCAGACAAGAACTATGGGGTGTAACAGACTGCAAGTGTGATGGCAATAGCTTATCTTGACTTTGTCAAGTTAAGCTAATAAGAATCTTTTTTCAGATTTTGGGGCCAAAATGGGATGAGTGTTTGATTGAGAAGATTTGTGATCACTTGCGTGGCATACTATTCATTAACCCTTTACCTAACATGAAAGCTTGTTCAAATGAGGGGTCGAAAGCTATGTTTTTGAGACAAAAAATGAAAAAATAACAAAAACTGAATAGGAATTTTTGTGAATAGTGCTGGCCAGTTTTGGCAGTTAGGTTGAGTGAAGGGTTAATTTATATGCTTCCTGGTACAGAATACATAAAACGATTCTATTATGAATAGGTAAAATCACATGCTCTCAAAACTTGTAGAGCATGAACAGTAAAAAAATAATTTCACAAGCTCTTCAGTTTCTATTGTGCAAGATGTCCGTGAAGGAAAAAAATACCAACTGGTCCCCATGAAAGTCACTCCTTCTAAAACAATGCTAAATTTTTTGGAGAGTGGTTCGGAACTGCTCAAACTGTAATCATCGACATATGAATTTACCACATAAAAAAAATTGTTGAAAGGGAATGCAAGTATTCACTTTTAGAGTAGTATCTCAGACATATGTATCTAATCTGTATACATGTCTCTTATTGATGGTGCAAGTGTAAAAATGTAAATATTTGACTGAAGTGAAGGTGCTACATGTATGTAAGAGAAATTTGTTTATTTTTAAATTCCTGCCTCGGATATTCCTTAAATTCACATTAAATATACACAAATTATACACCAAAATGAAGCTGGTGATGTATAGAACACGAAAAACATGCAATCAACTCACAGTGTTGACAGCAGGCACCAATGGTTCCTGGAAGTCTGCTACTGTATTCGTACCAGAACTGATAATAAAATAATATTTCACGAGAACAACTCATGGCCAAGTGTGCTTCAGATATTCAAGAATTAGAGATGAGACGATTAATCGGTGTAACATCAGCACTCGGCCGATAAGCGCCCATCGGTATCAGCACTCATGGTTCAACATCGGCCCTCGCCGATTGTCTGAAACTCAGTGAAAGTGTTATGGATGATCTGTAATGAACTTTCTTCCCTTTCGTGGGACAACCAGTGGCAAGTGATCGGTACGTCACACGTCTGTTACTGATATCAGGTAAGTGATGGCTCGTGAAAGAAAAGGCAAAATATTATATTAAAGATTTTGATTGTGTAACTGTGTACAGAGTTGTTTTTTATCCATCATGTGAATACGGACGCTCTTCACTGCCCAAACTGTACTGCATTCTGCAAAATGTCGCAATATTTCTTTCAACTACGCTCATCGTCTCATTAAATATATAATGGCATCCTTTATTCCGACATTGGACAGAAAATTCCTCAAAATTAGTAATCTGTGTTAATTGTGAGAGGTTCGGGTGCAATAAGTTTAATATCGGGCCATTCAGGGTGGGATTTATCAACACAAAGCCACTGAATTTTTCTCATGTTGAATTGAGCACGTGATAAAAATAGATAATGCAGTGCAACGTCATGACTCGTGTGACACAATCCCATATATGGGTTTATCGAAAAGAAACTCCCACTTTAAAACGTGTGGTTCCAACGATGGCTTTTGATTTTCACAAAACATTTTCTTGCAAATAACTGATAGTCGACTTCAAAGCCCAGGGTTATACAATGCCATCTCAACAGGGCTCAATTTAACTGGAATCGCATAGCAGTTTTCGAGGCAATTTTCTACTATAGCTAATCAATTTCAAATGAAAAATCATGTAAATAATAGGAAATGCTAAACAAAATTTATCCAAGTTTGCAAACTGCTATTCGATTTTTAAAAATTAAATCGACCTCTGCATCTACAATCAAATAATGAGAGGGTAGGGCTAAACAGTATTTTGATATACCGGTTGGTATTGGTATCAAAATCGTAACCGGTTGAATACTGTCCGTAAAATTTAACTACCGGTATACCGCCATAAAAGGTGTGCAATTTTGCAAGACATTCTTGAAACAAAAAATACTACGCGAAAATAGGGAAAACAGATATAATATTAACGGGATATTATCGGTAAAAAAACTCTTATTTTTTGAGATGTGGATGTATTACTTACTGCTTGCAGTTATTCAAAGGAAAGAGTAATTTATTTCTGTGAAAATTGTTTCACAGTTTCACTGAATATCAAGCCATAAAACTGCATGTTGGTAACTCACTTTCATCCCACAGAAACTTTAATACAAGTCAATACCCATTGTCAGTTTAACTCCTGTAAAAACACAGCCTGCATCTTGATAAGCAGCTGATTACTAAAACCGCCAACTGAATGAGCGTGGTTTCATGAAATAAACGACATAAAACATAACAATAGTTAGCAGACACATCCCTGCCTAAACAACATCTATTAAGCTGATATACTTGTAAGGGTCGAGTTGTACAAACAAATAAGCCAAACAGTGTATGTATCTACACACAATTCTTTGTGCAGACCACAAACATTCTGAGTTTCAGTCCTGTATCACACATTAATGGATTTAGTGACCAAAGCAAAAGGTACTTCAGCCATTTGAGCTCATTTTGGTTTTGAACCTAGTAACGACAGGAAACCCAAAGATGACACAAAATCCATTTGTAAGACATGCAAAAAAGAATTTGTTTCCCATGGTGGAAATACTTCAAATTTGTTTGCACATTTGAAGACTGCACATCCAATTTTATTTTCTTAAGTGTCCGCTAAAAAGTGGAAGAGGGAGTCAGAAGTTCCAACATTTATGCATGGTCCTTCATCAAAACAACCAACCATATCATCTTCAATAGCTAATTTGACTACGTAAGAGAAAAATTCGAAACAGTGGACTCAGTTGACTGAATCGGTTACTATATATTTGGCTGGTAGTACGGTACAGATTCACACCATGGAGCAGATTTATTTCAAACAGATGCTGCAGACAATTGATCGCCAGTACAAGCTTCCTGGCCATAACTTTTTCAGCGACAAGGTGATACCAGCTTTGTACAACGATGTTCGTGACTGTGTTAAAAAAAAAAAGGGAAAATGCCAGCTTCTATTCTCTTACCACGGATTTGTGGTCTTCTGTTGGAATGGTGCCGTATCTGGGGGTTAACTATTCATCTTAGTGACAATGACTGGAAGTTAAAATCACATGTCCTGGAAATTTTATATTTCCCTGATAACCATACAGGTGAAAATATATCAAATGTTCTTAAAGACACATTAACAACTTGGCAACTGGATTCCAATAAACTAGTGTGCATAACAACTGATAATGGGCCAAATATTTTGAATGCTATTAAAACACTGGACTGGACACACTTGTCGTGTTTTGGACACAATATGAACCTTTCTATAAACAATGCCATCAAGAATGACAAACGAGAGTCTCAAATGCTCGACATGTGCAGATCAATAGTTTCGATGTTTTCAAGCAGTCGGACAAACAGGCGAAATTTGGCAGTTTTAAATCTAGAAATGGGATTACCGCAGCATTCATCAATTACTGACTGTCCAACTAGGTGGGTCTCAAACTATGATATGAAGAAGCATGTTCTAGAGCAAAAGCCAGCTGTCAGAAAAGAACTTAGTGCAGAAAGGAAAACCGCACATCTTGTTCCAACAAATAAAATGGATAACATGAGAACTGGCTCATAGAGCCAGTTCTAATGATATCCACATTTGTATATTTTAATTGAAAAATTGTGAAATTTATCCGATATTCATATCAAATGTTACCTACAATAGCAATAAAACTTTTTGGGATGTAAATGTAATTATAATTCAAAATGTTTTGGTTGTTACTGTAAGTATCATCAGAACGTTTTGGTTCTGTCATTTTCTGTTTGATATTACATGTACTTATACTCAGTGTAAACAGGGCCTGGCTAAAAATACTGAAAGTGCTGTTCACATGGATATTTTATAGTGCTTCTAGAATGGTGTTTAGTAAGTTCCTCCACAACATTTTGTTATTGTAAGTATCATTGGATATTCATATCTGATTTTATCTACAATAGAAAGGAACAATGGGGGGGGAGGGGAGGGGTGGGGGATGGCACAGGTTTACATGCAAGCATATTTATAGTTATAGGTTGTGTGGTGCCTTGAGACGTTTGGATTCTGTCATTTTCTATTTTTGTCCAAAATAAATAGGCATCTTCCACTCACCTAGGCCAACCTGCCTATGAAATTTCGTGAATGTGGGACAAACCATTATCAAGTTATCGTCCGGAAACCAATTGTTTACAATTTACTATGTTGAAGGTCACTGTGGCCTTGACCTTTCCCCTAGGATTCTGTCATTTTCTATTTTTGTCCAAAATAAATAGGGGTCTTCCACTCACCTAGGCCAACCTACCTATGAAGTTTCGTGAATGTGGGTCAAACCATTATCAAGTTATCGTCCGGAAACCAATTGTTTACAATTTACTATGTTGAAGGTCACTGTGGCCTTGACCTTTCCCCTAGCAAATCCAAAATAAATAGGCTTCTTCCTCTCACTGATGTCAACCTACCTATGAAGTTTCATGAACGTGGGTCAAAACATTATCAAGTTATCATCCGGAAACCAGTTGTTTACGATTTATTATGTTGAAGGTCACTGTGACCTTGAACTTTCACCTAGCGAGTCCAAAATAAATAGGGTTCTTCCTCTCACTGATGCCAACCTAACTATGAAGTTTGTTATAGCCCCCATATTATATTGAGATTGATATATCCTTGGCCAATGGTTATGTTGAGATACATATTTTTGTTTCTGCATTCTTTGACTGGTCTGACTCATTTGCACTGAGTGACCTTTGTTTACATCTTTGTTACACTAATATACTGTACATATAGCTGTTGATTGTTTAATTGTTTAAGTAGGTCAATGACCTTGTTTACTTGAACTTTAACAGAATCCCCTAGAAACTGATAGAAACTGTTGGAATTTTCATCTTCTAGGACATTCTATCTGGTTACTATATAAAGGTTTGTCAACAGAATTCCAAAAACTCAATTTTAGAAAGCCATTGTTTCAGAACAGTGCATTTATTACAGAAGCAGTGCTTCTTTGTGATTTTGGAAGATTGATTCCAAAAGAGAATCTATTCGTCTTGGAAAAGAGAATTTATACTTTCTGTGAAACAGAATAATATTATTTTGTGAAAAGCCAGGATTCTACGGATTATTTGGAAATTACCTGTGGCGCCAATACTTCTTGGATTTTTACTCCATTTGAATTTTGCAGAGCATTTTATTATATTTTATTGGAGACTGCTGAAATTTCAAAGTGAAAATTTTATTACAAATCTACGGGATACTGTTTCTGAAGAGACATTCTTGGATTTAATTCTACATGTACCAGCTGGTAACTTTCTTCACAAGATTCTTCACCATTGGATTACTGGATTCTGTCCAACTGTACTTTAGACTAATTCAATAATTGATAAGTACCACTGTTTTTATTTTCTGTAAACCAATTAGTGTAAAAGATCTGTGTATCATTTTTTTTTATTAATTTTTTTTTAAATTAAATTTTAGAATAGTTAAATTCATAGTTTTTGTTGCTGATTCTCAGATTTCTTTCTGTTACCAATATCAATAATATTTCCACACCGTAACAGAAATTCGGGGCTCGTCCGGGATTGAATATAAGATTATGAGAAAGCTTTATTTGCATATTGCAATTATTATTTTGGCGCACTTTCAAAACATTTAAATTTTCTTGGAAAATTTCAGTATTATTATTTATATAATCTGAGAAGCAGCAAACCTTTTCATCATGGTGTTTATTGTGACAGAATTTATATCTGAATTTGAAAGATCTCCTAGTTTGGCCCTTTTAGAATCTCTTAAAAAGGAGGATTTATTTCAACTTGCTCAGTATCTAAAATTACCTGCCACCCCTGGTCTGAACAAGCATAAACTTAAACAGCTCATTGTTAATCATTATATGGAGGAAGGCCTTTTGCCTCAATCTGAAACTCTCCCCTCTGAACCACAACCCACTGATGCCCTTGAACTCAAAAAGTTAGAATTGGAATTAAAAAAGTTAGATATGCAACAAGAAATGAAAAGACAGGAAAACGAAATAAAATTAAAAGAAATTGACGCTCAAAAAGAAAGGGAACAAATACAAATTCAGGCTCAAAAAGAAAAAGAGGATAGGGACTTAAAATTAAACGAATTAGAAGCTCAAAAAGAAATGGAACAAATTCAGGCTCAAAAAGAAATGCATTTAAGGGAAATTGAAATTCAGGCCCAAAAGGAAATAAAAATAAAAGAATTAGAATCTCAACGTCAAGGCTCAAATGTAATTTCCCCAAGTAGATTTGATGCAACTAAATATGTTAGGCTAGTTCCCCCCTTTCAAGAAAAAGAAGTTGATAAATATTTTTCACATTTTGAAAAAGTGGCAGCAAGTTTAGAATGGACAAGGGATGTCTGGACTTTGCTATTACAAAGTGTTTTGAAAGGGAAGGCCCAAGAAATCTATTCCGCTCTATCTTCTGAGCAAAGCAATAATTATGACACTGTTAAAGAGGCTATACTTAAGGCATATGAACTTGTCCAGAGGCCTACAGGCAGAAATTCAGAAATTATTATAAAAATGAAAACCAAACTCATGTGGAATTTGCCAGAGAAAAGCAAAATTTATTTGACAGGTGGTGCCATTCAAAAGAAATAGGGAAAGATTTTATAAAATTAAAGGAAATGATGCTAATTGAAGAGTTTAACCCTTTACCCAACGTAACGGCCAAAACCGGCCAGCGCTATTCTCAAAAATCGCCAATTAATTTTCATTATTTTTTTCATTTTTTGTCTCAAAAACATAGGTTATGACCCCTCGTTGGAACGAGCTCGTCGAGCTCGTTCCAACGAGGGGTCATAACCTATGTTTTTGAGACAAAAAATGAAAAAAATTAGTTATTCAAGAATTTTTTTTGCAAGTGTCGTCTGCTTTTCATGTTAGGTAAAGGGTTAAAGGAAAGATCCATTCAGATATAAAGGCCCACCTGGATGAACAAAAAGTTGACACATTAAATAGAGCAGCAGTATTAGCCGATGACTATGCCCTAACTCATAAAATGAGTAGTAACTCCACAAATTTTTGGCCTCACAAGAATTCTTTCCAAAGTGTACCTAGATCAACTTCAGATAAAACTCAGCCTTCCAATCCTCCAAACTTTTCCGCGCCCAAATTTAATAAGTAATTTGGTGAAAACAAAACCTCTAATGCCAGCCCTACACCATTACGACCCAACAGTTCAACTAAAACTTGTAATTACTGTAAGAAACCAGGTCATTTATTATCTGATTGCTGGCTGTTAAAAAGGAAAAATGAGTCCTCTACTTCACAGAATGCACTAGCATGTGCTCCCTGCCCTGAAAATTATGTAATAAAGCAAGATGCTTTAGAAAATTATAAGGCATTTATTTCTGAAGGCTTTGTTTTCCTTGAGGGGGATAAGCACTGTTCCTTACCAATAAAAATACTGAGAGACACAGGGGCTACTCAGTCTTTAATGTTAGAAGGCATTTTGCCATTTTCTGAAGAAAGTGCTACAGGGGCACAAGTTCTAATATCAGGTATTGAGTCAAACTCTTTAAATGTCCCACTTCATAAAATAAATTTAAGAAGTAGTTTAGTAAATGGGACTGTGACAGTAGGAATCAGACCTACTCTACCTGTAAAAGGTATTTCTTTATTATTGGGAAATGACTTAGCTGGTGACAAAGTCACTGTAGAACCTCAAGTGGTGGATAAGCCGAGCACAGATGAAAGTATTATTAATTTGAAGGAATGTTTTCCTTTTGCCTTTCCAGCATGTGCTGTGACTCGGTCCATGGCAAAGAAAGCTGAGGTTGATAACAACCTCAATTGTGTTGATTTAAACAGCAAAGCTGAGGATAAAAACAGTCACAGAATTACGGATTCTGAAGATATTGATTTGTCTCAGACAGTTTTGAGTCAGTGTGATGACTCCTCTAGAAATTGTAAAGAGGCCACTACACCTGAGAGTGGTAGGGGAACCTCCTTGAATGTCATTTCCCGGACATCTTTAATTCAGGAACAGGAAAGTGATCCTGACCTTGCCGAGCCACGTGAAAGGGCTCTCACAGAGGCAGAAGCCCAAAACTCCCCTGTCTGTTATTTTAAAAAATCTGATGTACTCATGAGGAAATGGCGACCACCAGAAGTACCCTCCAATAGTGATTGGGAGGTTATTTATCAAATAGTTGTCCCCACTAAATACCGGAAGGAAATAATAAGCCTGGCTCATGAAAATCCAAAAGCTGGACATTTGGGAGTTAGGAAAACCTACTTTCGTATACAACAGTGTTTTTACTGGCCCAAGCTTCGACAGGATGTTGTTGAATTTTGTAAAACCTGCCACACCTGTCAAATTGTAGGAAAACCCACCCAGAAGATTCCTCCTGCTCCCCTTCAACCAATCCCTGCTTTTGAGGAGCCCTTTAGTAGAATTATTATTGATTGTGTTGGCCCATTGCCAAGAACAAGATCTGGAAATGAATATCTTCTTACCATGATGTGTGCTTCTACACGATATCCTGAGGCTATTCCTCTAAAAAATATTAAAACTAAGACTATAGTTAAGGCCTTGATAAAATTTTTCACGACTTTCGGTCTACCCAGGTCAGTGCAATCAGACCAAGGCTCAAATTTTATGTCAAACATTTTTCAGCAAGTGATGTATGAGCTCAAAATTAAGCAGTACACATCAAGTGCTTACCATCCCGAAAGTCAAGGTGCTCTTGAACGCTTCCATCAAACACTGAAGACCATGATAAAGGCCTATGGGGAGGATAATGAGAAGGATTGGGATGAAGGAGTACATCTCCTCTTATTTGCAGTCCGTGAGACTGTACAGGAATCTTTGGGGTTCAGCCCTTTTGAATTAGTGTTTGGACACTCAGTGAGGGGTCCACTCACTGCTTTGAAGGAGAAATGGCTCGAGGAAGAGCCACCTGAAATTTCTCTCCTGGACTATGTGTCCACTTTTAAGGAAAAATTGCACCAGGCCAGAGAAATGGCAAATAAACATTTAGAGAAAGCCCAGAGTCATATGAAGACCTGGTATGATAAAAAGGCGAAATTTCGCTCCTTTAAACCTGGGGACAAGGTGCTAGTATTATTCCCTGTAAAGGGCAATGCTTTACAAGCAAGATATTCAGGCCCTTATATTGTTAAGCACAAGATCAGTGATACTGATTATGTTGTTGAGACTCCCGATAGACTCAAAAATACTCAGCCGTGCCATATAAATATGTTGAAAACATATTATGAGAGAGAACCAAACTCTCTACCAGTCTCAACAGTCACCCACATGGATGAGCTGGAAAATCCAGTAGAGGATATTCATGAAGGCGGCGAAAATGTACCTCTGAAGTTACAGAACTCAGATGCCCTGAGAGATCTACAAAATAAAACAGATTATTTACTGCCTGACCAAAGAAAAGATTTAGTTGATTTAATTTTCAAATATCAACACTTATTTCCCAATGTGCCTAGTAGGACATCTATTATTTTTCATGATGTTGATGTAGGAGAGGCAAATCCCATCAAACAGCATCCATATAGATTGAACCCTTTCAAAGCTCAGATCATGAGAAAGGAAATACAGTATATGCTGGACAATGATATCATAGAACCTAGCCATAGCAACTGGAGTTCGCCCTGTATACTTGTCTAAAAACCGGACAGGAGTTACCGATTTTGTACGGATTACCGTAAACAGCCTCACCAAGACAGACAATTATTCAATTCCAAGAATTGATGACTGCATTGACAAACTTGGCCATGCTAAATCTGTGACAAAATTTGACTTGTTAAAGGGTTATTGGCAAGTCCCTTTAACAGAAAGAGCAAAAGAAATATCTGCTTTTGTTACCCCATTTGGGTTGTATCAATATAAAGTTACCCCTTTTGGCATGAAAAACTCTCCGGCAACGTTCCAGCGCATGGTTAACCACTTAATTGCAGACCTAGATCACAGGGAAGCTTATATTGATGACGTTATTATACACACAGATACAAATTTAATTGGGCTGATCATCTAAAGCATATTCAAGAATTTTCTTTTTAACTGGTAGAGTGCTGGAAGCCCACATTTGAGCTTTATTCTGAAGTGGAGGTAGCACAGCTTGAAGGCTCATATTCAGTGCATGTGCTTTGTATTATCATTAAAGTGATATTATTTAGTCTATAAGGGAATTCCTTGTTCCAATTTATGGGAGAGTGCCCATAGGCACTCTCCCATAAATTGTAACAAGGCAAAGACATGTGTACAAGATTTGATGGCCAAAAATAATTTAGCACTCTACCAGTTAAATTGAAATTTGTGGTATCGAATGATATGTGCATGTGAGTCGAACATGGAATCCATCTTCATTGCCGAAGGTGTTGTCCATTTCCCAAACGCAGTCCTATCACTGCATACTCAAGTGTTGGAATGCCAGCTTTGTTATTGGATATCTGAAGCATGTTTGGCCATAAGTTGTTCTCTGGAGATGTTATTTTATTATGAGTTCTGGTACGAATACAGTAGCAGACTTCCAGGAGCGGTAATGGGACATTTCGGCCTCGAGACGTTCCGGCCCTGGACGTTTCAGCCTCCTATATTAACAGTCAGTAGTGAAGGGGGTTATCTCATCCACCAGGATAGATAATAGAAGATATTAAGAGGTGCTAATTGATCAGTATTGTTCAGTTTAACAACCTAATAACCTTTATTATCTAACCTGCCGAATGAGATAATTTCCGTCACTATTGACTGTTAATATGGATTAGGGAATTAATTGATTGACAACACACAGTTCGAATAGAACAGAAAGACTTCTTTATTACTGTCTCTAAGTATAATTAATACAACTTAAGCAGCATAATTTTTAATAAAAAATGGAAATATTTACATCTCGTATCCAAAATGACATTATTTACAACAAATGGAAATATTTACATTTCGCACCAAAACGACCGCAATTCCGTTATAACTGTATGCAGAGATAAGTTATATAAAAACTAGCTATGGCTTTAGATGCTAAGGATATCCGAGTACAAGGCTAAGATATCAGACAAATTAAGGATATCCAAAGCATCTTTTGACATAGCTAGGTTTTATAGAACTTATCTCTGTATACAGTAATAACGGAATGAAAATGCTGTTTGCCTTCATTTTATTGACAAGAAATACATTATTTACTAAGTAAAAACTAAACGAATGATTTTAGCGCGCGAAAGGTGCGCTGGGACGTTTTGGGGTAAGCCCCTTTCGACCCTCGTTTGCAGTATGGTATAATTCCATTAATTTGAGACAGCGTCATCTGCATCATGTTTGAGTGGTGTATAGGCGGAAGAACATGGAAGTTGATGTTTCTTGTTGTTATTCTTCAGGCAAGTATTGTCTGCCGCTTGTGGTTTTATAGACAAGGTAGACCTTCATCGGCAAGTATAGTCTGCCTTGGGCTCTTTGCTGGCGTGTACGGTTGAGGCGACTTGACAAGCGAAAGAAACCAACGGACCTTAACAAGGTGCCATCTAACCTGAACATTCCTGGGTCAGGTAACAGGCCTGCTATTTTCATTGGGTTGGGACATGCTGTGTGCTAAAGAAGCGCTTTACAATAATTGGCCAAGAAATTGGGGTGCAGGACCAATGCTCGCCTCCCTGGGGGTGGACGCCCACCTCCGGGGATAGAGTGAAGGATGTGCTGAACCCATAACGGTTATTGAATTGCCATAGCGGTTACTAATATCCATAGCGGTTATTGGGGAGAATGGTAGAGTCTGAAAGATAGTAAAAAAAAAACTTAGAGTTGAAGCGGCAAAAGATAGAGTGGAGTAAGGAAGTATGTGCATTTGTAAAGTCTTTTCTGGATGTATTTCTGTAGAGTGTGTGTTTTCAGGCAAGTGTAGTCTGCCGCTTAAATCGCGCACAAATGTGCTCGGACTACTAGCACCAATGGGATTGTTAACGGCTACCAGCGCATTTGGGATCTTCCGGGGTTGTCGTTATTTCATTTTTCTTTTGTTAGGAGCAGAGGACAGGTTAACACACAATACCACACCCGAAGGTGTTACTTTCCTGTTTTTCTCTCTGTTTAGTGATTAGGCCGTTTTGTTTATTTTTGGCAAATTTGGGGGGTTTTGTCGACTGTCGCATATGTCCTTGAGTTTAGGTATCAGAGTGCTATCTTTGAACCATTCTACGTTTCTGGTAGCTAGCGTGGCAAGGCGGTCTTTGACGGTTGGGATTTTGGCCCTTTGGTGGAGAAGTTTGATAGGGGTGCCTATGGGGCTTGGAGGGCTATTCTCAGTGCTTGGTTCTGGACTCTTTGGAGTTTGGCAATATTCGTCTTGTAGGTATCGGTCAGGACTAGGGCCCCGTATTCAATTACTGGTTGTATGAAGGCCTTGTACAACTTGACTAATACAGTTTCATTTGCACCCCAGGTGGTGCCCCTTAGCATTTTGAGTAAGTTTATTCGTTTGGTAGCTCTCGTGGCTACATTAGTTACAAACACTGAATAAATTATTTATACACAAAAATATCTGAGCCCACTGTCGTCAGTACATCAGAAGTCACCAAAGATACCACATCGAGAGTGCTGTATCAGCAGATACAAACAGTTCATCAGTCACTTTTATTCCCAAAAGCTTGTATAAAGAAACTCAAAAAGTTCATCAGTAAAATTCAATCAGAAGCGTCAAACAGAGTATCAAAAGACTAGTAGCAACAGCGACAGACAGCTGTGGCTTTTTGTTTTGTCAAAACAACACTTGCTGGGAAAATCTTGTATTTCATTTATTTCTATGCAGGGCTTGACAATTCACGCGAACGCTCATAACGTTCGCCTATCGGTTACGCAAAAAATAAATCGGGTGAACGGCGAATCGGTTAACGAAAAAATCCCGTGCCTACCTCTTGAATGAATACAGTCCATACTCGATTTTTCTTGATCTAAATGCGCATTGAAATCTTCGAAGATTCAAGAAAAAAACTGTCATATTTTCTCGAATTCGTGTCTCTTCAAACATTTGTATTCCCCACTCAACAATTGAAGAAAACATCCGGTGGATATGAAAACATCTGGTGGTTATTATGATGTGAGAAAAACAGCCCCAGCATAAGTTGTACCGCTCATATTCTACACAAACCACAAAGGTGTTCGTTCAACAAAGTTGCAAATGGCTTAACGCGATATGCACGAGACAAACCTGCCTGAACTTGTGAAGTAAAATGTAAGTTGTAACTCGACCCAATCTGGCAATTGTTACTTCGTCCTCAATCTGAATATATCTGCCGGGTCGAGTTGTCGCGTTTACGATGATGGGATGTCACATTTAATGATTAGCGCCTAAATGATTTGTTGAAAACTTTTTTCGCCTAAAAATAATAATTAAATATTATTACCAATTTGCCAGACGTTAATAAAACAATAAGTTATGTTCAAATAATATTTGAATATAGTTCTTCAGACTCCGTCTACCAACCCAACGTTACCCTTACCGCCGATGGAAAAATCTTGTTAATATCTTTCATCAAAGTCGGAAATCATGTTGAATTCTAGGAATATTTAAACACAGTGCTCCGCATACCGATTGGATGTTACCCTTGCTTGCAGTGGAAATTGGCAATAGAACTTCTAGAAGCTATTCTTTCTTATATCTGTTTACAACAGTGCTGATGGCACCGGGTGGTGGTGGTAATAATAGTATTAGTAATAACGCGATTTTGTCGGGTGCCATAGTTCATTAACGGCCTACAGATAGGTTAATATCTCACGGGCCATTAAAGGCCCTCGACTTCGTCTCGGCCCTCTAATGAACCCTCGGGCTGTCAAACATTTTTGTAGAGCCGTCAATAAACCATAGCGCCCTTAAAATCATATTATTGTAAAAATATTAGTCAGCACTGTTGGGGCGGGGGGTGGGGGGGGAGGCAAAACAATCTATTATCGGGCAGATTATATGATAGGATTTTGAGAGCTATCACCCCCCCCCCCCCCCACCCCCATCTCTCCGTTAAAACAATAATTTGAGTCTTGAATTAAATGATAAACCCACATAATTCATCAATTTTTGGGGGTTTCATCTGGCAGAAATGAGGACGGGGTGCCCTCCTTAAATTCGCATATAATTGTTGGTTTCGGCAGTCGTAGTAGCAAATATAATGGTTGGCAATCAAATCATTAATTTCCGACCACATCTTAAAAAAAAATTGAAAAAGGCTTAGAAGCTCTAGGTGTCCCTATGTTCCAGAAGAAGGTGAGAGGGAGTGCGCCGGGTCCAGAATTTAGTGTACCCTCTTACGGCGCACAACCTACTCCTATCTTCCTTGCAGAAACTGAATAATTTTTATTGCAAGCTGTGCTGACGGAAACCATAGGAATGCCAAAAATACGGGGCCTAGCTCTGTTCGCCCCCAGAGTGATCATCAGTACAATACCCAGTGTGACGGTTTGACCTCGTAAAATGCTGGGATGTTAGGCTCCTAAATGGGGGTAACGTGAAGTTTTTGGTTTATTCTGTATTATCCCTTCAACTGTATCTCTGGCAGCCCCCCCCCCCCCACCCCCCCCCCCACCCCGAATTTGCAATACTGTTTTTTTATATGTACACAGAAACAGGGAGTGCTTGGGAGGGGCCGGACAGCAGTTTTTGGGGGGAAGTAAAATAATAAAATAAAATGAAATAATACAAAAATAAAAAAAATGAAATAGTGGGGCGGAACGGACAGTTTTTTTCCTACTAGGCTAGATAAACTAAAAGTGTTCAACGTCTAAAAATTTTACAGGTACGAGTTAGTATTATTGTACATGCAGATGGAAGATAAGATAGTGTGGGTGTGCAGCTGTGAACTTTTAGATTTCAAATAAAGTTATATCAGTGAAATGTCCAACTGTTGGTTTTTCATAAGACTCAGCCTAAGCTTTTGCAGCACTCACAATCACAAAAGATTGCACTGAGAACGAACTGTCCCACCAGTAAAAGACGAATCCTCCCTGGCAGGGCCATATCCAGGACGTTTTTGGTACCGGTATACCGGTTTGGGCGCCCAAATTCAGGGGCCCAAATTCTGTATACCTGCCGAAATTAGGTGACGATTTCATAACTGAATATAAAACAAATAGATTCACAAGGCACACAAAAATATTATTCTTGTAAAAAATCTTGGAAACACCATGCTAAAGATACGATGAAATCGTCATCGGGGTACCCATTGGTGTCCTCGATTCTCAAGAATTATGATCGAATGTATTGGATGAATCGGCTTAGATCTATCGACGATACGGACCAGATTTCTGGATGATTATTTGGCATCCCATTCTACATGTCTGTCTCTCAATCCCCCCCCCCCCCCACCCCAAGCTCCATTATTTCAAACAGCAGTCTGCTGTTTGAAATAATAGAGTTTGGGGTGGGGGGTGGGGGTCAGTCCCCCCACCCCCAGACTGGCTTTTCTTTATATTGTAACCTCCGCAGTTATGCCTGTTCCGAATCATTTGTAAACGTATTCCGAATCGTCCATAATCATATAATAGCAAACAGTTCATGATCTTGTCCGAATCGTCCAGAAATCTGGTCCGAATTGTCCACAGATCTGGGCCGAATCGTCCAAAAAATATTGTCCAAATCGTACATGGTCCGAATCGTCCAGACACCAAAATTGTCTGGGTAAATGGAAATTGGGACGAGACGACTTTTTTAACTCACTGCTAAACTCTTCAATGCTCTGTTTACAAACTCTTGGTGATTGCAGGTGAGATCAACTGACTGTTAGTATTATATAGTATACATGTACCTAATTCAGATACCGACTGCATTGCACCTCCACGTCTTTGTCACTAAGTGTTGTCAACTTGCTGAATCGGGTGTAAATTTAAATGACATGTATAAAGTTTTAAATATCCGAAAATACGTCATTTCCCTGCATCCGAGTGAAGTGTTACGAAGCGTAATAATTCCCTTAGATGTACGGAAATCGCTTCTTTTCGGTGCCAAAATCAAAAATTTTCTCCACCCGACCAAACCATGGTCGGCCTGCCGAAGCCGGCGATTGCCGTCTTTGATTATTAAAAATGGTACCCATACAGATAACTCAGAATATGAGATATTTTGTTTTTAGAATGATCAATCTGTTGATTCTTTTGAATAAAAGCAATGGTCTTCTATTTAACATAACATTGTATCTATAATGAAAAGACGGGTGGGGTGTGGGGGTAATAAGAGAACAAAATGAATAAGAAAGAAAACATGTTATCTCTATCAAGTTGATTCTAATTTCTTTATTGCAGTTTTAAGAATATAACTTTCAAATTCATTAAAAATGGTACCCATACAGTAATATTGTTATTTAAGGTTCACAGCTGCTACTGACACGGTTGTTTTCCAACAACTTTATTATATCAAACGTAAATCGTGAAATGGTTAACCAAGAGATTTACCAAAAATTTTAAGGCAACCGATCAAAAGGTTAACGAAAATTGGTTGACGCAACCTCCAAATAGGTTCCCCAAAATTTTGAATTGTCAAGCCCTGCTATGCGTCGTCAACATAGTGAACATGCTTTATTTGTGCTTACAAATAATATAAAATATAATTAATTCCTGCTTATTTTCGTGGACTTTTACGGATAAATTAAAATTTGATAAAGGTAAGTTCGTTTTTCTTTATTCAAAGACGGCCTTTTATGACCATCAGCATGAAGGAAATTAAGTTCCAAAATATGAAAACATTTTTTAAAAATTCACTAAAACTCGGGACATTTCGGCCCTATTGGACGCCGAAACGTCCAGGGCCGAAATATCAGTAAACCCCAGGAACCAGTGGTGCCTGCTACTAACGCTACAACTTCATTACATGTATTTTCCATGTTCTATACCTCCTAACCTTCATTTTGATGTATAATTTGTGTATATTTGATATGAATTTAAGGAATATCAGAGGTGGGAATTTCAAAGTAAACAAATTACTCTAAGTTACTTAGTCTTACTTATATAGCACCTGAAGTCTGAAGATAACACATCAGGAAAATCATGTGAGTTTGTTTTCAATGTTCTGTTTTGCAAAACACTTACTATCACCCTGAACCCAGCACGAAAATCCCGATACCAAAAAGCGGGAGGCGGAAAATTGGGGCCGAATCGTGCGAGAAAGAAAAACGGTGACTTCCCGGATGTTTTGGGTATTTCGATGTGACAGCTGAAGATTTTTACTGAAGAAAATATATTGCGAAAGAAAAAAGGAGACGTCATTAAAACGTAATTGTGTGCTAATGCATCTGAATGAAGATGGTTATCAGGAATTCCTCCAAATAGTTATGGAAGCTACCTAATTGTGACGATATTCTTCTTTTCAATGTCTTCCAACAATTCTAGGATCTCGTCATCGTCCATTTTGTTGGAAACGTGCTTCAATCGTTCCACTGAGAGATATCAAAGATCGGATGTGGGTTCAACTGAAGTGCCGGGTACGGGCGCGGCAAACTGAAGGATTTCGCAACATTATGGTCAACCTTGTCTTTTCAAAGCTCAGAAGTTAGAACAAGAGATGCAGCTATGGGGTTTTCACTGGGGTAGGTCATACTGAAGGACAATCGCAGAAGAGCATAGACTTATCGACCGTCAATTCTGCTTCTGCTTCTGCCGTTGAGTGACCACCGTCATTATGATGACTATTCTGTCACTTTGTTGTGCGCGCATGCTTGCTTACCAGGAAATTTTGAAATTTCTTACCAGAATTTTAAAAGAATTTGTTTTTGTTAATTTATTTAATTATTTTATTTTATTTATTTATTTATTTTTTTTTTTTTTATAAATTTTAATTTTTATTAAAAACAACTTTGTCTTACTATTCATTTTTCCATAAGAGGGTTTTAAAAATATTTATATTGTCGGCAAGGATGAGTGAGTTAGGCAGTGCATTCCAATCTCTTATGGTTCTTGGGTAGAATGATTCCTTTCTCGTTGCTGTTGTACATGCTGGTAGCTGATAAGAATGTATGTTCATATTACGTGTAAGCCGGTTCGCTGGTACAAGTTTATCATCGGCATCGATTCTTACTGGTCCTTTGCTTATTTTGTATAGGAGAGACAATCGAGCATTTTTCCGTCGTAGCTCAAGGCTAGGCCAGTTCAGGTGTTGTAGCATTTGGTCGACCGAAGATCTACTGTGGTATCTGTTGGTAACATACCTAGCCGACCTCCTTTGAACCATTTCAAGTTTGTATATGTCCTTCTTAAGGTGGGGATACCAAGCAGTGCTTGCATATTCTACTGTTGGTCTAACTAATGAGGTATATGCTTTCTCCTTAATGCTACTGTTTGCGATGTTCAGGTTTCTTTTAAGGAATCCTATCGTTTTGTTAGCTTTTTGGCAGATGTTATTGACGTGAGTACTCCATTTAAGATGTGAAGTTATTGTCACTCCCAGGTATTTAGCGGATTTGACTTGCTCGAGGGTGTGACCATGCAGGACATAGCTGCTGTTCAAGGGTTTCTTCTTGTTTCAGATGGATAGAACGGGAGCGGGTCTTTTCGGCCTCGGGAACATTCGGCCTCGGGAACATTCGTCCCCGGGAACATTTGGCCTGGGAACATTCGGCCTGGGAACATTCGGCCTCCGTTTTCTACAAGGGAGACTAAGAGAGACGCGGTTTAATATGAGTTTAAATACCTTTATTACAACTCACAACAAAAATAAATACCGCGTAATATAAAATATACACAATATAAAATACATTTACACTTGATATATACTGACACAAAGCCTCAAAAAAATATGATGCAGTTATATCATTCTCTTTATATTTCCCCAATGCTTCCTCTAATTTCTTGGATACCTTTGGACAAGCAAGTAAGCGAGCAAGATTGATATTGGAGTCGAATGAATGAAAAGTTTCAGCACGCCGACTGCGCACAGGGACGATGTGGGGTTTAAACCCCTTGCGACCCGAATAACTTTGTTTTATAATTTTATTTCCTTATGAATACTGAAATCGCAGGTTGTTGGTTGTTTCAGAAAAACAGAAAAAGAAATCCAAACAGTCGCTGGTTTGGGAGTAGCCCCAGCATGTTACCCCTAACGGTTACAAAAAGGAAAAAATCTACCGATATGTGTTTCTGAAAGCTGAAGCAATGAATGAAATGAAAGCTTTCAGCGCGCAGAAGGCGCACAGGGACGATGTTGGATTTAAATCCCTTGCGCCCCGAACAACTTTATTTGCTTACGAATCCAAGAGAGTTTTTTAAAGCTGGGAGTTATCCATCAACCTATAAGGGAGAGGGCTATAGTTACAGTCCACGTAAAAAGGTTTAAGTGTTCAATGAAACTGTAAAAACAGTATATATGATCGCCTAATCAAGTGCGATTAAATCAAACAAACTTCAGTCATACTGTAAAAACGCTGTATGAGTATCTCATCAGAGGCCAGAACTTTGATCACAACTTCAGAAGAACTTATAAAAACAAACTTTTAAAGCTGAGTTGTGCCAAACAACACCCAAGAAGAAGTATATCATTTCGGGTTTGCATGTCGGCGTTGGAGCACACATATTGTCATTCTGTTATTCAATACAGTGGATTTTATACAATGGATTTTATATTTCATTATTCATTATGGATCGGTATCGTGCTCAATATATTTCGACTTTAGGAATAAAGGTAGGTCGTATATATTATTCTTTAAAAAAAATATTCTGGAAAAACTCCTAATATACCAAAAAACACAACAAAATGAACTAAAAAAATTATTTTTTAAAGTTATTTTTCAACTCCCAAACTAAGAAATTTTTTACCAAAAGTGGGAACATTCGGCCTCAAAAGTGGGAACATTCGGCCTCGACCGAGGCCGAATGTTCCCGGAAAAATACCTGGGGCCGAATGTTCCCGAGGCCGAAAAGACCCGGACCCGATAGAACCACGCACTTGTCAGGATGGAATTTCATTTTCCACCTTCCTTCCCATTCTGATAGCTTGTCCAAATCACCATGTAGTCTGTTACTGTCTGCTGTTACAGTTAGGTATGCTATGGTGTCATCTACAAATATCCCGACTGTCGATGTTAAGTCTGCTGGCATATCGTTGATGTAGAAAAGAAACAGACTCGGTCCCAGGACAGATCCTTGTGGCACTCCTGATTCAACGTCTATGCATTCGGACTTTTCCCCTTCAGCAATGACTGATTGTGTTCTGTCTGCAAGAAAGTCTTTTATCCATTTACTGGTTTTTCCGCGGATTCCATAATGATCTAATTTATGTATTAGCAGGCTGTGGCTAACTTTGTCAAAGGCCTTGGAGAAATCCATAATCAGACAGTCCGTCTGTTGTCCATTTTCCATGTTTTTTGAGGTGTCATCAATAAATTCGACCAGTTGAGTTTCACAAGAGAGTTTTTTCCTAAATCCGTGCTGTAAATTGTAAAGGATGTTGTAATATCCGAGTGATTCATAATGTGGCTGGTAATTATGTGTTCCATTAATTTACAGCAGATGCATGTCAGTGATACTGGGCGATAGTTGATGGCTTCAAAGCGTTTTCCTTTCTTGAAGACAGGACAGACGTTAGCTGATTTCCAGACTTTTGGTAGTTTCCCTGTGTCGTATGATCTGACAAATATCATTTTCAGGATGGGCGCTATGTAGTCTGCCATTTCTTTTAGTATCCGTGGTGAGATATTATCAGGACCTGCTGCTTTGTGAGGGTTGAGGCCGAGTAATAATTTCTTTATTCCATTTTCTGTGATGTTGATATCTGGTGCAATATTGAAATTGCCCCTCATATTGCATCTATCTTTAAATTGTTGTTCGGTATAGTCTTCTCTCGATGAAAATGCCTCTTGGAATTGCATATTTAGAATGTTGGCCTTCTCGACTGGATTATCATGGAGAAGTCCGGCAGATTTAAGTGGTGGTATGTTATTACCGTCAGACTTTTTGTGTTTGATGTATGTCCAAAAGCGTTTCATGCAGTTTGGTCTGCCTTCTGTGTCATTTCACGGCGTAACAATATCCTCGATGTATTTCCAGTATGCTTTCCTTAACTCCCTTTGCGAGGCTCGTTTCAGTTCCTTTTGCCGAGCGATGTCCTTTGTGTGGTTCGATTTTTCCATACGTTTGTATGCTCTATCTCTTTTCCTTATGAGTTTCCTGATGTCTGTTGTTATCCACGGACAACCATCTTTCGCCCGAGCTGTTTTGTGGGGGATGTTCCTCTTGATGCTGTCCTCAAGTGTGTCAGCAAGTACTGTCCACATTTCCTCAGCACTGGTGTTGTCCTGTAGGTTACTTATGTTGTCTTTCACTTCTTCTAGGTCCTTTTTGATGTTTTCCCACATAGCAGGCTTATAAAGAGGAATTTGTCTAGGTTTCTGTTTTATTTTTGCCGGTATTCTGTTCACTTCTGTATAGACAATATCGTGGTCGGATATTCCTGGGATAACTTCTGTTCTTCTGAAGCTTTCCGGATAATTTGTGACCAACAGTCTAGCATATTTGGTCCTCGGGTGGGTTCCTCAACTAGTTGAGTGAGGCCAAAATCGTCTGGCATTTCAGCGAATTTATGGTGAATGTTAATATGCTGGGTGTTTGTTTTGAGCTGCTTATTCTTCCAGTCCCAGCCAGGTAAGTTGAAGTCACCGGCCACTATGATGAATGCATTGTTTATGTCTGTGGCTCTTCTCATACTAATTTCGAACTGAGTATATCATTCCTCGTTTGAAGTTTTATTCTAGTCTGAATTGTTGTCCATACAAACGTTATTAGGATAAATATGTGTGCAGTTAATTTTTAATCAGAATACCGGTATTGACACTGACTGCCCGAATGTAATTCAATGAAACCCCAGAATGACCAGGGAAATTATTCAAAAGTTTACACAGCAGTTTATGGTAAGGATTAAAATTGAAGGAAGGCAGACAGGGTGCTGATCAAAACATCCCCAAACCAAAACGTCCCCTAATTTTTTTGGTCAAAACGTCCCCAAGAGTTGGTCAAAACGTCCCCAACAATTGGTCAAAACGTCCCCAAGAGTTGGTCAAAACGTCCCCAACAATTGGTCAAAACGTCCCCAAGAGTTGGTCAAAACGTCCCCAACTCATTTATCCTTCTTTCGTAGTTTCCTATTTAATTTAGCAATGTTTATACTATTTTTAGGTCGAAATCTAGGATTCTAAGTCAGTTGTACCAATACTCTGCTCTCGACTGGACATGAACAGGACTTCATCATGTTGATTCCGATTGGCTATTCCACGAGCCATGTGATTGTCATATAATAGTAGTCTATTGTTCTATGACTTCTTTGCTCCCCATACAATTATTTCATCGGTTCATGTAAGAGACAGTGTTAAAAACCGAGATGGTCAATTAAATGTGTTGACTTCTACTTCTACTTCTTCTACTTCTACCACTAAGTAGCCACCGTCATCATGCTGACTATTTTGCTACTGTTGGAGGTGCGCAGAGGACCTTTTTTTTTTCTTTTTTTTTTAAGAAAAGGGAACTGTACAGGGGGGCTTTTTGGTAGGCCTACTGGGTTCTAGCTGTGATGCATGTGTAGAGTTGGGACTTGAACCTTTCCAGACTCTCAGCAGTGACCGCACTGTTTAGCAATTTGTTCCATTCCCTGATCGTTCTCGGGTAAAAAGACTCCTTCCTGATTTCGGTTCTACATGTTGGTATCAGGAAACCGTTGACGTTTGATGTTCTAGATTGACGATCAGGTTTGGTTAGTCTATTTTCTGTATTTATTTTCACCAGGTTATTCGACATTTTGTACAGCATGGTCAACTTGGCGTACCTCCTTCTATTTTCAAGTGAGGTTCAGCCGAGATCATCAAGCATGGTCTGGACTGAGGAAGTATTATGATATCCATTGGTGACATATCTTGCGGCTCTTCTTTGTACCATGTCTAGTTTATGTTTGTTGTTTTCCTGATATGGGTCCCACACGGCGCTTGCATATTCTAAGGATGGTCTGACCAGTGATTTGTATGCCGCTTCTTTGAGTTTCCTGTTATTGATGTTGAGGTTTCGCTTAAGGAATCCTAGTGTTCTATTTGCTTTGTTACATATATTGTGGATGTGTGTATTCCATTTGAGGTCGGAGCTGATTGTACATCCTAGGTATTTTGCTGTTGTTACAGTTTCAAGGATATGGCCATGTAGTTTATATTCTTTGTTGATTGTTTTACGTTTCCTTGATAGTCGCAGGACGTTACACTTGTCAGGGTGAAATGCCATCTTCCATTTTGACTCCCATTCTGCTAATTTATCCAAATCTTGTTGTAGGTTGGCACAGTCATCGTCGGAAGCGATGGTCAAGTATACGATGGTATCGGCCGCAAATAGTCTCACTCTTGATCGAATCCCCTCCGGAATGTCGTTGATATAAAAGAGAAATAAGCTTGGTCCCAGAACGGATCCTTGCGGGACCCCAGATTCAACTCCGACGGTGTCGGATTTTCCCCATCCACCAGCACGTTTTGTTTTCTGTTTGTCAAGAAATTTATTATCCATTGGTTTCTTCTCCCACGTATGCCGTAATGTTCTAGCTTGTGTACCAGCAGGCTATGGCTCACTTTGTCAAAAGCCTTTGAGAAGTCCATAATGATACAATCGGTTTGCTTTCTCGAGTCGATGTTATTTGTAATATCGTCAATAAATTCTAATAGTTGTGTTTCACAGGACAGCCCTCTTCTGAATCCATGCTGTAAGGGGTACAATATGTTGTTTGTATCAGCGTGGTTCATGATGTGACTCGTGATAACATGCTCCATGATCTTACAACAGATGCATGTTAGGGGGACCGGTCGGTAGTTTACAGCCTGTATGTGTGTGCTTTAAAATTCGTTAAAATTATTTCATTAAATTATGACCAACATAAATTCTGGTAAGTGACCCTTTTGAGCATTTTTTCAATAAATGGCAAAGAGCCTATAGAAACCGGAAAGAAGGCATCGAACATGTCTACCGACTAGTCACCCAAATGAAAACTGCTATCAACAATCAGCAGGGGGGGGGGGGGGGGCACGGTGACGTTGTGTACTAAAGCGTAGTGCACGTCGGTGGTGCACTGTCTTCAACCAATGCTAACCCTGCTTATGTGGAGTTAGTATGTTGGGGAGCTGACAGTTGCTCGCCGTTGCTCGGTGGTTCTCTCCGGGTTCTCCGGCTTCCTCCACACGAAAAACTGTTGAGGTCATGATTAGCCATTGCGCAGAAATATGTGTCCTTAAACACCAATAAATAAATAAATTAGTGTTTTCTATTCATAAGGCACGCGCGAAATTAGGGGAGGCACGCATAAATATCGGCTTGACAGAAGCGGGGATATTTATAATTAATGTTTTGTAAAACAATAAATTTGTTTTAAAATAACATCGCAAGTTTTTTCAATGGCCTCAGTCAAGAAACAGCAGAGGGGACGTTTTGACCAACTGCTGGGGACGTTTTGACTAATTTTTGGGGACGTTTTGACCAACTATTTGGGGACGTCTTGACCAAAACATTTGGGGACGTTTTGGTTTGGGGACGTATTGACTAGGATTTAGCAGACAAATTGGGGGACGAAATGTCGGAAATGTTTTGTTTGCAAAATATTTCTATTATTTGTTTTCTTTGCAGTATATTTCTAGCAGGCACACTCTCGATTATTATCTTTACAACATATCGTCTCTTGAGTTCCAATATGTTCTATGTGCCTACTGGCACATACAACACATTGGAACTCAGGGGACGATATATCGGGCGCGGTGGCGTCGCGGTATCCGGTTCTCGTCAGATCACCAAAGTTAAGCAACGTCGAGCGCGGTTAGTAGTTCGGATGTGTGACCATTTCGGCGACTGATTCGCGCCCAGCGTTGTGTCTTTGGGCAAGGAACTTAACCCCTATTGCCTACATAGGGGCACGATTACGCTGTGTACTAAGGCGTACTGCGTATGGCGCGCATGTCTTCAATCAATCTAACCCCGCCTGTGCCGCGGTGCAGAGTTCAGTGTTACGATGTTGGAGAGCTGACAGCTGCTCGGTGGTTCTCTCCGGGTACTCCAGCTTCCTCCACCCGTAAAACTGTCACGATCACGATTAGCCATTGTGTATAAGTATGTGACCTTAAACACCAATAAATAAATAAATAAATAAATAAATAAATATAACATATGTCTAGTTCATAGTTGTTTGTTTTCTTTGCAATATATTTCTGTTACACTCGATAGCTTTCCTGCTCCTTTGTTTTCTTATTAACTCTGTCTCTTGAATCTCCCCCTACTTTGCCTGTATCTGATGCTAGTAATAGGAGATCGTGCCACATTGGGGGGACCCCCCGGGGGGGGGGGGACCCCGGAAGTGACGTCATGTCACTTGACCTGGTGGCGCCATGTTTGGTTGTCATGGTAACCCGCGTGAGCGACCATCTTGTGAGTGCGCAGCGCGTGTTGTTAGGGTGATACGTGTTTCCGACTTTCCGTCGTCCATTTGGTATACTGGAGGCCACCATCTTGGTTTCTATGGTACCACGTGGTTGCTATGTGACCTAAAGTCTTACAACAAGACAGGTGTATGTTCTTAGGATATGTTCCTTTGTAGAAGAGTAATTTCCCGATTTGTAGAATTACCACAAACAACCCGATAGTTTTTACTATTTCGAATTCTTTCAGAATTCTCTGGTTCTATCTATATATACAATAGTTTTTGTCTACCTAGGCGTGTTCCTTTGTCCTGGAGTATACTCCAGTAGCGTAGAAGAGCCTATCAACTGGAACAGCTTTGCTTATTATTACTATATTTAGCTTTTCTGGTCTATTCTCGTTAGTTCTTTGACCCTATTCCATGTACTCATGTTGTTTCATTTATCTAAATCATTTATATAGATTATAACTAACCAATCAGATTTCTTGATTTCCAATAATCTGTATGCAGAGTTATCTCCCCTTATTACAACGAAGTCGTATCCGATTCTCATCACCTCTATATCCAATGGCCATATCCTATAGAATCCCATTTTGGGAAACACCTGTGGCTATGGAATCCCTTTTTTGTCATATGACGCCATGAGGGCTATGTAAAAGCCCTCAATGAGGCCTCATTTATTATCCCTCATAGCCTCATTGAATTTTGAGGTCACGGGGGCCATGAAAAACCCCTCAATGAGGTATAATTTAGTACGACTCTTAGCCTCATTTCGGTATTTAACAGGTTTATCCTATGGAATCCCATTTTGGAAAACACCCAAATCCAAATTTTATGGACTCCGTTGGGAATCTCAATTACAGAATGCCTTATATGTATACAACGGAAATCTGAATTGAACATTTTGAAAGCGTAAAGCTATGACGTAGTGATACAAGTCAATATTAATGGATGATAGTTCAGTCAATAGTACTGGTACAAGGCCGCAATGGAACAGACCTGCTGTAGAAGCTAATGATAGCACAGATAGGTCATAGACCTGTAGTGGCATTGGAGCTTTGGCGACAAGATGGAAGCCGTTGGTAAGACTACATTGGACCCCATTGAGGGATTACTCATGGTCCTCATGGCCTCATACGACAACAAAAGGATTCTCCAAAAGGTATCCTCGATAGGTATCCTCGAATAATACAATACCAGGCCTTAGGTATCCTCAAATACTGAAATGAGGCTAAGAGTCCTATTAAATTATACCTCATTGAGGGATTTTTTCATGGTCCTCATAACCTCAAGATTCAATGAGGCTATGAGGGATAGTAAATGAGGCCTCATTGAGGGCTTTTACACAGCCCTCATGGCCACATACGACAAAAAGGGATTCCACAGTCACAGGCGTTTTCCAAAATGGGATTCCATAGGATATACCTGTTAAATACCGAGATGAGGCTAAGAGTCGTAGTAAATTATACCTCATTGAGAGATTTTTCATGGCCCTCGTGGCCTCAAAATTCAATGAGGCTATGAGGGATAATAAATGAGGCCTCATTGGGGGCTTTTACATAGCCCTCATGGCCTCATACGACAAAAAAGGGATTCCACAGTCACAGGCGTTTTCCAAAATGTGATTCCATAGGATATACCTGTTAAATACCGAGATGAGGCTAAGAGTCGTAGATAGATAGATAGATATTTATTCGTTCAGTAGCATACAGGAAATACAATGGTTACAATCACATAGTTCAATTAATATATAACATTTTGTATACTACTGGGAGATGACTTAGCCAGGTTGGCTGTCTTCCTGTCATCTCCCTTAGGAATGTTTTGCAATACTGTTTACGGGTCCAGACTGTCGACGTTCTTATAAAAATCATCTCATCGGTTATAGAAAATTTACTATGTAAGGGTTGTGCTAGACTTGGCAGTTAAAGTGCTTTCTTGTGGATGTCTTTCACCTTGGGGCCTTCTGGCTGTGTGCTACAAATGAAGCAACCTAAATTGAGCAGTTCGAGTAAAAGAGATATAAAAATTTGCTTCAGTCCTTTTTTTTATCTTGAGAGCGGCCCACAGCTATAAGACATCCCCAGGCGAGGTCATTTAACGCGGACAAGGTGGGTAAAGCTATTTGGAGGACAGGATGTCATTTCGTCTGGTCATTTAATTTGTTCATATATAGGTAAAGTAAAGCAGGAAGACGTGTTATGACGGTGTCCAAATCAGCAAGATCACACCCTCTCTCAATCCAGGGGGGGGGGGGGGGGGTGGGAACGGGTCGTACTACCGGTGATGTGATCACCGCCGCTACGGTGTTTTATATAGTGCAATCTGGACAATAAGGATTACTGCATTTAACATTGTCTGAACAAAGTGCTAGAAGCCTGGACAACAGCTTCTTTTTAAATACGTTTCTATTGTTCATCGTACGTAGATCTCTATCTAGCGCATTCCTAATCCTGGGATACAGGTTGGTAGGTAGACGGTCCAGGGCTTTTGTCCTTGTTCTAGTTATTTGGAGAAGATCACGTTGTCTAGTGGTTCTGACAGGCATACTAGCCACGCTGAAGAAGTTATCAAATGACTGGGGAAGATTGTCGTTTTTCCAATCAAAGACGAAGAGGGATACATGGAATTTATACAGGTCAGTCACCTTGAGTATTTTGTCCCTTTTGAAGAGTGGTTCTGTGTGGGCATTATACTTTTTGTTATTAATTATGCGCAGTGCACGTTTTTGAAGAGTTAGAATTTTATTGATAGATCTCGAATTTCCCCACGCTTGGATTCCATACACTAAGTGACTATGTATCAGAGCGAAGTATAGTGTTCTCATAGCCTCACGAGGAAGGATTGCCTTTTCCTTGTTAAGGGCAAAGTTTGCGCGTGCAATCTTGGAACAAAGTTGAGCTATGTGGGCGTTATATGATAGACAATTATCAATGGATATACCTAGAAATTTCAGTGATTTTTTAGTTTCATTTGGTCAAACCTTATTTATTATTTGGTTGTTGATGAAAATATTATTGTGAGAGAGTTCTTGCTTATGGGATGGATTAAACACAATATATTTAGTTTTACTTGCATTCAATGCCAATCTATTCACGGAACACCATTCGGAGATGTTTTTTAACTCTTTATTCACAATAATTGGCAGATTGTCAGTATTAGATCCTGAAAGGTGTACGTTGGTATCACCGGCAAAAGATAAAGGGTTTAATGTTGTTGAATTGCAAAGATCATTTATGTACAGCAAAAATAAAATAGGTCCTAATATTGAGCCTTGTGGAACACCACAGGTTATTTCAGCTAAGTCAGATGTGCCTTCACCGTGTGCAACAAATTGGTGTCTATTTGATAGGTAACTTTTGAACCAATTGTTGGGGATGCCCCTAATTCCATACCATTCTAGTTTCTTCAATAGGATATCATGGTTTATGGTGTCGAATGCCTTAGATAAGTCCAAAAATACCGCTAATGTTATGTCTTTACTTTGCCTATTATTTGCATCGGCAATGTACTTTAGGAGATGTAGGACAGGGTGGATAGTTGAGTGATTTTTTCTGAACCCATATCGACTGCTACATAGAATTTCAAAGCGATCGAGAAAGCTTATCAGCCTAATTGACACGAGTTTTCCTAGAAACTTTGAAAAGGTGGGAAGGATACTGATAGGTCTATAATTGGTAAAATTATGCACATCTCCAGATTTGAAAATAGGGATTACCTTTGCAATCTTCATTTGTTCTGGCACTACTCCTTGGACAAAGGAGTTATTGATAATATGTAAGAGGGGTACTACAATTTGGTTGATTGATTGCTTGATGAGAGTTGACGTGATATCATTACTGTCTTTACTTAATTTTGATTTCATTGACTGCACTATGTTAACAATTTCGGCTGGTGTAGTTGGTGTCACAAAAAAGTTATTTCGAAAATCCCCTTTCATGTAATCCCAGAAAGGCTTATTTGACATAGATAATAACTCACTTGTTTGTTTCCCAATGTTCGCAAAAAATCTGTTAAATTCTATGGCAATTTGGTTATGATCAGTTATTTCTCTTTTACCTTGCTTAAAAAGGAGGGCAGTTTGGCTTCTCGTTTTGCCTTGTTTATGCTATCATTTAATATTTGCCACGTTTTACGCATATCATGTTTATTTTGAGCTAGAATGTTCTTATAATACATGGCCTTGCATTGTTTTTTCACTCTGTTGAATATCCTACAGTAATTTTTGTAGTTTTGAATATTGCGGTCGCTCGGACACTTCAGTTTTTTCAGGTAGAATTTTCGTTTATTTAATGACGAGATCAAGAGGCCCTTCGACATCCAAGGTTGTTTTCTTAAGTTATAGTATTTGTCTTTGCCTGTGTCTGGGATAGAGGAAAGGCAGTTTCAAAGACATTTAGATAAATTTCAATGAATGTGTTATAAGCCATGTTTGGGCAATTTAGTTCCATTACAGGAGAGAAGTCACACTGAGATAAAAGTAAGTTAAAGTGGGCAACACTTTCTTTGTTTATTTTCCGTTTGGACACAACAGGTCGACGTATACTTTCCTTGGTATCGGTTTCAATATAGAATGTGCCAAAATGGTCAGATACATCAGTTATTATTATTCCCGTGTTTGAATTTGTTGAGATATTATTTGAAAATATGTGGTCGATAAGAGTGGCAGAATAGGGAGTTACTCTTGTGGGCTTGGTTATTAGAGGTAGGAATACCTGACTGAACATTAAATCAATAAAATATCTAGTCCTGTCATGGAAACTGAATTTTAACATGTTGATGTTCAAGTCCCCTACAATGTAGGATGGATTGTTTTCGCGATTTAGTTTGTCGGTTATTTCATTTAATTTCGATATGAAGAGGTCAATATCTGCTTTGGGTGGCGTATTTGGTCTGTATATCACTCCTATTATTTTCTTGGATTTCTTAGTATTGATTTCGATGAAGAGGGATTCAATTGCATGCGGAATAAAAGGAGTCAGGTCCGGGCGAACTCTATAATCGACATGTTCCTTAATAAAGAACCCTACCCCGCCACGACCATCATCGTCATTTGGTCTACTGTTCATAAGGAGTGGGTGGTAGCCATTGAGTGTGTATGACATAGTGGGTGGAATTTTGAATATCTCTGTTAGTTCAATTATGTCAAAGAAACTGTCCATGTCATGCAGGTTGAGTAAAAGATCATTTAGGGCATCCCAGTGTGCGGTCAGCCCTTGGCAATTTATGTGAAAAACAGAAAAGGACTTATTCAGTAGAGTACGACATGAGGCAAACTGTTCAGGGGAATAGTACGAGCAATCATTTTTAACATTTTTAAAGGGGGACAAGTCATCATCTTGTCCGTTGTAGACTTTTTCCTTATAATGACTAATAAAATCGTATTCTGGCCGCGTTTGGTTCTCGCCCAACTCTATTCTATCCGCCATTACTAACAATGTAACTGCCAAGTACTATAAGTGCACCACACCTAACAGAAAACAATATGAAATTTGGTAAAGAGAGATGTACTGAATACGACAAGGTTTCAGCCAGTCTGAGGGTGACTGCACTGGACCTCATACTAAGGGCAACAGTCTGGGGCAATGCAGACATAATTATATTAATGGCGTAAACTAAAAAGGTTGAAACAAAAGAAAAGAAGTTGTTATAACAAATCAGGGCTATGTACATAGAGAAACAGTTGCTATACATGGGTTCTTGAATAACTGGGTTTCTGATCGACTCTCACATTTCATACAATTTTTTTATTTAGTGGCATAATTACTAATCGGTCACACACTCGCCCATTGACCCACAAAGCCATCACTCAAGTCAGTGATTGAATGCGCGAGTAAATGAGCGAGCGAGTCAGGATGAGGAAGCATCGAGTTCGCCAAGTGGACATTTCGCGTCGTCACTGAGTTGATATTGAGTTATCATCTTCAGGTTAGGAGATGGCCACCAATTACAGTCACCCGTTCATCCAACCAACCATCCATCCTAATGAATAATGAAATGAATAAACAAATAAACAAATGAGCGGATGAATGAACGAACTTGGCTATTATTTCAGTTGTAATGAGTTAATTTCCAATCATTAATTCATCCATCCATCCTGTCAAACGCCCCAATGAACGAATGAATGGATGAATGGACGACTGGGTGGATAGATGGACGAATGAATGAATGAATGAATGAATGAATGAATGAATGAATGAATGAATGAATGAATGAATGAATGACTTGGTTTGTAAGAAAGTCAGTCATACGTGCATGCATCCACTCAAGCAGTTACTCACTCGAATAAATGGATGGATCAATGAACGGGTGGATGAATGGATGATGAACGGAAGAGTAAGTGAATTGATGAATCCTTGGATGGATGGATGGATGGATGGGCGAAGGAATGACAACAATGAATAAAAGAAAGAATGAATGAATGAGTTAACTATCATGAGCTATCCTGAGTCAATCATTCATCCGTCCACCCATCCATACACCCACCCACTCCTTCAGTCATTCACTCGAATGAATGGATGACTGAATGGACGAATGAACGGATGAATGAATGGATGCATGAACGAACGGACGAAAATGAACGAATGGGTGGATCGATGGATGAACGAATGAAAAAAAGAATAAAAGAAAGAATGAATGAGTTAACTATTCTGAGCTTTAACTCTGGAGAAGCAAGCAATCTGACTTGATCTGCACCAAAATCATTTATGGTATTACATATTATCTGGAATGACAGTGAATGGTGAAGAAAAGGAGCACATATTGATCACAAGAATATAAAATTTTGCGATGTTGTGTCTAGAGCTGAAAAGGTTAAGGAGTTTTCTTGATCGATTAATCACTTGTCCAAATAGATATCTGAATAACTACCATACTGTTGATGATTTACAGCATGAACCCTTTACCCAACGTAACAAACAAAACCGACTAGGCCTACATATATATATAAAAAAAAAATATTATGTTTTCAATCTTTGTCTCAAAAACACAGCCCATGACCCACATCGGAATGAGCTCTTTGAGCTCGCTCCTATGAGGGATCATAAGCTATGTTCCCGAGACAGAACATTGAAATTTTTTTTGTAATTTATGAATTGAGTTTGCAAGTATCGTCCGCTACCCGCAGTGGATAAGGTTTTAACATTGACCATTTCCAGCTTCTGATTCAGTATGATGATCATGAAAGTACACAAGTATGTCAGCACGCATCTTGTATGCTTTGCTCTGTCTCATATAATTGATGTAAGTCAGTCCATGCACTCACTCAGTCACTCGGTTTAATCACGGAAATGATTATGAATGGATAAATGTTCACTCAGTCAGACATGCACTCATTCACTCATGCGATCATTTGCTTGAATAAATGAATGAATGGATAAATGTATGAATGAATAAAGGAATGGACGAATAAATGGACGAACGAATGAATGAGTTAACTATACTGAACTTTGACTCCGGAGTAATGAGCTAACTGAATTGATTTACACCAAGAGTATTTATGGTATTACATATTATCTAGAGTGACTGAATGATGAAGAAAAGGAGCACACACTCGTCACAAGAGTATAGATTTGGGGGAGGTTGTGTCATGGGCATCGGTTTAATCACAGAAATCGAAGTAAAGACAAGTCAGTCCACAGCAGAAAGGATTGCAGTGTCGCAAAAGAGAATTTTCTAAGGCTGATTCCCGCGTGGCTGCAAAGGGAATACATCAATCAATTGAACATAAAGAGTTAGTTCTTGTCGTACATCCTGTGTGCATTATAAAGAATCAGGACAATTGCTGATTATGAAATGTAGACAGGCATCCCATCAACTACTTCAGACTGGGAAATAACAAACATCTAGAAGAGTTATTAACTCTTAATCTTGATGATTAAGTATTATACTATCAATTTCGGAGTTTGGATATATGACAAGGAGTTTTTGAATGTGGATCTATTTATTTGTTTATTTATTGGGAGTTAACTACACCTTCAACAACCATGGACCTCTCGTGGTGAAGAATTCGGACCAATGAGTTAGCGTTCAATCACACACCCATCCGTTCACTCATCCAACTCCATCCATTCAAATAAATGAATGAATGAGTGAGTGAGCTAGTGAACGAACGAACGGACTAACGAATAAGTGAACTAGTAGCAGAAAGGATGGAGTACGACAGGAAAGGACAAACGAATGAACCTCGTTCCCAATTGCTTTGAGAAAGCTTGAATCTAGAGTTATTGATTCACTGGGGCTTAACTACACATTAAACAGCCAAGATCATCTCGTGACGAGCTATCTGGACTAATGGGTTAGCTTTCGATCACATACTCCATCGCTCACCCCTCCAATCATTCATTCAGAATAGATGACTTAATAAGCGAAGCAAGGAAAGAAGAAAGGGACGAACTGACGAACTTGTTCTCAGTTACTTTGAAAGAGCTTTGGATCTAGAGTTATCTATTTTTTGTTGAGCTATCTGGTCTAATGAGTTAACTGTCAGTCACACACTCCATCGCTCACCCATCCAGTAATTCTTTCAGATGATTGAATGACTGATTGAAAGAAGAAAGGAAGGAAAAAAGGGACGAACTAATTAGCTTCTTCTCAATTACTTAGGTGCTTTAGGATTTTGAGTTATTTATTTATTTGTTGTGGCTTAGCGACACTTTCAACGGTCCGGGTCATATCGTGTCGAACATTTTGGAGTATTGAGTCAACTATCAGACACTCATCCGTCCACTCACTCAACCACCCATTCTAGTGAATGAATGAGCAAATGAGTGCATGAATGAGAAGGGTAGGAAAAGGATAGGAGCTTTTGGATCTTGAGTTATTTATTTGTTTGTTGGGGCTTAGCGACACTTTCAACAGTTCGGGTTATATCGTGTCGATCTTTTTTGAAGTAATGAGATAACGATCAATCAGACACTCATCCGTCCACTCACTCAACCACTCCTTCGAGTGAATGAATGAGTAAATGAGTGGACGAGTGAGTGAATGAATGAGAGGGGTAGGAGGATGGAAGGAGCTTTTGTGTTTAGAGTTATTTATTTATTTGTTGGATCTTAACTCACTTTCAACAGTCCAGGTCATTTCATGTCGAACAATTTGGAGCAATGAGCTCACTCTCAGTCACACACTCATCCGTCACTCACTCAACCATCCATTCGAGTGAATGAATGAGCAAATGAGTGAACTGGTGAATGAATGGATGAATGAATGAGAGGGGGAGGGAGCATGTTCTCCGTTACTTATTTCATTCGAGTAGTGAGTGAATGAGAAAGTTAATGGACGGGCGAATGAGTGAGTGGGTGAATCGAGGAGAGGAAAGGAAGGGGGAGGAGCATGATCTCAGTTACTTAGTTCATATGAGGGTTCAGTTTAGTTCACAGTCAAAGAACGAACGAACTAATCAGTTTGCTCTCAATTACTTTGACATACTTGTACTTGTATACTTTTGCTTACCGGAAATAAAATATTGTTTAAACTAAAGAGCTTTTGAGTCAAGTGTTATTTATTTGTTGGTGCTTAATGATACTTTCAACACTCAAGGTCATATAGTGTCAAACAATTTGAATTGACGGATTAGCTATCAGTCACAAAGCCATCAATCCACTCACTCAAATGAATGGAGTAATGAGTTAACTATCAGTCAGACATTCATCCGTCCACTCACTCAACCACCCATTCGAGTGAATGAATGAGCAAATGAGTGGACGAATGAGTGAATGAATGAGAGGGGTAGGAGGATGGAAGGAGCGTCTGGGTCTAAAGTTATTTATTTATTTGTTGGGGCTTTGCTCACTTTCAACAGTCCGGGTCATATCGTGTCGAACAGTTTGGAACAATCGCTCACCCATCCAGTAATTCTTTCAGATGATTGAATGACTGATTGAATGAAGAAAGGAAGGAAAAAAGGGACGAACTAATTAGCTTCTTCTCAATTACTTAGGTGCTTTAGGATTTTGGGTTATTTATTTATTTGTTGTGGCTTAGCGACATTTTCAACGGTCCGGGTCATATCGTGTCGAACATTTTGGAGTATTGAGTCAACTATCAGACACTCATCCGTCCACTCACTCAACCACCCATTCTAGTGAATGAATGAGCAAATGAGTGGACGAATGAGTGCATGAATGAGAAGGGTAGGAAAAGGATAGGAGCTTTTGGATCTTGAGTTATTTATTTATTTGTTGGGACTTAGCGACACTTTCAACAGTTCGGGTTATATCGTGTCGATCTTTTTTGAAGTAATGAGATAACGATCGTAGTAAATTATACCGCATTGATGGATTTTTCATGGCCCTCATGACCTCAAAATTCAATAAGGCTATGAGGGATAATAAATGAGGCCTCTTTGAGGGTTTTTACATAGCCCTCATAGCCTCATACGACAAAAAAGGGATTCCATAGCCACGGGTGTTTCCCAAAATGGGATTCCATAGGATATACCTGTTAAATACCGAAATGAGGCTAAGAGTCGTAGTAAATTATACCACATTGAGGGGTTTATCATGACCCTCATGACCTCAAGATTCAATGAGGCTATGAGGGATAATAAATGAGGCCTCTTTGAGGGTTTTTACATAGCCCTCATAGCCTCATACGACAAAAAAGGGATTCCATAGCCACGGGTGTTTCCCAAAATGGGATTCCATAGGATATACCTGTTAAATACCGAAATGAGGCTAAGAGTCGTAGTAAATTATACCACATTGAGGGGTTTATCATGACCCTCATGACCTCAAGATTCAATGAGGCTATGAGGGATAATAAATGAGGCCTCATTGAGGGCTTTTACATAGCCCTCTTGGCCTCATACGACAAAAAAGGAATTCCATAGCCACGGGTGTTTCCCAAAATGGGATTCCATACGATATGGCCATTGGATATAGAGGTGATGAGAATCGGATACGACTTCGTTGTAATAAGGGGAGATAACTCTGCATACAGATTATGGGAAATCAAGAAATCTGATTGGTTAGTTATAATCTATATAAATGATCTAGATAAATGAAACAACAAGAGTACACGGAATAGGGTCAGAACTAACAATAATCGACCAGAAAGCTAAATATAGTAATAATAAGCAAAGCTTATAGTTGATAGGCTCTTCTACGCTACTCGCGTATACTCCAGGAAAAAGGAAGATGCCTAGGTAGACGAAAACTTGCATATATAGATAGAAGCAGATAATTCTGAAAGAATTCGAAAAAGTAAAAATTATCGGAATGTTTGTGGTAATTCTGCAAATCGGGAAATTACTCTTCTGACAAAGGAACATACCCTCCGAACATACCCCTGACTTGTTGTAAGACTTTAGGTCACATAGCAACCATGTGGTACCATAGAAACCAAGATGGCGGCTTCCAGTATACAAAATGGACGACGGAAACACTATCACCCTAGCAACACGCGCTGCGCATGCGCACTCACACCACGTGTCACTATGGGATGACGTCACAAGATGGCCGCTCACGCGGGTTACCATGACAACCAAACATGGTACCACCAGGTCACGTGACATGACGTCACTTCCGGGGTCCCCCAATGTGGCACGATCTCCACATCTCCTACTACTGATGCTCTGTCTCTCGAGATTACCCCTACTCTGCCATATCCACAAGTAGTCTGCAGTCTTGTATCGTCTATGTATAACTCATCATTCGATCGATCAGTGATTCACCTGTTTCCTCACCGGTTAGAAGAATTAACTCACTTCAGCCCAGACAATATGTGACACATATTCAGTCGAATTCCCCAGATCTGTGAGTCGACTTCGAGACGCGTCGTATGCTTCTTTCGGTGAAAGCATTCTGAAAGTCAGGTTGGGAGAATTTAACAAATTTTACTTACTATGGCATTAAAAGAATGACGTTTTTTTCCTGCTGTTATCTTAATTATTTGGTAAATCTCCCCAACAGCCGATGATGTAAAATAATGTTCCCAAATATTTTCAGCTCAAATACCAAGACAGGGTGGATGGTCCAAGTGATGGAACTAATAGAAAACTACTCATTGGAGATCTCGGACTTAAAAGTAGGGGCAACCTACGGTAAAGAATTCGCCAGAGAAAGTGTCATGGAGGATGGTAACCTTAATTGGGGGGGGGGGGGGGGGGGCAAATCAAACAGGTCTTTGGGTGGCCTGCGTGATAAAGAGAAGCCAGATTTTGAAGAGTACCTTGATGGCTCCACTGGAGGAGGGGACGCTGTTGTTCAAATTGAGGTCATTGTCCCTGGAGCTGGAAGACAAAATTGGGAAAAACAGTGAAAAGGAGTGCCAGATGTGTAATTTAGGGGTGGTGGAGACCCTGGAGGCTGGGACACATTCTACTAGAATGCCCCAAAATACCAGTCTAAAAGAATGAGATTCACTGGGAGTATATTGGGGAAGTGGGATGGGAGAATGAAGGACATGTGGTTAGTGAGTGATTCAAAGGAGAGGGTTCATATGCTAATCGGAGAGATTGAGAAGAATGGGGCAAGGGATGTCATCAAGCAGTTCGTCTCCGAGTGTTGGGAGGAAAGAAGAAACGTGGGAATAGGACGGCAGTTGGGAGCACAGGGGTAACCAAGGCCTTCTCACCGGCCAAAGTGTTATTATTATTTAGTGGGATTGTTCAATAGCGACAAATTAACAAAAACGGGTTCCGCCACGCAACGCATTTTAAATCCTCTTAACCCTTTACCCAACGTAACGACCAAAACCGACCAGCGCTATTCACAAAAATAGCAAATCAATTTTTATTATTTTTTCATTTTTTGTCTCAAAAACATAGGTTATGACCCCTCTTTGGAACGAGCTCATCGAGCTCGTTCCAGAGAGGGGTCATAACCCATGTTTTTGAGACAAAAAATGAACAAAATTAGTTATTGAAGAATTTTGTTTGCAAGTGTCGTCTGCTTTTCATGTTAGGTAAAGGGTTAATCATCAAAATAGGCCTAAACTTCAGAAGCGGATAAAATTTTACACATGAGTAAAATATTCTAGTACACACACCCTCTGTCCATTAGAAACTTTTATTAACTTATTTTTCCCCTTTTTTTACCTGTGTTCGTTTATGTTTGTTTATGTTCGTTCTTTAGTATGACTCCCGTCTCAACCGTGTCGCAGAGGACTTCGCAATCCTTGAGCATTCAGATCCCTTTTTATTCATGCACAAAGGGTTGGAATTTCTCTCGGCAGCCATTTCTGAACTCGCATCTGGGGTTGCAAAGATCCTGGGTAGTACTAAACACCTAGGGATACCGAGATATACCGAGGGATACCGAGGTGAAGGAAAATAAGTAAGCAACGGTCGTTTAAAAGGTTTAAATATATGTACAGACATATAATTTAGTCATCTGAAGCAATATATGTGACATAACCGTTGATTTATTCGAGTAAATGCAAGATATATAGACCGAGCAGTTGCCGAAAACTGACTCTCGGTATTTTGTAGGTAGCTTGGTAATTAATACCTCGGTGTATGGATGAAGTGTGTAAGTGCTAATTACGGCAGCGTGGAAGCGACACTCTATGTTTTCCTACTATCTTGTTTAAACGAGATAGCTAAGTTGTTTAAACGAGATAGCTAAGTCGTTTAAACGAGATAGCTAAGTCGTTTAAACGAGATAGCTAAGTTGTTTAAACGAGATAGCTAAGTTGTTTAAACGAGATAGCTATTGACCAATCAAATTCATTTTGACACGGGCACAACTTGTGAACTGACGAACGACAGCAGTGTTGAGTCAACTACTAGCAAAAATGTGCATCCGTACGTGGAAGGTGAATTTAATGTACACTTAGGGAAAATGTACGGCGGCCCATACCTGACATGCATTATTATTTTTTTTTTTCAAATTTTCACCATGGTGCAAATTACTTTCCACCATGGTGCAAGTTGGGGGGGGGGGGCATAGTAGCCACTAGGTTCACCCTCAAGCTTCGGATGCGGTCATCTAACAGCGGTGCGAGATGGGGAGGGCCATGATAGCCCATCTCTATATGCCCGGCTCCGGGGGGGGGGGGGGGGGGGGGCGTTGTTGCTTGGTGATATTATCTGGATTTGAAGGTTAAGGGCTCAGGATTGGAAATATAGCCTGCTGCGTTGAGCATGGGTGCGGTCTCCACATAGTGGCACGCATATAAAGGAATGAGTATTGGTGTTCTAATTTGGCTGTGCGCCAGGTTAAGCGGTTCGGGTGAGAACTCAACTCCCGTATAGGTTATGGTTTGTTCTATGCTCTTTCGAGGGAGCTTGTTTTTTTGTAAATATGAAGGCAGTGAGTATATATAGGTATGACTGTTCCTAATATTGTGGGTTGCCCTGGAAATTAGCGTAGTGTAGGGTCTACAGCCAGGATTCTTCCTTGTTGGTGGACGTGGATTCATCCGGTTTGTCCATCGTCTCTGGGTCAGTAGCTGCTTTAGGTGCTGCTTGCAGCAGTTGTTTGGTTTGCAAGCAGCACCTAAAGCAGCTACTGACCCAGAGACGATGGACAAACCGGGTGAATCCACGTCCACCAACAAGGAAGAATCCTGGCTGTAGACCCTACACTACGCTAATTAACGGCCCTTTTCAGGGCAACCCACAATATTAGAAACAGTGATACCTATACTTACTCACTGCCTTCATATTTACAAAAAAAACAAGCTCCCTCGAAGGAGCATAGAACAAACTATAACCTATACGGGAGTTAAGTTCTCACCCGAACCGCTTAATTATTATTATTAATTTCTTCTTCTTCTTCTTCTTCTTTTTCTTCTTCTTCTTCTTCTTCTTCTTATTCTTCTTCTTCTTCTTCTTCTCCTGTCTTCTGTCTTCTCATCACTTTTTTGTCCGCAAGATAACTCGAAAACGAATTGCCCTATCTCGTTGATTTTTGGCATGCTGACAGACAGCCACAAGTTCTCGGCACTGAATATTTTTCAGATTCCTGGGGTATCAGGGGTGTCTGTAGGGGTGTTTTGAAAGTGGGTCACGCCCATATCTCAGGCGTGGTATGACCTACAGACCTGGGACCAACACCAAATGAGTCGACATTCGATGGAGGTTCAAAATATGGGTCAAGGTCACGGAGGTCATCTAGGGGTCATTGAGTGCATTTTTCAGAATTGCTGGAAATCACATTTTTTGACCCCTTAAAGTATTCCTGACGTACACACATGCATTTTGACGTAAAAAAAGTGGGCGTGGCCAAAAATTTTGAAAGTGGATCACGCTCATATCTCAAGCATGGTATGACGTATGGACCTGGGACCAACACCAAATGAGTCGACACTCGATGGAAATTCAAAATATGGGTCAAGGTCACCTAGGGGTCATTAAGTGCATTTTTCATAATTGCTAGAAATCACATTTTTTGACCCCCTAAAGCATTCCTGACATACGCACATGCATTTTGACGTGAAAAAAGTGGGCGTGGCCAAAATTTTTGAAAGTGGGTCACGCTCATATCTCAAGCATGGTATGACGTATGGACCTGGGACCAACACCAAATGAGTCGACACTCGATGGAGATTCAAAATATGGGTCAAGGTCACGGAGGTCACCTAGGGGTCATTAAGTGCATTTTTCATAATTGCGAGAAATCACATTTTTTGACCCCCTAAAACATTCCTGACATACACACATGCATTTTGACGTAAAAAAGTGGGCGTGGCCAACATTTTTGAATGTGGGTCACGCTCATATCTCAAGCATGGTATGACGTATGGACCTGGGACCAACACCAAATGAGTCGACACTCGATGGAGATTCAAAATATGGGTCAAGGTCACGGAGGTCACTTGGGGTCATTAAGTGCATTTTTCATAATTGCTAGAAATCACATTTTTTGACCCTCTAAAGCATTCCTGACGTACACACATGTATTTTGATGTAAAAAAAGTGGGCGTGGCCAAAATTTTTGAAAGTGGGTCACGCTCATATCTCAAGCATGGTATGTCGTATGGACCTGGGATCAACACCAAATGAGTCGAAACTCGATGGAGATTCAGAATATTGGTCAAGGTCATGGAGGTCACCTAGGGGTCATTAAGTGCATTTTTCTAATTGCTAGAAATCACATTTTTTGACACCCTAAAGCATTCCTGACATACACACATGCATTTTGACGTAAAAAAAGTGGGCGTGGCCAAAATTTTTGAAAGTGGGTCAAGCTCATATCTCAAGCATGGTATGACGTATGGACCTGGGACCAACACCAAATGAGTCGACACTCGATGGAGATTCAAAATATGGGTCAAGGTCACCGAGGTCACTCAGGGGTCAATGAGTGCATTTTTTATAATTGCTGGAAATCACATTTTTTTGACCTCCAAATGCTTCCCCAAAATTCAGATGTGCATTTTTTCATGAAAAAAGTGGGCGTGGCCAAAATTTTTGAATGTGGGTCACGCTCATATCTCAAGCATGGTATGACGTATGGACCTGGGATCAACACCAAATGAGTCGACACTCGATGGAGATTCAGAATATGGGTCAAGGTCATGGAGGTCACCTATGGTTCATTAAGTGCATTCTTTATAATTGCTAGAAATCACATTTTTTGACACCCTAAAGCATTCCTGACATACACACATGCATTTTGACGTAAAAAAGTGGGCGTGGCCAACATTTTTGAAAGTGGGTCACGCTCATATCTCAAGCATGGTATGACGTATGAACCTGGGACCAACATCAAATGAGTCGACACTTGATGGAGATTCAAAATATGGGTCAAGGTCACCGAGGTCACTCAGGGGTCAATGAGTGCATTTTTCATAATTGCTGGAAATCACATTTTTTGACCTCCAAATGCTTCCCCAAAATTCAGATGTGCATTTTTTCATGAAAAAAGTGGGCGTGGCCAAAATTTTTGAATGTGGGTCACGCTCATATCTCAAGGATGGTGTGATGCATGGACCTGAAGCCAACACTAAATAAGTTGACACTTGATGGAGGTTCAAAAATGTGGGTCAAGGTTACGGAGGTCACTTGTGGTCATTGAGTGCATTTTTTCAGAATTGCTGGAAATCACATTTTTTGACTCTCTAAAGCATTCCTGAAGTCCATACATCCATTTTTACATAAAAAGTTGGTGTGGCCAAAATTCGTGAAAGTGGGTCATGCTCATATTTCAAGCATGGTATGATGTATGGACCTGAGACCAATACCAACGAGTCGACACTCGATGGAGATTCAAAATTTGGGCCAAGGTCGAACACGAGTCACGAGGGCTATTACCAGAATTGCTGGAAATCATATTTTTGAACCTACTTGTGAATTCCCTTGATTGGTCCCTTTGACTACTGTGAAGATATATACCTTATCTGGTTTCTTGGAAAAAATTAACTGATTTTTGAATGAATATCTATAAATACTGTCATTGAAAACCTATTTCTTATTTCTTTAAAACTATTTTATCCCCAAAATAAGCCTCTAAAGTATTCCCATTACATTCATAGAGGGGCACGGTGGCTAAGCAGTTAGAGGTGCAGGCTGCAAGCCGAGAGGTTCTCAGTTCGAATCCTATCTGCGGCAACTGCCTTGTGTCTTTGGGCAAAAACACTTCACCCCCATTGCCCACATAATGGCATAGTGATGTTGTGTACTAAAACATACTGCATGCCAATGATACACTTGCACTAACCCTGCTTGTGTGGAGTTAGCATGTTGGGGATCCAGACAGTTGCTTGTTGTTGTTGTTTGGTGGTTCTCTGTGTTCTCTGGTTTCCTCCATCCATAAAAACTGTACGACACGAGGCGGGCCTAGCTGTTGAAGTGTCGTTAAACCCCAATAAATTAATAACATTCATAGAATGTCTTCTATGCACTGTTTGTCAACATGATAACCCAAATACAATCAATCCTATCTCAATGTTTTTGGTATACTGATAGACTGCCTGCCATTGGTATTTGGTCATCTATGATTTGGAGGCATGTGGGCCTTCGGGCTCTAGATGTTAAAAATATGTTTACAACATTTACTGGGAAATGAGTTAGCTGAAGCAGTAACCATTATCTAAAACAGAAATCTCCAGAGAGAAAGCTGAGATAGAATTCTTTGTTACATTGAACAGCACTGTATATTTATGTTGTATCATGTTAGAAAACTTCAGTCTCAGTCATTGAAGAGAGAGAGAAACCTTCACTTTTCAAAGCATTTTTTTTTTAAAAATCTATTTATTCTCAATCATAACTCAGGATTGAGAGGTTTTGGGATGGAGTGGTGTGTGGCTTTCTCGAAACACCTATCACAGTTACAAAGTAATAAAATGGAATATTTGAATGGTCAGATTTTAACCCTCTTAATACTTCGATGTGAGTAAAAAAATATCTTTAATATAACTCATGGCTACAGAATGTTTTTCGCTCTCTTTTCTGAAACATTTAATTCTATGTGGAATGGGACACCTTTTCAGTGTGCTTTCCAAACTAAGGGATTCTTAACCCTTTAACCAACATAACGGCAAAAACCGGTCAGCTTTATACACAGAAATGTCTATTCAGTTTTAATTACTTTTTCATTTTTGCTTGAAAAACATAGCTTATGACCCTTCATTGGAATGAGCTCATTTTTTAAAGGATTATTTATTTATTGGTGTTTAATTTCACATTATTTCTGCACAGTGGTTTACCATGACCAGGATAGTTTTACGGGCGGAGGAAGCCAGAGTACCTGGGGAGGAGGACCTCCGGGCAACAGCGAGCAACTATCAGATTCCCCACATACTAACTCCACACAAGCAGGGTTAGCATTGGTTGAATACAGGTGCACCATCGATGTGCAGTACGCTTTAGTACACATCGCCACCATGCACTCACGTAGGCAATGGGGTGAAGTTTCTTGCCCAAGGACAGAGTGAGGACCGCTGGACTTGCAGCCTGTACCTCTGCCAACTCAGCCATTGCGCCCCCATTTAACCCTTTACCCAACGGAGACGATAGCAAAATTTATTATTTCAAATATCATTTTTTTCAAATTTTCCAAACAATTTCAACAAAACCATATCATGGGACCCCTCGTTGGAACTAATATTTTTTCAACTTCTCAATTTGCATATTACGCGGGCGGATGCGGCCGATTCGTTGGGTAAAGGTTTTTTTTATATTTTTATTGGTGTTTTAAGGTCACATATTTCTGCACAATGGCTAACCATGACCGTGACAGTTTTACGGGTGGAGGAAGCCAGAGTACCCGGAGAGAACCACCGAGCAACGGCGAGCAACTGTCAGCTCCCCAACATACCAACTCCACACAAGCAGGGTTAGCATTGGTTGAAGACGGGTGCACCATCGACGTACAGTACGCCTTAGTACACAGCGTCACTGTGCCCCTACGTGGGCAATGGGGGTGAAGTGTCTTGCCCAAGGACACAACGCGGTTGTCGCAGGTGGGATTCGAACCGAGGACCTCTTGGCTTGCAGCGTGCACCTCTACCATCTGGGTAAAGGGTTAAAGGATTAAAATGGAATATTTAAAGCGAATATTTTAACCCTCTGAAAATCTTAATATGGGGGCACGGTGGCGCTGTGTACTAAAGCGTACTGTACTTCGATGGTGCACCTCTCTTCGAAAAAATCATTGAGAATAATGAAAACCATTTCCACTCTCACAGTGATGTTCTAAACACACATGGATATAGATTGGACCTCGGTATTTTGACAATGCCAATAAGTCTTCAGGCAGGCTCTTGGGGGTCTTCAAGGACTTTCAACGTCTACATTCCAACATTACTGAACCTTTTTACTTGCAATATATTTTCCAGAGGTACCATGCATGCACTTCATCATTGCCTTGCCCTTGCTAATATGAACATTTGCCATCATCTACAAATATGGCAGATCCGGAGTTGGTGGAGCCAATATTTATAAAGTAGTTTATGCTCATACTTCAGGTTTAGTATGACCTATAGTAATGGTACCTACACCAAATGAGTTGAAACTTGCTGGAGGTTCAAAATGTGGTCCACCTCTATGCGGTCAAGAGAGGTCATTAAATGCATACTTTTTCGACCTATTGGGAATTTCATTTTATACCAATTAATGCAGTTCTGAAGATTATACATGCATCTCATCATTCAAATAAATGGTAGCGGCAGTAATGTCCATTTCTGATTCCTTGATCGAACCCTATAAATGGTGTGAACATATATGCCTTTTCGGGTTTCTTAGAAAAATTGTTCTGATTCCTGTATGAATATTTTCTCCATGAAAGAATTTCACAAAAAGCAGTGGGGAGAAAGCTGTGACTGTCAAATACAATAACATGATCTATTTATTTAATCTCATTGTACAGAATTAATTCCCAAACCAAGTTAATATAAAAACAAACAACTTGATAATAAAGAATTCCAGTGTACATGTAATTGTAAAACTACACTCTAGATTTGTTATTGAACCCTATCACAATACTGTCAGGATGCCGGTAAAAGATGCAATACTGACATAGTTGAATGTTCTGTTAACTGTGTTAGTGCTATGACTGTTTAAAATTAATTTATTAGAGAAGTTCTAGTTTTATGTATGCCTTGTTTAGGTCACTACTATGACAATATCTCCGACATAGAGTTTATGCACCCTTTGTCAGCGCGACAACTCAAATACGGACCGTCCTATCTCTATGCATTTTGGCATGCTGGTTAACAATAACCAGTTTGCACTGATCTATGTTTTTTTCACCCGTTCGATCTGAATGTCAGATGACAGATCTGAAGTTGGTGGAGCCATTATTTCAAAGTGGGTTGCGCTCATTCTTCAATGTAGATGTGGACATGGGACATTGCTGGAGATTCAATATATGGTCCACCTGAATGAGGTCATCAAGTGCATATTATTCAGAAAGACTGGGAAATGCATTTACACCTTAATGTATTTCTAAAGTTTATGAATGTATTTCATCACTCAAATTAGTGGGCAGAGCCAAAATTGTCCATTTCTGATTCGTGTATCGAACCCTTTAAATGCTGGTCACATATATGCCTTTTCTGGTTTCTTATAAAAATTGTTCTGATTCCTGTATGAATATCTGTAAATACTGTTAACGAAAAACCCATTTCTGATTTGTTAAAAAATATTTTACACCAGAAGATAAGCCTCCATAAATTCTCTTTCTGTAGAGTTTATTCCTGATACTTTAACCCTTTTCACACAGACTTGAATTTACTGGATGCAGTAAATTCTGTTTCTCTAGTTTAAAAGTAGATCTGTCCGGTATTGGAATTTCAGGTTCGGTATCGGTATCGGTATTTTTCAGGTAAATATCTCGGTTTCGGTATATGCACAGAACACTGAAAGTAGTCGCAAACTGGCCCAATTTCCCAACATTCAGCCACATAGCAACTTAAAAGGTTCAGCGCTGACATCTCATGAGCTTGACAAGGATTCAACTGCGATAACTAATTAGTCTAGCAAGTTATTTAACGAATCACTGGTTTCAGTGTGAATCATCACACTGAGTCGAGTGATAATAATAATAAGGAAATTTTATAAAGCGTAAAATCACAAAGTGCTCTAAAACGCTGAACAGTTAAAAAAAAACAATGAGCTCATGACTATCAAGGCAACATACAGACTGAGAAAGGTGTGAAGGCCAGCAGGTTACATACTGTCAAACGCCTCTCTGAAAAGATGTGATTTTAAATTTTTTTTTAATTGGTTGAGATCTTTTGATCCCTGAACTTGAACTGGTAAATTATTTCAAAGTGCAGGTCCAGCGAAAGAGAAAGCTCTGTTATTCACAAAAGTGGACCTAGAGAAGGGCATCTGAAGCTTGATTTGTGAGGAGGAGCGCAAGTTCCTTTCAGGCTTTTTTAATTGCCAGAAGGTCTTGTAAGTACTTAGGTGCCGAGCCATGAATGCATTTAAATACCAAAACCAATTTTTTTAAAATTATCCGCTGTCGTACAGGGAGCCAGTGTATTTTTTTAGTAGTGGTGTTATATGATCATAGCGTTTAGAGCCTGTGATGATACGTGCAGCTGTATTTTGAATATTCTGTAGTTTTGAAATATGTGACTGTGGCAACCCGATAAGAAGTGAGTTGGAAAAATCCAAGTGGGATGAGATAAAAGCATGAACTACAGATTCCAATGTCTTAGTGGAGAGGTAACGACGAAGATAGCTCAGGTGCCTAATTTGCATGAAACAGCGCTTGCAAATAGTATTGACATTTTCCTCCATTGATAGATGAGAGTCAAATATCACACCAATGTTACGAGCACTGTTTGATACATTTTGTGTAGAATTTCCGACAACAAGTGACTTGATTTGCAAATTTGATGGACTCTTTGAACGCGATATGACTATTGCCTCGGTCTTGTCATCATTCATTGTAAGTCTATGACAGGCCATCCAGCCCCTAACCTTGTGTACACGGTCTTCCACCATCGCAACTGAAGCAATAGGGTCAGATCCAATTGAAGGGTCTAGTGACAAATACAACTGAGTGTCATCAGCATACAAATGGTAAGGAATACCGATCTGCCTCAGCAACTTTCCCAATGACGCTGTGTAAAGTGTAAACAATATCGGCCCAAGAACGGAGCCCTGTGGAACTCCACACGTTAATACTTTACTGTCAGAGTTCGTTTTAGAAATGATTACTTGTTGTTCACGTAACGAGAGATAAGATTGGAACCAGGCAAGGACTTTTCCGTTGATTCCAAGCTGTTGCATTGTGGATAAGAGAAGGGAATGGTCATCGGTATCGAAGGCAGCGGAAAGATCCAATAAGACCAGAAGGACTGATCTACGTTCACCTAATGAACATATTATATCATTACAGACCCTAAAAAGAGCAGTTTCCGTACTATGATTCGCCTGATAGGCCGGTTGATATGGTTTCAATAGGCAATTTGTTGAGAGGTATTGCACAAGTTGTTTGGCAACCACCTTTTCTAAAATTTTGGATATAAAGGGTAGATTGGAAACAGGACGATAATTTTTCAGGATATCTGGATCAAGATACGGTTTCTTGATTAACGGTGAAACCAGGGCTATTTTCAGCTCTGTTTTTACACAACCTTCCTGGGCGATGATTGAACAATGTTTGTAATGGAAGGTGATAGACAATCAACCGCTGTTTTAGCCAGCGACGTAGGAATGGGATCTAGGTCATTTGTCTTGTTAGGACTCGTCAAAATTAACTTTTTCACTCCAAGCTCATTTACTGCAGTGAACTCTGACCATGTGCAGCCGATAAACAAATTATCGAAAGTTGGTTTAGTTGTAGCCTCAATGCTTTTGTTTATCAGTTCCACTTTATTGATAAAGTAATTTCCAAATCTACTGGCCTATTCTAATGTCGTGTGCTCAGGTAATAGGTTCATCCTTCTTTTACCAAGGAGATTATTAGTAACCGAAAAAAGGGTTTTGCTGTCGGTACATGCATCGATATACCCATTATAAAACGAAGTTTTTGCTGACTCCATGAGTCTATTAAGAAAAATCTTTTGTTCACATAGCATTTGACGATGAACTGTTAATTTAGTTTTATTGAACAGTCGTTCTAACCGACGTCTTTTCTGTTTGTTTTCTTTGATGTCATCATTGAACCACTTAGCCTTTTCACGAAGTCTAACACTTTTGGTCTTAATAGGGGCATGCTTGTCCAACAACTGAGACAGTACCCCATTATACTGTTGGACCTTAGCGATCACGTCGTCTGACACATCCAGCGAAGATAGTGTCGAAACATTGATGTCATTCACAAAACTATTTATGTCAATTTACTTGAGATTCCGCATCTATAAGCCTGCTGGTTTGTTTTGAGGTTTAGACAGTTGAAGTGATGCCAAAACAGCAAAGTGATCTGAGATAGCAGCGTCCCAGGTTGAAATATCTTGGATGAGTGACTTGTCACACGATCTAGTAAACATAAGATCCAGAGTATGACCCTTTAAGTGTGCTGGCGAATTAACATGTTGTTTATATCCAAAAGAATTTGTCAATTTCAAGAATAGGTTAGCATCTCTATCATCATGTTGATCGACATGAAAACTGAAGTCGCCAATTATCAATAAATTTCCACCGTATGAGGCACAATCCAAAAGAAAATCAGAAAACTCCGACAAGAACTGGTGAGTGAGTTTTTATTCACTTTTGACGGCGTGGTCTATATACTACAATAAGACGAAAAGTGGTCTCTTTCGTTACAAGGCAATCCAAAAATTCAAAGGATGGCATTTTAATTGCAGAGTGATTCATTAAATAACTTGCCAAGCTAATCAGTTGGCCTCTATGTCCTTCGTACCATGCCCCTCCCCCAGTGAATCAGGTAGAAGAAACATATGTTCTTCACCTTCAAAGCGTTTCAGCAAGTTTTCAGAAGTAGTAACACTCTTAGTCAGTCCTTCCGTCCTTATCTTTCAAAGTGGCAACAAGATTAATGTCCACTGTCCAGTGAATCCAGTGTTCAATACCCACTCAAATATGCAAGTAAACCGAAGTAAGGCAAATGTGATTAATCTCTCTGTGATAATCCCAGTTGTGAAAACATTGTGCAGTCATTGTCAATCTTGTAATGGTGTCATCCACTTTCATTGTTTGGGTTTATCCCTGAAAAACATGTCAAATAACATGTTTTATGACATTCATCTAGTTGTAATTATAGGGTATTTTGAGTGGAATCACTCTACCAGTGTTCACTAACTTCACCTCTGCTTCCTGGCTTCATACACGTTTCTGAAAATTCCAGAGAATCCATGATTTTACATGATAAATGATGGTACATTTTCATTTTCCATGAGAAAAAAATGTACAAATGTATGATTTACAAATGGCAGCAAATCATTTTCAAGGCATTTGCTGCGCCTCGATCGATCAAATGAACTTATAATAATGCACATTCTGATATCACCTGCTGGCTTCCGCACATTGTTTTTAACGTGTCTTAAAATTTAGGTCAATCATGTTTTTGCAGTGTGCACTGGTGAGAAGTATAAATTATTTATTCAAAAGAATATAAAGCAGATGATCGGGTATTAAAGTTTGGGGGCTTGTATTTTAATAAAATGATCAGTTGTTAAAAGTGTCTGCAACTTAAAGTAGCAATGCTGAATTGAAAGAACCACCCCAACAAAACGAAACGGGCGAGTTCATCACGGTGAGCAATATGTTCACGCACGGATTCAGGTGACACTCTTTGGGTTTTGGCTGAATTCGCGGTGTGAATCTGATAAGTTTACGTTAGTAGTCGTGCGACGGCAGTGAAAGAGTGAAGTTCCAGTTGTATGTTCGTGAAAAGGCGACCAGAGTCCAAACACCAGCGACAAGGAGGAAGGAAAAAGCGAGAACAGAGAACGCGGGTCTGCAAGTGGCTCAAAAACTGTGTGGGCGGGGTATGATTGACGTTTTATTTTTCTTCATTGGATTTCATGTAAATCACAAGTTACTATATATTTTTTTATATGCACGGTATTAAAATTGTTGTTTTCAGAGAACCACTGTTGATTATGCTTTTTGAGGAAAAGTCATTGACCCCTTCAGGATAAGAACCACTCCAACAAAAACGAAACGGGCGGGTTCGTCACGGTGAGCAATACGTTCACGCACGGATTCAGGCGACACTCCTTGAGTTTTGGCTGAATACGCGGCGTGAATCTATTTTTTCGGTCGTAGCTCTGTCTATCTCATCGCCACCTTTCTATTGAACTCAATATTCCTCACATGTCAAAAACATAGAATAGATTTTTCACATGACGAAAAGAACCAGCCCAACATATCATTTACAGCAGGGATATAAAATGACCTCCTACTGGAGAACACGCTGTTGTCAGGATTGCCACGATTCTCATGTCTGCTTCTCGTTTTCATTTCCCTGCTTTCATTTTTTTTTCTCTGTTTTTTTTTTCTCACTTTTTTCTTGTTCATTTTTTTAAACGGGAATGACTGGAAGACAGCCACTAGTGGCTACGCCATCTCCCTGTGGTGGAATCATGTAGTTGTGAATAATGTTACATCTATGTATATTTTTGGTTTTGATTGTAAGCCTATACATGTTGCACTACTGAATAAAATCAATCAATAATAATAATAACTCTTTGGCCAGCCGCTGATTTGTCGCGGTCCTCATAAGAGAAGGCCATCATTCCCCCTGCACCCCACCCCCTCTTCCCCTCCTCTCCTCCCAGCATTCAGATATAAACTGCTTAATAGTGTCCCTCACTTCCTCTTTTTCAATTTCTTCAATAAGCATTCCTACCCTCTCCCTCGTGTCCCCCTTCAGCCATCTATCCTTTGTTTCTTCACCCCACTTCTGCATTATTCTTCCAGTAAATTTTATTCTATGAGGTATATACTGTGGGCATTCCAAGAGAAAATGTTCCAGGGTCTCCACTACTCCAGAGTGGCACATTTGGCATCCCTTTTCCCCATCTCTCCCAATTTTTCCCCCAGTAGATACAAAGCCCGGTTTTCGACATATATACAGTATATTTTTTACCCATTTCGTCTCAGTGCCAACGGCTTTAATTTAGCATTGCATTTTTGTTGACATTTTTGTTTTGGAGGATTTCACCCTTTTTACCCGACCAGTTTTTTTTTTTTAATTGCCTTCGTTTTATGTATAGTCGACGTCCGTCAGTCGAAGTTTGATTTTTAGAATTGTCGGAATTTCGGTAACCTTTTAATTCGTCAGTCCCGTTGGTCAGCCGGAAGTGCTGGCCACGTCTCTTGTCTTACGACAAGTTTTTTTTACACCGTTGTCGAGTGAAAAGTGATCACACCCGAAAATACAATTCCTGATGTCACGATATTGGTCCATAACAATTCTACTGTCATAACAAAGAAGACAATTGCCGACAGTCACAAAGAGAACTAATGAACAAGTCACAATGTGATTAACAATTCAGAATTCAAACTGTCGCTTACTGAGGTGCAGCCGCTGTAAATACTAATTACCCAGCAACCAACTTAATGCCGCGAGATGAAGATTTTTCAGCGAACGCCCGTAATTCTCAAAATGACTTTAAAACCACGCATGCTGCTTAAATCTATTTATATACTCATAACACACAGCTTCAGACCCTTTTCATCCTATTACCCCCTCCCTCCCCACCCGTTATTTTCCTTCACCTCGGTGTGCCTTGGTATATCACTCGGTGAGAAGCAGCTCGGTATGTATCAAACAACCACAGAAACCGATCGAGCTTAAACAGCATGGTTGAGAAATTGAAATGGAGATCTGTAACAGATAGGAGGAGAGATGCCATGCTATGATGCTATATAAAACCGACAGAGGACTGATCGCCATCAACAAAGAAACACGGCTTACCCTACCCATCCGACGTTCGATGAAATCACATAGAAGGGCATTCCAGATACCATCATCCCGCATTGACACAAGGATAATGCCATATTTCCCAAGGACTACACGGGACTGGAACTTATTACCGCCAGACATTGTAGAATTGTACACACCCGAAGCCTTTAGGGCCAGGATTTTGTCGCGATAGCACGTACCGGCCGGTCAGTCTCCAATGTACATACATTTTAAAATTCTGTAAATCGTATGATTTTATCTGATGCATAATTAGTCAACCAAAACAAACACAGCTACCTCACTAAAAGAAAATTCCTAAGGCATGCCGCACTATCATACCTTGCATAATCTTCAACATGATGAAGGAGACAATTACATGGCAGAAGCAGTAGATGTTTAGTATGACCGGATCATGACCGTGTCTGGGCTTTCGACTGCCACTGAGTTTTTCCAATTATTGTATTCACCTTGAAGAACCCTGATGTCATAGTATTACTAAATATAGTGACAACCATGTGACCCTCACAATTTCAAAACAAAAATATTTGCTCACTGTCACTTGACCGTGATAAAGAGCACATAATACAGAATTTTCTTGTAAACTGCGCATTCCAGTATCGGACGACTCTAAGAATGAAGTTCAGATTTAAAGAAGAGCATGTACTCGGTAAGAAATGGGGTATAAAATATCTGAAACACAAATTTATACAGTCAAGACATTGTTTTGTCTAATTGTGGATTCTTGCCAATCAATGTTGACTGTTGTAACTTGTAACTTGAATGAAGGAAACCACGGAAATAAAAGATTTATCATTAGTTTGGAAATATCAATTTATTTTATAAGGAAGTTTATTTGGTTTCATTTTCGGCGTTTCAAGTGAATTTTAATCTATTAGACGAGAAGAAATAATGGAACTAGATTTTAGAATGAATGCTTTGGCAATGAATTGTAGTTTCATTTCAGTGGTACATTGTGAATGAGACAATGCTTATTTATACTAGTACAAGTAGTTTTTGATAGAGTCATATACCTTTGCCTTTCCAGACTTTCCATTTTTAGGCTTGCTGCACCATAGTGCACATGCATTCGAAAAACAGTGAACACAAAAGTTTACACATCTTACATTTTTTGCGTGTACCAGTTAGATTTCATTTTAAAGAGGCAGACTCCTGATGGAAACTTGACTTGACATTAGCATTGTTAGGGTAGCCGTCGGTATACCATAAGATCAGAACCCACTATTAGTGACCTAGCAACTTATTTTTAACCTCTTCAGTTAGCAGTGTTGCAGGCAACACGAAAGATACTATATTGTTATATAATTATAAGGCCATCACTCAGTGTGTATATGCGACTCACAGCACAGCATTTGTGCCGAATCGTAACAAATATTTGTGATTATTATTAAAGTGGTAACCTGCCACAAAGGCTACGCTTTCTATGAGTTATGCTTGTGATAAAAAGCGTAGCCTTGGTCGTTTGATTCTTGAGTACAGTTTGAAAATTTGTGAGTAGAAAATTATTGTTGAAGGCTAGAGAAACACAAGAAGATAAAAGTGTTAGCTGGTGCAAAACTTTTTTCCATAAGCTACTTGATTTATTCTCACCATATGACATTTTATTGTGCAGCAGCATTTTTCAAAGTCGATTGTCTGCCTTTCACTATTAATAATATAATTTGGTATTTTCTTAAAATCTATGCTGTATGCCAATACGAAATACAGTAAAACCTGTCTTGAGAGACCACTGTCTTGAGAGATCAGTATCTTGAGAGACCACCTGTCTTAAGAGACCACTTTGGCCATGCATCGATTGGTTTCACACCATAATGGGCCTGTCATGAGAGACCACCTGTCTTCAGAGACTGCAAAACTGTGACAAAAACTCTGTTTTTCACCTGTTTTGAGAGAACGCAAAATCAATTTTTGCAATTTCAGAGTATTAAAATCAGTTAAGATCAATGCAATGTATACAGAAATCAATAGTTCAAAAATGTAACCAGGACATCAGCCCAACAGTAAAATTGTCAGGATAATTGTCCCCTGAAACCTTAATATCGGAAATCACATACATGTATGACAAATATCTTACACTGTAGATTGTCTGAAAACTATATTAATTGGCTTTCAATTACATTGTTATTCATTCAGGTTTGAGAAATTTTTATCAAGATCCCTTTGAAAATATGAAGATTATTGTTAAAAAACAAACTTAGTTTATGTCAATTATTTGCTCAAGTGTGACAAAATCAAAGAGGATTAAGCAAACTACATGTAAAAGATCCTGGTAAGCTTATTTTTACTTAAAGTGTGACTGAAATTATTTTCTATGAAAACAAAACCTGACAGACACGAAAAACAGACTTTTCAAGGTACAACTGTAAATTATTATAAAAAAATAACTCATTTGAAAATATTGATAGAAAGAGGAGAACATTTTGCATGCATAAAGTAGGAAATTACTGTTTTGGATGGACCAGCCCCTTCACATCATAATCTCAAAAGTTTTTCAATTTATGTACTTTTAACTGTAATTTCTCAAATAGTGCCTCTGTACTTGTATTAAAACTGAATTAAAATAAAACAATAATAAAAAAAAGTTGAAAAATCAATCCTTCTCCATTTCTGCAACATATATTCTCTGGTTGGTCATTCACTGACTAGCGAAAACCTCAAACCGCTGAGAGACCACCTGTCTTGAGAGACCATTTTTGCTTGGCAAAACGGGTAGTCTCTCAAGATAGGGTCCACTGTAATAATTAAATTACAGTTAATATCAGTTGTAGATTGACTATTCAAAAGATCCCTCCATGTACATGGAGGTTTTTTAAAAAAAATGGTGTTGATTGAGTGGGTTTGGATGATAGTGTTGGTTGGCGCATTTTTAGCATCTTAGGATATTTAACTCTCAGTAGGCCTACTTTGATGCAGGCATGGAAATAACATGTGAACAATTGTTAGGTTACACTGTGCTTACATCAATTGTGAAATATGCAAATGAACAAAATAACAGGCCTGTCGATTTGAGGCGAATGGCCGTTTGGGTCGCATGGAGGTTCCATAAAATTAAAAACAAGCAAATGAAAAATGGGCCACTCCAAATTGTTGCTGAAATGTTCGTCAAATTGAATGATCTAGGATGCATGGATGGTGGAATGATGTTGAGCATCAACCAATCTTCAGATGCACAGGTATTTGCATCTGCATGAAGTATAACTGCTCTGTTGGCCAGTTATTGGCCAACAGAGCAGCTATACTTCAGGTAGATATGCAAACACCTATGCTGATGATTGGTTGATGCTCAACATCATTTTAAATTATTAATCATCTTAAGATGTAGCATAAGATGTCGGAAATGGCAATAATTCAGTGATTATGGATGCCATGGTCTTCTGCAGCATGCTAGCCCATGCCAAGATCAGGTTATAATTGGAACTAATTTGCATCTGAATTGCTGCAACACAGCCTAATTATTGTTTCTAAGAATTCATCATTATTATCACCCACTGACAAAGTTGGGAGGGGAGTATTGAAATGGTGTTCGTCTGTCTGTCTGTTAGTTTGTCAGTCTGTCAGTCTGTTGCCAACTTTGTCCCTTTGACTCTTCCTACAGTTTTCAGTGGATTTTTATGAAACTTGGTCTGAAGTATCAGTATCAAGTGTAGATGTGCATGTGGTCAGAAAATTGCACCAAATTTTGCATTGTTAGGGCCCTTGGAAATAGCGAAATCCCCCTGCGAGAACCCTGCAAGTTAGGCAGTGTTTGTTTACTGTGGTTAACAAACATCGTTTTACTGGTAAAATAGGACTCTGTCACTAATGCTTGGGGTGCAAGTCCTCTAAAATAGGCAACATGGAGCATAAACAGTTGACTGACCTTGACTTTATCTCCATGTTGTGGTCACAATAAGCCATTTTGCAGAAGTATGTGACCTTAAACACCAATAAATAAACAACAAAATTTCAATCTCAAAGGCTTGTCTGTTCAACTCCTCCTACAGTTTTTATTGGATTTTTATGAAACTTGGTCTGAAGCATCTGTATCAAGGGTACATGTGCAGGAATTTTCGACGCAACAAATTTTGCGTGGTTACGGTCCTTGGAAATAGCAAAGTTTCCATCACAAATGCTTGTCCACTCAACTCCTAGATTTTTTATTGGATTTCAACGAAACTTGGTCTGAAGTATCAGTATTAAGTGTACATATAGATGTGCATCTGGTCAGGAATTTTGGGTGCGACAAATTTTGTGTGATTATGGCCCTTGGTAATAGCAAATTTTCCATCACAAATGCTTGTCTTCTTAACTCCTGCATTTTTCATAGGAATTTTACGAAACGTGGTGTGCAGTATGAGTATGATGTGTACATGTGCATATGGAAAGGAAGTTTTGATTCAAATAATTTTACCAGAGTTATTGCCCTTGTCGATTTTGAAGTTACCAAAATTGCAAGTTTTTGGAAGATATCTTCAGTTGTGATTTAAGAAATTAAATGATATTTGGTGAGTGCCATTATTGGATATGAATACATGTCCAGGTCGATAATGAGATTATTCGTATCATAACATAAAAGCTGTCAGGGGATATAGATGTTGTTAGACTGTCTCGCATTAGAATATTGCCCATAGGAGCAAGAACTTGGTTATGATACAACAGTTCATTTATCGGCATAGTTACAATACACATATATTTAGGTTACCTGATGGGCTACCTGAATCAAGTACAGTGAAATGAATGATAAGTTAACAAAGCTCAGACCAGATGAACGATAAATTGGTCAGGCCTGGCATTCTTAAAAATTCAGGAGGGCTAAAAATCGCTCCCCTTGCATGGCCTAGGGGAGCGATTAGCTCTCCTCAAGCTTTTAAAAGCTCAAAGTGGCAAAATAAGGTTTTACTATTAATGAATTCTGCTAACAAGGTAGTCTCTGTGATATGGCTGCACTGCCATTCCCACACCTCCGGGCCTCAGCAAGGCCCGGAGGTGTGGGAGGGGCAGTACACCGCAGTGTTGGGGTATTCGTATTCGGTATTCAGTCGTATTCAATACATTTTTTCAAGTATTCAAATGTATTCAGTATTCATGCAATTTTAAAGTATTCGTATGCGAATACAGTCAAATTTGAGGTGTATTCATGAATACTTTTTGAATACTTTTCTTGTTTTTAATAAACATGTATACAGTATTTGTAAAAAAAATATTGTGATTATCTCTATTAGAAAGTAGTAAAGAATTAAACTAATACTTTTGAAGTGCACATATCAGGTCCATCAAATAGTACATCAAACTTCATACTTCACATGAAGGTAAGTTTAATTATTTATCTGCCTTTTGATAGCAAACTCTTCATTGTTCAAAATTTGTTTCATTGTAAACTGAACATTGTAATTGTACAGATTATTCTTTGGACAAAGGATATCAGTCTGGCCAAAGTATTGATTTTTAATCCCTAAACAATTCCATTATCCAATTAATACTAATCTAATATTTTTCTACAGTAATAGTAGAAATAAGGTGTAGACGGATAGATCTGTAAAATTATTGTGCTTGAATTACAACATTTTTCCAATAGTGCAGTAATTGCTTAATTGATTTTTGTGAATAGCACTAGCCAGTTTTTTTATTCTCACCAGCAATGTTTGTTTAAATATTAATAAAAGACATGAATCAAAGAAGCCACAATCAGACACAATTAATAGACATTATTGGGGGTCATAAAATGCAGTTTAGAAGAAAAAAACTTTAAAAAAATACCCCAAAAATTGTGTAAATTTCTCACAGTTCTCTATTTAATGATTACTGTGTATGCACTAAACAACAAAAAATTGGATGAGTACTGTGCACATTTTGCTAATTGTTTTCTAAATAAATTGATATTTGAAATTTTTTTTTTTTATTTTGTTTGTCATTAATACCAACTTTTGTCTGTTGACTGGATTCTAAAGGATTAAGAGATCCACCCTCTGAAAAACTAATTCTTCACCTATAATCCCTTATACCCTTAATCCCAATAAGAATGATCAAATTATCATCCATTTACAAGAAATAATTTTGAAAAGTATTCAAGTATTCATATTTGTATTCATGAATACATTGTAAAGTATTCGTATTCAATACATTTGAAATTTGTGTATTCGTATTCATAAAATTTCAAAGTATTCGTATTCGTATTCAATACATTTACAATGTATTCGCACCAACTCTGGTATGCCGTCTAACATAGCAGAGATCTGAAAAGTTGTGGATTTAAGGAATATGCTAATGTGGTTATCATTATTTTCTAGGGTCAGGAGGGCTAGTTTTCACGCTTAATTTTTTTAAGGCGAGCAGTAGACGAGCAAATAAATCGCTCTCCTGAAAATGCCAGGCCTGATTGGTTATGCAAAAATTTGAAAACAGCAGGCCTAAAATAATACAATGGCAAAATAATACAATATAAATTAAATTCCTGATCCGGCATATTTTGTCTGTTAGACCTGACAATCCATTGGGTCTAGCTTTAGTCACTGGTTGTGTGATGCATCCTCGTATAAGTAGAATGTCAAGTCATTTATGTCTTCACAGAATTTCTCCCACAATAAATAGCAAAAAGCTTCAAGCGAATGAAGTGATTTCGCCAACACGAGATCATGGCAAGTTGTTGCTATTTATTGTGGCTAATAGGGGGCACGGTGGCTCAGTTGGTAGAGGTGCAGGCTGCAAGCCGACGGGTCCTCGGTTCGAATCCCACCTGCGGCAACCGCGTTGTGACCTTGGGCAAGACACTTCACCCCGATTGCCTACATGGGGGCACGATGACGCTGTGTACTGAGGCGTACTGCACGTCGATGGTGCGCATGTCTTCAACCAATCTAACCCTGCCTGTGCTGCGGTGCAGAGTTCAGAGTTACGATGTTGGAGAGCTGACAGCTGCTTGTCGTTGCTCGGTGGTTCTCTCCGGGTACTCCGGCTTCCTCCACCTGTAAATCTGTCACGGTGACGATTAGCCATTGTGCATGAGTATGAGACCTTAAACATCAATAAATAAATAAATATATTGTGGCTAAAATTCTGTTAAAATGTTCAGCATCAGGCCTTTAAATTCATTTTTTTAGGGCTCACCATTTTGCCCTAATTTAGGCACATTAATAACAGAAATAACAGTCTTATCCTGTTATGTTTTATTGCCATGCCTTTCTTTGTGTATCAATGATCATATTATGATGGAAGTTATTAGCTCAACTTTGACATAGTAAAATTTGAGGTTATGTCATGGCCCATCGACCATCTGTCCGGCTGTCAACAATTCAATACGGTTTGGCCTAGAGGCCGTATTTATGAACCGATCTTTACAAAACTTCTTGGATGCCTTTGTTATCACTGTGTGGGATGAGAACAAGTATTTTGGGGTGCGTTCTGAAATTCCAGATGGCCACCGGCAGCCATTTTGTACCAAAATTAGTGCAATCAGTTTTTTGTACAGAACTTCTGTATGAAAATTCTGATTTGAATAAATTTGTGTATGATTGTTTAGTAACATGGAATACATCACATATAATACAGGGTTTTTTCTCTGCAGAGGGTTTTTTATCGTGCAGAAATTATGCAAATTAGATGAACTTTGATTTATTCAGTGCTACTTATACACAGTAAGTACACGTGTCAATACGGCTCAGGCTAGAGGCTGTATTTATGAACCGATCTTCACGAAACCTCTTGGGTACCTTTGTTATCACCTTGGGATGAGAATGAGTGTTTTGAGTGCGGTCTGAAATTCAAGGTGGCTGCCGGCGGCCATTTTATACCGAAATTACGTGCAATAAATCTTTTGTACAGAACTTCTAGGAATATGTTTGTTATCACCATGGGATGGATGGTAACGAGTGCATTTGGGCTGGGCCCAAAATTCAAAATGCCTGTTGGCAGTCATATTTACGGGAATTGTGTTGATTTCATTTTTTGTACAGAACCTGTAAAGAAGATTTTTTATTTCAGTAACGTTTGTCTATAAATGCATTGGGTCCCTTTGTTATCACTGTGATATGAGAACAAATATTTTTGGGTTCAGTCAGACCCACTCGGGGACTCAAAAAGGGAGATAATTAAAAATCTTTTCCAAAAACACCAGACAAAATAATGTTTCTTGAATTCAGCATCCCTAGGATATGTATATTCAAATGGAGATATTTCCCCACCCCCCCATTCCGCCACCCCACCCCACCCCACCCCCCTCCCCTCCCCACCCACACAAATTTGTCAAAAGTAGGCTCTACTGGGCTGGGTTGGTGGTTTCTCCACACGTGATGCCCACTAGTTACCATATTCCAACATTGCTGTTAATGATTACTGGATTGAGTGGGTTCCATGTGGGCTTTCTTCCACCAATAAAACTGACAGTCGTGTTTTCACCTAATTGTGGAAAGCGATGTTAAACCCCAACCAACGAAAGGGTAATTCATTGCATGTTCACTATTCCTGTCATTCTGCTCAGAAATCACGCTGAATTGATCAGAGAACTGACGTATTTCCTTATTGACGATGTATTTGCTCAGAATCACTCAGAATGCATATTTGTACATCTTAAATTAAAAAAATTTCCCGGGGGAACCAACGAGACGGGGAGGTACCCCCTCCCATGCTCACCCCACTCGCCTCTTCGCGGTTCGGATGACGCTTTGCGTCATAGGAATATATGATTTATTTGCTCAGAATCAACCAGAGTGCATGTTTTTATATCTTAAATTCGAAAATTTTCCCCGGTCCCCCTACCACCGAGACGGAGGATACCCCACTCACCGCTCGGATGACGTGTTGCATCATGGGAATATAGGTCCTACCCCCCCCCCCCCCCCCAAATAAAATTAGCTTACTACGCCCCTGGATTAGAATTATGAACATATCACTGAATGTATAACATGCACCTGCATATGTTGATGTGCTAATGTTTTGAGCAATTTCATTGGCAGCTTAGAAGACCACGACAACCGTTGGCGTAATGATAAAACTAATGAATCCACCATAAGGCCTGACTGTTTTTTAGCAATACGGCCACGGCCTGCAGGTGAGCCCGGTGTGAGAACCGTCCCCAAATGTTATGGGGTTCTATTGGGATTTTTGAAACGTTTTGTTAAAAAACAACTTTTGCCATTTAAAAAAATCAAGAGGTTTTTGCTTCAAAAGCTACCAGAATGCTTCCTTTGATTGCCCTTTTCAACAAAATTTCTGGGGGAGTAACACCCCCCCCCCCCCTCTCCCCTCCCTCAAAAAGCTTGTGCCTTCAGCACTTGCGCCAGATGCCTTTGGCATCTGGATACCCCATACCCATTTAGTATCAGCCAGTTCACCCAAATTAGCAATATCACCCCCCCCCCCCCCCCATATAAATTTTGTTCCGACGGGCCTGTTATGTACAGACCTTCACAATACTTTACATGTACCTTTGTTATCAGGACATTACCTAGATGTGTGTCATTGCTGTGTCACATACTATACTTGTACATGTCTTACACAAGTTGAGCTACAGTGTTATTGACACTTTCATTCTCAAATGTAGAAAAGGAACAGAGAATTTATATATTTTTCTTGGTGTCTTCACATCTTCTCAAATTTGTTCACATGTGTAAAAGGTGTGATGTTGGGGTAAAAGACCTGAGCATGGTTGGCGTAGTAAAGCAGAGATACAGAAAAGCATCACAGCACATTCCTATAGGTTACTATCATGTAAGCTCTTTATTCCAAGTTCTGCATAAACATTGACGTTCAGATAGCTGAACCAACTTTAATGTCAACATTAAGGTTACAATTGTCAGCAGCCAATTTTTCCACAATATGATTTGAAAAATTAGTAAATTACATACCATGGCAGTCTAGTGCCAGCATGTATGCATGAAATATGTTCAGGATTTAAGTCAGTGCATTCGGGATTTGATTACTGGATTGGTGGTCTCAATCTTTTGATTTTGAAAATGGGATGTGCATGCATTACTTTGTGAAAATGTCAATAATAATGAGAAATATTTATGAAATTTTGCATAAAATGAAAGTTTTTTTTGTACATCTCAAAAAAAAATAAACAGAGACTATAGAGAAAATTTAGTTTCGAGAGATATTGTGTAATAATTTTATTTTTCCTATTCTCCCACACCCAGGCCTGGCATTCCTAAAAATGCAGGAGGGCTAAAAAATCGCTGTTACGGTGTGGAAATATTATTGATATTGGTAACTGAAAGAAATCTGAGAATCAGCAACAATAACTATGAATTCAATTATTCTGAAATTTAATTAAAAAAAAAAAAAAAAAAATTAATATAAAAAAACGATACAGTGATCTTTTACACTAATTGGTTTACAGAAAATAAAAACAGTGGTACTTATCAATTATTGAATTAGTCCAAAATATAGTTTGACAGAATCCAGTAATCCAGTGGTGAAGAATATTGTGAAGACAGTTACCAGCTGGTACATGTAGTATTAAATCCAAGAATGTCTCTTCCGAAACAGTATCCCGTAGATTTGTAATAAAATTTTCACTTAGAAATTTCAGCAGTCTCCAATAAAATATAATAAAATCTCCGCAAAATGCAAATGGAGTAAAAATCCAAGAAGTATTGGTGCCACAGGTAATTTCCAAATAATCCAGTAGAATCCTGGCTTTTCACAAAAAAATTATTCTGTTTCACAGAAAGTATAAATTCTCTTTTCCAAGACGAATAGATTCTCTTCAAAATTCTCTTTTGGAATCAATCTTCCAAAATCACAAAGAAGCACTGCTTCTATAATAAATGCACTGTTCTGAAACAATAATAATCTCCAATGGAAACAACTGAAGTGAGTCCCTCTGAAATGGCTTTCTAAAAGAATGAGTTTTTGAAATTCTGTTGACAAACCTTTATATAGTAACCAGATAGAATGTCCTAGAAGATGAAATGTCTACAATGGTCTGTCAGTTTCTATCAGTCTCCAGGTGATTCTGTCACAATCCAAGTAAACAAGGTCCCTGACCAACTTGAACAATCAACAGCTATATGTACAATATACTAGTGTAACAAAGATGTAAACAAAGGTCACTCAGTGCAAATGAGTCAGACCAGTCAGAAAATGCAGAAATAAAACATATCTATCTCATATAATTATCAACTAAGGATATATCAATCTCAATATAATATGGGGCTATATAACACCCCCCACCTCAAAAGAAAAGTTTGAAGGTACTGAAAACTTTTTATATAATTTTAGCAGATGCTGACTGGTTTTCAACACACACACACCATAATCTTCACAATTTTTTTTAATAAACATATATACACTTGAAGTGAATAGGGACCGATCGTATCATTTTAAATTAGGATATTCTGGAAAGAGCATCAGCTACAACATTATCTCTTCCCTCACAACATCAGGGCTCGATTTAACTGGATTAGCATAGCACTTTGCTCTCCAATTTCTGAATTTTGCTATTCAAGATTTATTAGTTTCAAGTGCTTTTGGATCAACTGCTAATCAATTTTCCAGGGTGAATAGTAAATTGCTATTCAAAATTTTCAGATTAAATCAAGCCCTGCACAACATGTTAACTAGATAAATTATTAAGTGATTCTTATTCAAGCCTTACGACATGTTAACTAGATAATACAACTGGTATAAATGAAATTAGTACTAATTGCAAGAATTCTATTGATCTTGGACTCACCAGATCAAAGGTCAAGGTCACAGTGACCTTTAACATAGTATATTGCAACAATTGGTTTCCGGATGATAACTTGATAGTGGTTCAACCTAGAGTCATGAAACTTCATAGGTGTGTTGGCCTTGCTGCGAGGAAGAACCCTATTGATCTTGGACTCACCAGGTCAAAGGTCAAGGTCACAGTGACCTTGAACATAGTATATCGCAACAATTGGTTTCCGGATAACTTGATAGTGGTTCAACCTAGAGTCATGAAACTTTACAGGCGTGTTGGCCTTGGTGCGAGGAAGAACCCTATTGATGTTGGACTCACCAGGTCAAAGGTCAAGGTCACAGTGACCTTGAACATAGTATATCGCAACAATTGGTTTCCGGATGAGAACTTGATAGTGGTTCAACCTAGAGTCATGAAACTTCATAGGTGTGTTGGCCTTGGGGCGAGGAAGAACCCTATTGACCTTGGACTCGCCAGGTCAAAGGTCAAGGTCACAGTGACCAAATTGCAACAATTGGTTTCCAGATAATAACTTGACAGTGGTTCAGCCTATAGTCATGAAACTTAATAGCTGCATTGGCCTTGCTGTGAGGAAGAACCCTACTGATCTTGAACTCGCCAGGTCAAAGGTCAAGGTCACAGTGACCTTGAACATAGTAAATCGCAACAATTGGTTTGTGGACGATAAATTCATAGTGTCTTAACCTACATTCATGAAGCTCCATAGGTGGGTTGACTTCTTGCAAGGAAAAACCCTATTGATATTGGACTCGCCAGTTCAAGGGTCAAGGTCACAGTGACCTTGAACATACTAAATCACAACAATTGGTTTCCAGATGATAACTTGATAGTGGTTCAGCTTACATTCAATAAACTTCGTAGGTAAGTTGACCTGGGTGCGACGAAGAACCCTATTGATTTTGGACTCGGCAGGTCAAAGGTCAAGGTCACATCGACCCTAAACATAGTAAATCGCAACAATTGTTTTCCAGATGATAACTTGATAGTGGTTTAACCTACGTTCATGAAACTTCATATGTAAGTTGGCCTCAGTGAGTGTAGAACCCTGTTTATTTTGGACTCACTAGGTCAAAGGCCAAGGTCACAGTGACCTTGAATATAATAAATTGTAAACAATTGGTTTCCAGATGATAATTTGACAATGGTTCCACCTACTTTCATGAAACTTCATAGGTAGGTTGGCATTGGTGCAAGAAAGAGCCAAATTTATTTTGGAATCACTAAGTCAAAGGTCAAGGTCACAGTGTCCCTTCACATAGTAAATTGTAAACAACTGGTTTTCGGACGATAAGTTGATAATGATTAAACCCACTTTTGTGCTGTCACAACTCGACATTGGATCGGTGATCCTATCAGCATTTTCTTGACAGGGATGAAGAAAGACATTGGGGTGATAAACAAACAACGAAAAACAAATAAATGCGAGTATTTTTTAAATCTTTAGTAATAATTTTCCTTTATTCTTTTATCTTATTCACCACGTGGTAACTCGTCAAAACTTACCTATTTCCGTTTCATCCCAAATTGGCAAAACGTAACTTGCAACTTATTCTTTTTGACTGCATATATTTAAAAATGGGGGGTGCGACTTATACATGGGCTTTAGGCGAAAGGGAGGAATTCCAGGTGTGAGTTTGGGGTGCGACTTATACATGGGGGCGACTTATACACGGACATATACGGTGAGTATAGTGAATGTAAGGTTAACTGGTTAAAACATTTTCTTGACCGGTCAAAGTTTTAACCACAGGTTAACCGGTTATCCGGATAACCGCGGCAGCACTAAATTCTTCCTCGCACCAAGGCCAACCCACCTATGAAGTTTCATGAATGTAGGTTGAACTATTATCAAGTTATCATCCGGAAAGGAATTGTTGCGATTTACTATGTTCAAGGTCACGTTGACCTTGACCTTTGACGTAGCCAACCCACCTGTGAAGTTTCATGAATGTAGGTTGAACTACTATCAAGTTATCATCCGGAAAGGAATTGTTGCGATTTACTATGTTCAAGGTCACGTTTACCTTGACCTTTGACGTAGCGAGTCCAAAATCAGTAGGGTTCTTCCCCTCACCATGGCCAATCTACCTATGAAGTTTCATGAATGTGAGTTGAATCATTATCAAGTTATCATCCGGAAACCAATTGTTTAAGATTTACTACGTTGACCTTGACCTTCGACGTAGCATGTCTAAAATCAATAGGGTTCTTCCTCCCACCAAGACCAACCTACGTATGAAGTTTAATGTATGTGAGTTGAACCAGTATCAAGTTATCATCCGGAAACCAATTGTTTATGCCCACCCGCCCGCCTGTCCGCCCGGACGCCCGCCATTCACCAAACTATAAGTCGAGTTTGACTTCGTCACAACTCGACTAAAAATCCAACGCTCGTTTGTGACCGAAAGCTCATAGTTTCAGAATCAGAGCACCATTTGCGCCGTAACCTGCGCAGTTGTTGTGATTAAGTTGTTTTTTTCGGAATGCGAGAATGTTACGATGTTACGGAAAAACCAATAAAAATACAACAAATCCGCAGGTTACAGCGCAAATTGTTTTCAAATTGTTGTCCCACTTAAGCATTGTTGGTGCTATTGAAACTAACTTTACCTGGTGCACATGTGCGTAATTTATAACCAGACATTACACATCAGTGAATTGGAGTTCATGGAATAAATAAATACGTCTCTCCAGGTATTGCTGGCAAACATTTAATGTGTTATTTATTTTTTCGTTATTTTGATGATTTTGTATTTTTTATGGTTTCATCCATATTGGCCCCACAAACCTGTTGATTTCCGGTACACGCACTGATGTAAACACATGGGCGATTGAACAACAACGACTAAATAGAACACTTCTTTATTATTATTTATGGTCAATGTAAATAACAATGGCCGGCCCGATATAATAGTTAAGTTGAAGCAAGAACACACTACAAATATAGGTACCTTAAATGAGGTTAACCACGGTCAAACACGCTGGTTAACCGGTTAGAAAAAAGTCTTAACCGCGGCAGAACTAGAATCAATCTTCCAAATTCACAAAGAAGCACTGCTTCTATAATAAATGCACTGTCCTAGAACAATAATAATCTCCAATGGAAACAACTGCTGTGTTTTAACTGAAGTGAGTCTTTCTGAAATGCTTTCTAAAAAATGAGTCTTTCTGAAATGCTTTCTAAAAAATGAGTTTTTGAATTCTGTTGACAAACCTTTATATAGTAACCAGATAGACTGTTCCAGAAGATGAAAATTCTACAATGTTCTATCAGTCTCCAGGTGATTCTGTCACAATCCAAGTAAACAAGGTCCCTGACCTACTTAAACAATCAACAGCTATATGTACAAGATATTAGTGTAACAAAGATGTAAACAAAGGTCACTCAGTGCAAATGAGTCAGACCAGTCCGAAAATGCAGAAATAAATATCTATCTCAATATAATTATTCACTAAGGATATATCAATCTTGATATAATATGGGACTATATAACAATCGCTCTCCTCACATAGCCTAGGGGAGCGGTTAGCTCTTCTGAAGCCTACAAAAGCTAAAAGTGGCAAAATGAAGTTGTACTATTAATGAATTCTGGCACTAGTGGGATCTGTACATTTTATTTGGTGCTGCTAACAAGGTATTCTCTGTGAGACGGCTACACTGCCCCTCCCATACCTCTGGGCCTTGAAGGGAAGTGCAGTGTGGCCATCTTGCAGAGACCACTAACATAGCAGAGATCTGGAAACCTGTGGGTTTTAGGAATAGGCTGTTGTGGTAATTATTATTTTCTAAGGCTAGGAGTGTTATTTTTTGCTCTCAATTTTTTCAAGGCGAGCAGTAGGCAAGCGAATAAATCGCTCTCCTGAAAATGCCAGGCCTGCACACCCCCTCGCTGGTAAACCTAAAATTCAGGGAGACGACTTACATGAGCTTTAATCTTTCTGTCGAATCCCTCCTTTACACAGTAATCTACTTTCATATTGATTTGTGTATACTATTGTACCTGGTGTTGTTCAGAACTTTTGTTACCTTATTGTTATTGTGAATGTGAAATGTGTACACATGTCATTTAATGAATAGATACTGTTTAAACCTAAAATTCAATATTTTCACTTGCATCCCTAAACCTTCTCTGTGTAGTTAAAATAAAGCCATAAAAAGGTAATACAGTGATCAGGTTATTTCATAATGTTCTGTATAAATGTCGATATTTTTAAGCTGTAACTTAAAAGCTGCAAGTTAAAAATATTAAAAATTTTGGGCAGTAAAACATGTATGCTGTTATATCCAGTGCTTCATTAAGTTCATTTATTAAATTTTTTTAATTATTCCTATAATTAGTTTTTGGAACCTAATATTATTGCATGTGAAAATATTGCCTACGTGTGGAAAGTGACCATTACACAGTGTCCACACTGTATTATGTTCTTTACACATGGAGAAGCAAAACGAAAACCAGGTTTTTTTCTGAAACTGAATCGAAACCAAAACTGCAACTGAAAAATCAAAACTGCCCAGCTTTATCAGACCTCGTGAAAACCAAATCTGCTGCAGCTTAGTGCCTACATGTACTTGCATGCTTGCAATATGTTCAGGACTTGAATTCATTGTCGACTGGATTGTACTGGTAGATAGGAGATCAAGGCAAGCATGGTTATTTCATCCAGAACTTTTGTTTCCCAGTTCATTTTAGGAATGGGACAGCAATTCGCTCCCAAAAAGGCCCTGAATTAAACCCTGCTTTTTGATTTCTCTCACAAACAGCTGTACATGTTTTGAAAAGAAAGTGATCTTCTGACAAAAATTTGGATGTATATGTGTCAGGAGAGGGATGGGGGGAGGGCCTGAGGGAGGGAGATATATGTGAGGGTGAGTTGTCTGATATACTTCCCCCAGGGATGGGATCACACAGAAGGAGTAAATCAAAGCTCATGTATTTGACATCAACTGTATATAAATAATACTGTTAAGAAGTGAGAGTGATTCTTTTGTTCGTTATGTAATATCTATTGATTGAGATGTACATATAAATGGTACAACTTGAGTAGTTGTTTTATCGAATCAATAGATTTTTAATCCTATGTCATTGTTAGCTAAAGTGTGTTGTAGGTTAACCACAAAGTTGTTTGATTATTTTCCTTTAACCCTTTACCTAATGTAGTGGCCAAAAACAGCTAGAAAATTGGCCAAAAATATCCAAACTTGTATGGTTTTATTGAAAAATTGTGAGAAATATTTTTTTAAAATGTGAAATTTAATTTATTTTTTTTTAAAATGCTGTGTTAGATAAAGGGTTAATTATTGTATAATACACCACTTGACACTGTTTTGGTGGGTAGTAGGATGAAAGTCCTATCACACATTTAGGGCTGTCATGATTAATCTATTAATCAATTGTCGATCGGTCATGCTGAAATCGATTAGTAATTTTCGTTGTCAAAGAATCGGTACATTTTACCCTGTTTTAGACGTTTAATAACTAAAAAAGAATTTGATGAAAAAACTATTGTTTCTAAAGGTAAAAGGTCAAGAACATCGACGTTATACCTCAAGAAGCCATTAGAAGCATTTGTCTTTCAGGTACATTCAAAGCTTTGATGTTTTGAACTTTTGAACCGTCAGTGCAATAATCAAGACCGGTCAGCAGTTGTGAACTTGCAAAGTTCACAACTGACAACTGGTCTTGATTATTACACTGATAGTTCAAAAGTTCAGAACATCAAAGCTTTGAATGTACCTAAAAGAGGATCATCTTCATTGTTTACTTAAGGTTGGTCAACTGACTGGAACATCATTTTGAACGACTTCAAAGAGAGGAGGGGGGTGGTCATCTAGGTACGATTAATTGATTATTGTTGATTATTTGCAGTGATTAATCGATTCCTAAATTGAAAAATTGTGACAGCCCTTCACACAATTTGTCTATAGAGAAAGTCTCTCAATAAAAAATAATAATGGTGGACAAAAGCGCCACAATAATTTGATGTCAGCGACTTGGGTAATAAAGGACATCCGCTAAATAACAATGGGATGATGTGTCACACACTATAGCTCTGTGCATAACTTCAAGGAGAAGGTCAAATTTAAGTTTTATTTGATATTTGTGTCTCAGCCATAACTCAGAAATGAATCGGACTATAATTATTAAGCTTCATGCTAATATTAAGGACAGTCAGAAGGTGTGTTATGTAAAATAGTTTCTTGCATATTTTCAAGGTCAAGGTCAAACTTGAGTGCAATGTGTTGAAGGTCACATGTCTCAGTGATAACTCAAAAACTATTGGGGATAGAGTCATCAGACTTTACAAAATAAAAAGGACATTGGGAGGATGTGTCTGTAATTTGGTGCTTGGTCCGTTACTTCAAGTTCATGGTCAAATTTTCCCTTTTGGAATACCGTGAAGTGAAGAAGTGTTCATTAACTATGATAAAGAAGCTCTGTTTTACTAGTAAAAAGGGATCCTGTAACCAATGCCTGAGATGGCAGTCCTCTAAAATGGACAACATGTGTATAAACGATTGGTTGGACTTGACTTCATTTCCATGATGTGGTCACAATTGGCCATCGTGCAGAAATATGTGACCTTAAATGGCAATAAATAAATAAATAAATAAATAAGGTCACATTTCAAGGTCACACTTAAAATCTGTTGATCAAGGTCAAACTTGAGTGCAATGTGTTGAAGGTCACATGTCTCAGTGATAACTCAAAAACTATTGGGGATAGAGTCATCAGACTTTACAAAATAAAAAGGACATTGGGAGGATGTGTCTGTAATTTGGTGCTTGGTCCGTTACTTCAAGTTCATGGTCAAATTTTCCCTTTTGGAATACCGTGAAGTGAAGAAGTGTTCATTTACTATGATAAAGAAGCTCTGTTTTACTAGTAAAAAGGGATCCTGTAACCAATGCCTGAGATGGCAGTCCTCTAAAATGGACAACATGTGTATAAACGATTGGTTGGACTTGACTTCATTTCCATGATGTGGTCACAATTGGCCATCGTGCAGAAATATGTGACCTTAAATGCCAATAAATAAATAAATAAGGTCACATTTCAAGGTCACACTTAAAATCTGTTGATATTTGTGTCTTGGCGTAACACAGAAACAAATCAAACTACAATTATCAAACTTCATACTAATGTTAAGGACAGTTAGAAGGTGTGTCACATGTGATAGTTACTTGCATATCTTCTGCAAAGGTGAAGGATATTCTTGAGTGCCATATGACATGTTGAAAGTTACAATTTTGTCTAAGCTAGAACTCAGAAACTGTTGTGTCTACAGTCATCAAACTTCAAACAATTGTATTGGAATATTGGAAGGAGTTGTTGAAACTTTTTCATATTGTATAAAATGATAATATACAAATAAAATTTGGCCATTTTCCTTTAGCTGTATTCGTATTCTAGAGTTATTACCTCTCCCTCCAACATGCTTTAAGCTACACCTTTCGGTACATGGATAAATGTTTTTGAGGGGATGATGCTCTCTAAAAAATTTTTTCTTCAAAATCCAAGATGGTGGAATGGCGGCCATTTTTGTAGTGTTTTTTAAGATTTTTTTTCTCTATTTTCATGTTACCACCCCTCCCACCAACATGGTTCAAACTACACTTTGCATATTTGACACATGGATAGAGGGTTGGGAGGGGATGATGCACGTTCAATATTTTTTCTTCAAAATCCAAGATGGCGGCATGGCAGCCATTTTTGTTGTGTTTTTTAAAGCTTTTTTCTCTATTTTGTGTTACCACCCTCACTCCAACATGGTTCAAGCTACACTTTTTATATCTGGCACATGGATAGAGGGTTGTAATGGGATGTTGCACGTTCAGTATTTTTTTTTTAAAATTCAGGATGGCGCCATGGCAACCATATTTCTGTTGTGTTTTTTAAGCTTTTTTCTCTATTTTATGTTACCACTGCTCCTTCCAACATGGTTCAAGCTACACTTTTCATATATGGTATGTGGATAAAGGGGTTGTGGGGGGATTATGCACGCTCAATATTTTTTTTTCAAAATCTAACATCTGTCTGTCTGTCTGTCGTCTGTGTTTATGTTACCACCTCTCCCTCCAACATGCTTCAAGCTACACCTTTCATATTTGGTACATGGATAAATGGTTCTGAGGGGATGATGCACAGTCAATATTTATTTTTCAAAATTCAAGATGGCAGAATGGCGGCCATTTTTGTTGTGTTTTTTAAGCTTTTTTCTCTATTTTATGTTACCACCCCTCCCTCCAGCATGGTTCAAGCTATGCCTTTCATATATGGTACATGGATAAAGGGTTGTGAGGGGATTATGCACGCTCAATATTTTTTTTTCACAATCCAAGATGCTTATATGTATAAACTCTAGTGTCTTCTGTGACAAAAACACCTTATGTCACAAAAGCGCCGTAGGGGACTAATACCACCTTGGTGGTCAAACACTTGTTCCCCTTGAGTTAGTGAAAAATAATATATTTTGCTTGCCGACAGTGGATTGCATTTACCTGTTCAGATTTTTAAAAAACTTGACACTTTCATTTGCAATCATAAAATTGGACTCAAGATTGCATTCAGTCATATTCATATTTTCTTTTCCAGATTTATATTCCTTTACTTCATGTGAAATAGTATATATTTGGGTTTCCATGCAAAAACTCAAGTTTGACTTCACTGATTTTTTTTTCCGCAGTTTGCCTTTATGAAGGTTTATGGTCAAACGGGGACATTAATGTCCTATGGACAAATTTGTTGGGCTGCTCTATTGGTGAGATTAAGGGGTGGGTGAATTGGGGGAATCGGCATCTACAGTTGAAACTAGAAGTCCTGTCACAATTAGCACAGAAAATGCTTGTTAGTTAATGCGCTCCTTACTGCAGAAGAATGAAGTTGTCTACAACATTTGGTCTGTGCAATGCAAAATATATAGAGGATATCTAGTGTTTTTGAGTGGATACCAAAAATTATCTCATGAGTGATTGATACACATGTTTATTTTTTGTGAACGCTTGCTCGAGCGAAAATAACTGTTTGTCTCGGTCACAAGTGAGATAATTTTTGGTATCCACTCAAAAACACTAGAGTTTCTTTTTATTATACACTTTTTATAAGAATTTGATAAATACACTCATTTCAACCTTGAATTGGTGCATGAAAGCAAACAGCGCATTGAATCGTTGATACGTGGAAGTGATTTTATTCAACAGATAGCGTCTTGCGATCTGATTCAGATGGCAGGTTTGTAGTCCTAACATGGCCTGAAAGTCTGTAATATAAGTTTTTGGTTTGGTACGTCCTTTCAAAGGACGTACCAAACCAAAAACTTGTATTACAGACTTTCATGCCATGTTTGAACTAGCGAGTTTCATGCATCAATTCAAGGTGAATATGTGTTGATCTGTCATCCTCTCATAGAAATGATGGATATCCAATCAAAAACACTAGATTTTCTTTTCATTATACTTTTTTAGAACAAATTGATCATTTCCAGTGATAATTTGACTCATATTCACCTTGAAGTGATGCTCTGAAAGCCGCCATTTTTGATTGATACTGTGAAAGTGAAAATTTCTATTTCTTTACAGTGGGGGATACAAGTTCTATCTTTCCGTAATTTTTTCGATAATCTATCGTTTAGCATATAATAAAATGCGCTATTAAGCAAGGTTGGTAGTGAAATCACAAACTAAACCAATCAAACAGAAAGAAAATATTGAGGCTACAGTATGTGGAAGGTAGATTACTTCTAAATCGCTGTGGGATAAACTTTTCACTCAGTAATTGTTTACAGTTAAATTGTTTACAATTTCTGAGGACAAGGCACAAGAAGCACTTGCAAACTTTCATCACATGGACTACCAGGTTGCATCCAGTGGTCTATGTGATGAAAGTTTGCAAGTGTTTCTCTTGCTGTTTTGAACAATTATAAATACTTTTCGAGAGGATGATGTTATTCTAGTTTTCAAAGTGTCACTGCTATTCATTTTAGGTAAAGGGTAAAATATCAAAACTCAGATTGTGGATCTGTCATCCACTCAATGAAATCTTTTTTTCAGTTGTTACTTGTCAAAGATGATCAGAGATATTAATCTTTTACCAACCGAATCAGCTGCATCAGCCCACATAATATACAAATTTAGTAGTTGAAAGAAAAATATTTTCAAAATAATTCAACAAAACCATATCAAGTGACCCCGCAACCCCCCCCCCCCCCCCCCCACCCCCCTCACTGGCAAAAGGCCGTCACTCTCACTCCAGTGACAGGCCTGTCCTTTTGAAAATCACAGGAGGCCAGTTGCTGGCTCTCCTTGATCTATATTCAGGCAGGCACAAGCCCACCCAGGCAGGCTGGCACATACCAAAATCATCAGAATCAGGCTATTTTGGAGGGCAGTTACTTGCTCTCCTCAGCAAAATTTCAGGCAGGCTGTAAGGAACTGGAGCAATTGCCCTCCTCAGAATGACAGGCCTGCAGTGACTTGTCACATGATATGTTTTTGTTGATTTTTTTTTAAATTTGAAAAATTATTTAACTCCTAGCACTCTGGTAGTGCAACAGAATTTTCTCCAATCACTCGGTTTCTCTCATTTAACCAATTATATTGGAGCTCTGTCAAACAAGGTATATTTGGTTGAATATCGAACAGCAATAAGGGAAATATTTGCTGCTGAAAACTTTTCAATTTTGACAGAGTGCAGAGAGTTAAAATACTACATTTTTGATATTGTGTGTGCTGGATAAAGGGTTATTTAAAATTGTATCGTTTTGTTAGTGGCTTCTTTCAAATGACCCACTGTCGTCTTAGTGAGTCCAAACTAATGCTAGTAGTTAAATGTTGGTGTGAAACGTGAATGTCATATGTCCTTGACAGCCAAACATTTAATTGCGAGAAAACTCGCAGCTTATTCCTTACACATAATATATTTATTTTTTAATTATTTTTATTTTCAGAGCAGCGTACTGCTGAATCAACAAAAATTAGAGCAAAATATCCTGAAAGAATTCCAGTGAGTTTTCATAGCCCTGCAGATTAAGGCTGCAACAATTAATCATAATATGCTTGAACTGAGATACATTGCTTATAATTCAATACATAGCGTTGTTCACCGTGTATCGCGATACGATAAATAATCAATATTATCAGGCAAATCAATTTCTTAGATTTTAAAAGCGGGAGCAGTGAGACCCTTTTTTGGCATACCAGCGTTGACAATGATACATGTAAATATGCCATTAACACAGGATTATTCAGATAACCAGAAGGTGGTGAATTCCCTCTAATTTGCTAAATATTTATTTGATTAATCTATTATATCTTGTTGGGCAGAGCTCACAGAGGTCTGTTTACCCTTTGAACACTGGTGGTATCTTCCATGCCAGTATTTTGCAGAAATTGGAAGAGTCCATATCCATTATTTGGTGGTAGAGCAATTAATATTTTCAACGTGCAGCCTTTTGAAAATATTACTTGTTCAACCACACATGTTCATTCTACTGAATGAAATTATGATGTATCATGTTCCTGGACCAGAAAAGCGGCCTCTCGTGTTGAAAGAGTTAAACAAGATATTAGTGATTAAATTGTTTGAACGTATTTTCTGAGAGGTAAAAACACCAGAAAACAAGTCATAAAATTAAAACCTGAAATTAATGAATGCCAATGGTTATCACTTGGAAAAGTTACATATTGTTTAAAGGGTGCATTCAAAAATTTGTAATAAAAGGAAGCAAGTAGAAATGAATCCATGTAGTATTTGATATTTGTAGTCACTTGCCATGAGAGATCATTTGTATCATGGAGACTGAATTGTGATACATATATCATTAGGGAAGCATATTATAGTGTTAAACTGATTACCATGAACGGCCGCTGACCGATTACTGGTTATTTCAGCTCACAATTGTCTGATTCCAATGACGATCCCTATTCTAATACTGAGCACTACAAGACAAGTCGAAGCTCGCAAAGAACTACATTAAATTGAACATATTTTACAGTGTTTACAGTCTGTTCACTACCAGATAAGTCGAGACTCAAAAGAACGGCTTTAAATTGAACATATTTCACAATGTTAAACTCCGTTGACTCAGGTCCAGTAAAATTACCGGTCACGCACACTTGGTTGATAAACGTGGCTCTCAGAGCCACGTTTGCCACCCACGTGTGTGCAACTGGTACTTTGTACTGTGACCTGAGTCAATGGAGTACAACCTTCACTTCTCTGGTATGAACTGACAGTTGTGGCAAGTATGCTCAATTGTACGCTTTCCATATCATTTAACTTGATTATCTAGTAAAGGGGCGTCTGGAGAGATTAAGAATACACATTGTGGTGGTTTTTCAGCTTTATTGAATGGTATCATTGACATCATTAGCTCAACTTTGGCGAAGCCAAATTTGAGCTTATGCCATGGCCATTTGTCCATCTGTCTGTCTGTCCGTCAACAATTCAATACGGCTCGGGCTAGAGGCCATATTTATGTACCGATCTTTACAAAACTTCTTGGGTACCTTTGTTATGACCGTGGGACGAGAACGAGTGTTTTGGGGTCTGATCTGAAATTCAGGTTGGCCGCTGGCAGCCATTTTGTACAAAATTAGGTGCAATCAGATTTTTGCTCAGAACTTCCATATGAAAGCGCTGATTTGAATAATTTTTTGTGTGAATGTTTAGTACCATGGGATACATCACATATAATACAGGTTTTTTTCCCAGAAATTATGCAAATTGGATGAACTTTGATGTTTTCAGTGCTACTAACACACAGTAAGTACACATCTCAATACGGCTCGGGCTAGAGTCTGTATTTATGAATCGATCTTCACAAAACGTCTTGGGTACCTTTGTTATCACCTTGGCCTGAGAACAAGTGTTTCTGGGTGCGGTCCAAAATTCAACATGGCTGCCAGTGGCCATTTTGTACCGAAATTAGGTCTAATCAGTTTTTTGTACACAACTTCTATATGGCTCAAGCTAGAGGCCGTATTTATGAACCGATCTTTACGAAATTCTTGGGTACCTTTGTTATCACTGTGGGATGAGAACGAGTGTTTTTGGGTGTGGTCCGAAATTCAAGATGTCCACCAGCAGCCATTTTGTACCAAAATTAGTGCAATCTGCCTTTTGTACAGAACCTCTGTATGAAAGTTCTGATTTGAATAAATTTTTGTATGCTTGTTTAGTAACATGGAATACATCACATATAGTACAGGTTTTTTTCTCATGCAGAAATTCTGCAAATTAGATGAACTTTGATTTATTCAGTGCTACTTATACACTGTAAGTGCACATGTCAATACAGCTCGGGCTAGAGGCTGTATTTATCAACCAGTCTTCTCGAAACTTCTTGGGTACCTTTGTTATCACCTTTGGACGAGAACGAGTGTTTCTGGGTGCGGTCCAAAATTCAAGATGGCTGCCAGTGGCCATTTTGTAACAAAATTAGGTTCAATCAGTTTTTTGTCACAACTTCTATACAGCTCGTATTTATGAACTGATCTTCACGAAACTTCTTGGGTACCTTTGTTTTCACCTTGGGTCAGGAACGAGTGTGTTTAGGGGTGCCTTTGTTATCACTGTGCTATGAGAACAAATATTTTGGGGTTCAGTCAGACCCACTCTGGGACTCAAAGATTTCTTTTCTAGTTTAGCATCTGACTGTCACCCACCTTTACAATATTTTACCTATACATTTGTTACAGGCTATGGTCAGTATTTATGTACAGACCGTTCCAATACTTTATATGTACCTTTGTTATCAGGTCATTACCTAGATGTTTGTCATTGCTGTGTCACATACAATACATGTACTGTCTTAACAAGTTGAGCTACAGTGTCATTGACACTTTCATTTTACATTAACAATTGCAGAAGATAATAAAATGCAGTTTATGAATCATCACAAAATGCTTGGCAACAATCATTTGAACTGATATTCCAAGAGCCGTTGCTGTTGTCGTGTGATTGACCGCAATCAGCTGATTGTGGTGGCTTGTTCCGATCATTGGTTGAACACTTGAGCATATTGTCGCTGTCCTAATGCAGATACAGTTTATTCCCAACTGGCCGAATCCCAAAAAGACGAATGTCGAAAATGGTCATCCAGAAAGACGAATCCCAACAGGTCAAATTTTATTAAAATTACTATATAACCCATTTATTTTTAGGGTTTTTCTGCAAAAATGTGTATCAGGGGGTATTTTGAAGGAAAAGAAATATAAAACAATTATCAGAAATTCATAGTTTATTGTACGTGAATGAACTCGAAAAAATTTCATCATAAAACGTTACAATGCTCAGTACAAGAGGTAAATTTTATATTATGTGCGCTCTTTAGTAGAATTTTTAACCCTTTTTGAATGAATATTTCCATTTGCATTCTATTTACATTTTTCAAAATTGAGAATCAAATTTTCAGTTCAGGGATGGCATGATGGCAGAGAGGACTTTAAAAAATACTTGAATTGAGAATTTGCTTCAAAATTACAAAATACAAAAAAGATGCGAATGGAAGTGTTAATAATAGGAATACACATTTACCCTGTCGTATATAAATTTTCAACCATTTTTAAACAAATATTTTTATTTGCATATTATTCACGTTTTTTAAAATTGAGAAGCAAATTTTCAGTTCATGAACGGCAGGATGACTGAGAGGACTTACACAAATCCTTGAACTGAGAATTTGGTTCTAAATTTTTTAAAAAATGCAAATGAAATGCAAATGGAAATGTTAATAATAGGAATACATATTAACCCTGTCAGGGGCGACGGAGTCATAACAGACTATAGAAACAGTAAAACTAGTCCAAACTTGGACCCAAATTCCGTAATATAATTTTTGCGTTTGGTACGTCCTTTGTATGTACCAAACCCAAAAATTATATTACGGAATTTGGGTCCAAGCTTTGACAATGGTAAAATGTGTGCATGTATTCCATTTGCAGAGTTGCACTCAATTTCGTTCCATATTCATCACATACGTGATGCCAAAGTACCCCTCAAACCCATGCCCCACCCCCCACATTGAGAATTTATATAAATTGACTTCTTTCCAAATTGATTTTTCAACTTTGTCGGCAAAGTCTATTTTTTGAACTTTTTCTCAAAGATAACCGTCATGTTTGTTCTTCGATTATTGAACACAGTGTACTGTTTTAGTGATTATTGCTAACGCGGCTTACTGTCAGTCAAAGGAGAGCTTACTGTCAGACAAAGGGGTTTCAATCATCAATTTGTGTATTGTTGCAACAGGCTGTTATCTGAAAATATAAACATTTTTCTCACCCACCAAACTTTCCCCCCAAAAAACTTATCGTAAAAAAACATATATACCTAACTTGAAAAGAAACGCTTGCATAATTTTGATAAAGTAAATGTGGGTACATTTATTCTCAAAAGAAGAAAAGAAAAAAAATGAACAAGAAAAGAATAAATGCATGAAAATAAAAAAAACCTTAAAAAAACACACAAAAACACACAAAACATCATAAGAATAAACATTTTGTTTCTTATTTCTAAATTTCTGCAATAATTAATGAAAAATATTAATTTTCATCTTGTTGGGATTCGGCTTGTTGGGATCGGCTTGTTGGGATATTTTATCCATTCGGCTTGTTGGGATTCGGCTTGTTGGAATGACACCACAGATACATATGTATGGCTGATTGCATTTTTAGCTCATCCTGCTGAAAGTCTGGATCAGCTATTGCCATCATTTAGCAACCCTTGTGTGCCATTTGTGATATGTTAACTTTTGCAGTTCTGTCTTCTTCTTCAGAACCACTGGATCAAACCCATCCAATCTCTGTTGAAATTATCTTTGGGGGGATACCCTGTCCCTTTCAAGTTTCATCGATAGAAATTGCCTAACCCTGTGAGTTGGGGCAGTGCCTAAAAGCACTAAATTCTTCAAAAAATATTTTCTCATAAAGAATCAGTCACAGTGCTTTGAAATCTAGTGTGCAACTTCCTAATGTCATTTGGGATTCAAGTTTGTTGAAAGAAAGTTTCTGCTATATTTAGTCCCAAGCTGGGATGGTCCACATTTTTGGCCTCACCAAAGTTTCTATTTTCTGAACTGGTTGGGCAAATTAGGTATACAGTAGTATTAGGGAACATCCACTTGATTTAGGCCAGAAGATTTGTTCACACCCTTGTGGGAACCCCAGGAGCTGAAAACCGAAAAATATTCAAACGCATGTATTTCCAAAACTGCACAGAACAGAGAATTGTTATTTGGTTTGAAGCATCTCTAGGGCATAGAATTTATTGTGTAAATAAAAATTGTAGTCGGTTGTCTTATGGTGTACAATATGGGAAAATGAAAAATTCCTGTGTCAGGGAATTGCCGATTTTGATCAAATCGAATTGGAGAAAACGAATCGAATTTTGTCGAACATTGAATCACAGTTGATTAATACGTCGTCAAAAGAAAAGTTTTTTTCGAGAATAATACCCCTAATTATTAAGACACAGTTATGTAGAGTGCATTTTTTGCCTCACCACCTCCCACGCTATAAACTGAGATATAAACCAATATTCCCCACGAGGACCCTGGGAAGTGAAGCAGTGCTTGTTCACTGTGGTAAACAGGACCCAGTCACCAATGCTTGGAGGTGCAAACCCTATCTAAAATGGGCAACATGGCTTATTAACGCTCACCCCTGGTCTTGAGTTGATAACTCATGTTGTGGTCATGATTAGCCATTGTGCAAAAATATGTGACCTTAAACACCAATAAATAAATAAACCAGTATACTAGCTATTGACTAAAACTATTCAAATTGTTGACTTTGTAGCTTTGAAACTGCAGCAATAAACATTTTTAAAGGAACCTGGCTGATTGGGCTGATACCTCACTTTTATCACATATTTTCTTGGAAAAAGAGTTTGTTTCAAATCAGATCGACTCCTTTGAAGCCATTTGTTTTAAATAAAAATGTAGAATTGCTAAAACGAAACGATAATTCAAGGCCAAATGGAGTCGGTCTGCTTGTAACTTAAAGCCTGCTCTACTTCTGTTTAAAAAATAATCAGGGTATTCTTTTAGAAAACCGTTGCTTTTGACTATGTATCCAGTAAAGAATACTCAATATAAAATAATGTGATCATGTTGTGGAACAAATCATTTATTGCAGTTGAACAGCTGAATAACTTTTTCAAAGTTCGAAACTTGAGATTTTTAGAGATGGTCACTGGTCATAATGCACAATAAATTGAAATGAACAGTTGTAGCTGAATCAGTGTTTGTAGCGATGTAGTTACACCTGTTGTACAGTTTTAGCTACATCGCTACAAACACTGTTACCACTACAAGTCATTTGCATTTCTTCTCAGAACAATTCTCAATATAAAATAATGTGATCAAGTACAATCCGTAAGCATTCACGGTTATGGCCGAAGTATATTCGAAAATATTCAAATTTCCGGTTTCGAATCGAATTGAATCGAATATTGACTTTCGAATCTAATTTTGAATCAAATTTTGAATTTTTGCAGGAGCCTATGTGTCAGCACTTTTCAAAAAGTTACAAACATCTCCCTCTGCAGACCTTCCTATATGAATCTTTTGATATTTGATATACAAAATACTTTGGGAGATGGAGGGGTGGGTATTTTAAGTTTGTATAAATCAAATCCCTGGTTCTTTATGTTAACCTAGGTCATTGGTTGGGGGGGGGGGGGGGGGGGAATTGGTTAAAAATCTTCTTCTTCAGATCCACCAATCTTTTGATATTATGTATACAGCATCCTTGGGGTAATCAGCTTCAAGTTTCTTCAAATCAAGTCCTTCGGTTTATATTTGTGTTCCCATACGGAAACCAAATTATTAGTGCAATATGAGAAATATTCTTTAATAATCTGTAAAATGGTTGAACTACTTGACATCACCTAGTTAGTAACTCATTAAATTTAATTCATAAAATTGTCTGAGTCATTTGCCCTAAATAAAAAAAAAAAAAAAGTGACATTAAATGCAATAAAAAATACTATTGAGTTTGAGTAGTACTGTGAACAGTATTGAATTAACACAGTATCTAAAGAATCAAGAACATCTGCCCATGTAATACTGAAATTCTGCAGAAGAAAAAAAAAATTTTCCAAAACATTTCAGCAAAACCATATTATGTGACCCCCCTCATTGAAACAAGCTGATCAAGCCAATATGGTTTTGTTGGTCTTTTTGCCAATTCGATTGATACAAAATCTTGACAGATTCGCAACTGTTAAATGTGATTTTTTAAAAAAAAGGCTGAACCAAATTATGACTCAATTGAGAGAAAATCAAAATTAAAATTCAATGACCAATGAATGATTTATTCATAATTTGATAATTTGGAGAAAAATTGCAAGTTTAGTGAGGATAAATTGTGTGTTGTTTAGATCAGTGGCAATATAATGATTCACAATTTTATTCTTATTAGAATGACATTCAGCTCATGCAAATTGTGATTTTGTTTTGATTTACAGATAGATAGATACATTATTAGGAGCACACCCAACACATTATGCGTCACTGAAAAAAATGAACAAATTACAGTTACGTCAAAGTTAATCTGAAGAACAGTGTTGTCTGTTTTTCTGCTGTAAACAAGTGACTTATACAGCTGATTGCAGATTCAGAATTTCATATTACGATGCGCCTGCCCTCATTCATTTTAACACCCATTTTTTCTGGCATTATTATCCCAGCCTCACAACATGTTAACTAGATAAATTATTAAGTGATTCTTATTCAAGCCTTACGACATGTTAACTAGATAACACAACTGGTATAAATGAAATTAATACTAATTTGGCGAAGTCCTTGCCAAATATTTTCGACCTACAAAAAGGCTGTTTAAAATACCGAACAGCTGTACCATTGTTCTTATTGTCGTATTCATTCAGATATTTATGCGATTTTACAGAAGTGAATAAACTTACAAATATATAAAATGTGTTGTTTTTTATTCGATCGCAACAGAATCAAAACAGTACAAAATTGATAGTGTTCAACCCATTACCAAAAATAGTCGCTGACCGATTGTTACGGTATGAAAATATTGATATTGGTAACAGAAAGAAATCTGAGAATTAGCAACAATAACTTTGAGTTTAACTATTCTGAAATTTAATTAAAAAAAAAAATTTAAAAAAAAACGATAGAAAGATCTTTTACACTAATGAGTTTGCAGAAAATAAAAACAGTGGTACTTATCAATTATTGAATTAGTCCAAAATACAGTTTGACAGAATCCAGTAATCCAGTGGTGTAGAATCTTGTGAAGAAAGTTACCAGCTGGTAGTATTAAATCCAAGAATGTCTTTTCAGAAACTGTATCCCGTGGATTTGTAATAAAATTTTCACTTAGAAATTTCAGCAGTCTCCAATAAAATTTAATAAAATGCTCTGCAAAATTCAAATGGAGAAAAAATCCAAGAAGTTTTGGCGCCACAGGTGATTTCCAAATAATCCAGTAGAATCCTGGCTTTTCACAAAATAATATTATTCTGTTTCACAGAAAGTATAAATTCTCTTTTCCAAGATGAATAAATTCTCTTCAAAATTCTCTTTTGGAATCAATCTTCCAAATTCTCAAAGAAGCACTGCTTCTATAATAAATGCACTGTCCTAGAACAATAATAATCTCCAATGGAAACAATTGCTGTGTTTTAACTGAAGTGAGTCTTTCTGAAATGCTTTCTAAAAAATGAGTTTGTGAATTCTGTTGACAAACCTTTATATAGTAGCCAGATAGACTGTTCCAGAAAACGAAAATTCTACAATGTTCTATCAGTCTCCAGGTGATTCTGTCACAATCCAAGTAAACAAGGTCCCTGACCTACTTAAACAATCAACAGCTATATGTATAATATATTAGTGTAACAAAGATGTAAACAAAGGTCACTCAGTGCAAATGAGTCAGACCAGTCAGAAAATGCAGAAATAAAACATATCTATCTCATATAATTATCAACTAAGGATATATCAATCTCAATATAATATAGGGCTGTATAACACCCCCACCTTAAAAGAAAAGTTTGAAGGTACTGAAAACTTTTTATATAATTTTAGCAGACGCTGACTGGTTTTCAACACGCACACACCATAATCTTCACAATTTTTTTTAATAAACATATATACACTTGAAGTGAATAGGGACTGATCATATCATTTTAAATTAGGATATTCTGGAAAGAGCATCAGCTACAACATTATCTCTTCCTGAAATATGCCTAATCTCTAAATTATATTCTTGAAGGGCTAAACTCCACCGCAGTAATCTTTGATTCTTGTTTTTCATTTTATTGATAAAAGTTTAGGGGTCATGATCGGTGTAAACTGTAATTGGGCATTGGGCGGTTTCTGGATACACATCAAAATGGGTTAATGCCAAAATTAGAGCCAAAGTTTCTTTTTCTACTGTAGAGTAATTCTTTTGATGTTTGAGAAATTTTCTGGAAAAATAACATACAGGGTGATCAGTACCTTGGGAATCTTCCTGGGCAATATAACCACCTGCTCCATTGTCACTCGCATCTATAAATAATTTGAAGGGCTTTTCATAATTGGGACTGGCCAGGACAGGGGAATTATTTAATAAAGTTTTTATTCTGTCAAAGGATTTCTGGCACTCCTCAGTCCAAACAAACTTAACTCTTTTGCTCAATAAACTGGTCAAAGGGGGGACAACATCTTAGAAATTTAAACAAAATTTTCTATAATATCCAGCCATGCCTAAGAATCTCATGAGCTCTTTTTTAGACCTTGGTACTGGAAAATTTACAATGGCATCAACTTTTGCCGCAATCGGCCTCACCTGCCCCCAACCGACAACATGACCTAAATAATTTACAGTTGCTTTGCCAAATTCTGATTATACCAAGTTAATAGTTAGGTTGGCTTGAGTCACTTTGTCCAAAAATTCTTGAATATGCTTTAGATGATCAGACCAATTTGTATCTGTGTATATAATAACATCATCAATATAAGCTTCACTGTGATCTAGGTCTGCAATGAAGTGGTTAACCATGCGCTGGAACATTGCCGGAGAGTTTTTCATGCCAAAAGGGGTAACTTTATAATGATACAACCCAAAAGGGGTAACAAATAGATATTAAAGGGACTTGCCACTAACCCTTTAACAAGTCAAATTTTGTCACAAATTTAGCATGGCCAGGTATGTCAATGCAGTCATCAATTCTTGGAATTGGATAATTGTCTCTTTTGGTGAGGCTGTTCACTTTACGGTAATCCGTACAAAATCGGTAACTCCCATCAGGTTTTGGGACAAGTATACAGGGCGAACTCCAGTTGCTATGGCTAGGTTCTATGATATCACTGTCCAACATATACTGTATTTCCTTTCTCATGATCTGAGCTTTGAAAGGGTTCAATCTATATGAATGCTGTTTGATGGGATTTGCTTCTCCTACATCAACATCATGAAAAATACAGATGTCCTACTAGGCACATCAGGAAATAAGTGTTGATACTTGAAAATTAAATTAACTAAATCTTTTCTTTGGTCAGGCAGTAAATAATCCATTTTATTTTGTAGATCTCTCAGGACATCTGAGTTCTGTAACTTCAGAGGTACATTTTTGCCGCCTTCATGAATATCCTCCACAGGAATTTTCACCTCATCCATGTAGGTGACTGCTGAGACTGGTAGAGAGCTTGGTTCTCTCTCATAATATGTTTTTAACATATTTATATGGTACAGCTGAGTATTTTTGAGTCTATCGGGAGTCTCAACAACATAATCAGTATCACTGATCTTGTGCTTAACAATATAAGGGCTTGAATATCTTGCTTGTAAAGCATTGCCCTTTACAGGGAATAATACTAGCACCTTATCCCCAGGTTTAAATGTGCGAAATTTCGCCTTTTTATCATACCAGGTCTTCATATGACTCTGGGCTTTCTGTAAATGTTTATTTGCCCTTTCTCTGGCCTGGTGCAGTTTTTCCTTAAAAGTGGACATAAAGTTCAGAAGGGAAATTTCAGGTTGCTCTTCCTCGAGCCATTTCTCCTTCAAAGCAGTGACTGGACCCTCACTGAGTGTCCAAACACTAATTCAAAAGGGCTGAACCCCAGAGATTCCTGTACAGTGTCACGGACTGCAAATAAGAGGAGATGTACTCCTTCATCCCAATCCTTCTCATTATCTTCCCCATAGGCCTTTATCATGGTCTTCATGCAGTGTTTGATGGGAGTGTTCAAGAGCTCCTTGACTTTCGGGATGGTAGGCACTTGATGTGTTCTGCTTAATTGTTTTAGCTCATACATCACCTGCTGAAAATTGTTTGGCATAAAATTTGAGCCTTGGTCCGATTGCACTGACCTGGGTAGACCAAAAGTCGTAAAAATTTTTTATCAAGGCCTTAACTATAGTCTTAGTTTTAATATTTCTTAGAGGAATGGTGTCAGGAAATCGTGTAGAAGCACACATGATGGTAAGAAGATATTCATTTCCAGATCTTGTTCTAGGCAATGGGCCAACACACTCAATAATAATTCTACTAAATGGCTCCTCAAAAGCAGGGATTGGTTGAAGGGGAGCAGAAGGAATCTTCTGGTTGGGTTTTCCTACAATTTGACAGGTGTGGCAGGTTTTACAAAATTTGACAACATCCTGTCGAAGATTGGGCCAGTAAAAACACTGTTCAATACGAGAGTAGGTTTTCCTAACTCCCAACTGTCCAGCCATTGGATTTTCATGAGCCAGGCTTATTATTTCATTCCGGTATTTAGTGGGGACAACTATTTGGTAAATAACCTCCCAATCACTATTGGAGGGTACTTTTGGTGGTCACCATTTCCTCATGAGTACATAAGATTTTTTTAAATAACAGACGGGAGTTTTGGGCTTCTGCCTCTGTTATAGCCCTTTCACATGGCTCGGCAAGGTCAGGCTCACTTTCCTGTTCCTGAATTAAAGAAGTCCGGGAAATGACATTCAAGGAGGTTCCCCTATTACTCTCAGGTGTAGTGGCCTCTTTACAATTTCTGCAGGAGTCGTCCCACTGACTCAAAACTGTCTGAGACAAATCAATATCTTCTGAATCTGTAATTCTGTGATTGTTCTTATCCTCAGCTTTGCTGTTCAAATCATCACAGTTAGGGTTGTTATCAACCTCAGCTTTCTTTGCCATGGACCGAGTCACAGCACATGCTGGAAAGGCAAAAGGAAAACATTCCTTCAAATTAATAATACTTTCATCTGTGCTCGGCTTATCCACCACTTGAGGTTCTACAGTGACTTTGTCACCAGCTAAGTCATTTCCCAACAATAAAGAAATACCTTTTACAGGTAGAGTAGGTCTGATTCCTACTGTCACAGTCCCATTTACTAAACTACTTTTTAAATTTATTTTATAAAGTGGGACATTTAAAGAATTTGACTCAATACCCGATACTAAAACTTGTGCCCCTGTAGCACTTTCTTCAGAGAATGGCAAAATGCCTTGTAACATTAAAGACTGAGTAGCCCCTGTGTCTCTCAGTATTTTTATTGGTAAGGAACAGTGCTTATCCCCCTCAAGGGAAACAAAGCCTTCAGAAATAAATGGCTTATAATTTTCTAAAGCATCTTGCTTTATTACATAATATTTTTGAACTGTTCCAATGACCCAGACTTAGCTGGTGCTAACTCTAAAATATCTAGGGCCAAACGCAAATTTTACCCCCAATCCCCAAAATTTGCATCTAAAACCTATCTTATATGGTCCTCCATACTTTTACTCCACTGCGCATGCGCAGTGTCAAGGAGGTCTCGAAACTGCCGCCAAAAGTCATTCTTTGTTTGGCCCTCAATTCAGTTACAACTGACTGATATTTGTGCTTGTAAATCTCAGTTTAAAGGATGCCAGACGCATAATTATGAGAGAAATGGTGGATATATGGTGGAAATAGAACGTGGAGAGGAAAAAACAGTGGAAACAAATGATCAGGGCTGTAACTTATAATTATTTTACGAAATTATTCATGTTACCTATTTTCGTGGCATGACCTTATTGTGGTCATTCTTGCTATGAATTTTCCATTGTTTAATCAGTGTTTCCTCTCTCCATTTCCTTTATTCCCCCCTAGCTATTCTCCCGTGCTTTTGGCTTATTTTTTGTAATGTTTATTACTAAAAATTTTTTGGGGTTTTGGCTTGGAAACAGAATTATTTTCTGTTTTTTCCCCATGTTTACGTCCTCACCCTAGGGGTGTTAGGCGTTTTGGTCTGCATCTATCATCTGATGCTCTACAGTTTCTTCCCTGGAAGCCTCTGTTTTGCATCAGATAGTGTTTAAATTGGTAACTGATTTCGGGCCATGTTTGTTTTAGTGCCTGGAGTCATGTTTCCAGGTTGTAGACACTTTTGCTTTGTTGACAACTGTTACTTCTGACAATGATTACTTGGCTTCTGCTTATTTTAGTTCATAGCAAGATACATTAATATTGTCCGTAAGTGTTACATTAATTTTTTTCAACTACTAGCCAAGGATACAAGACCTTTCCAGTGGGGACGTTTGCATATTATATAAATGCAGGAATGAACGTCCTGGGAGCTTCCAGTGGATAATTCACGTAGGACCGCGGCTCCACAGGTCTCATTGAGTAACATAAACAAGGTGATGTTACCATGATGTCTTCGTAAAGTGTGCTTCCGTTGTCACAGTCAAATGAAGAGTTAGCGGCAAAAGTGCTCATGTAGATACATCAATTGCCTGGAGTTCCCAAGTACTATTGATGGCGTTGGTGTCCGCTAGCTCGCCCGGTGTCGCGACCATTCTCCGAATGGCTCAGCACCCGGGTTCGTCCGTTGTGGTCTAGGAAGGAGATTTGGGTGTTGCGAGCATTATAAAATACAATGTGCACACCCAGTGACAACTGATATGAGGATGGTACGGAGGAAGCCTATTAAGTCCGGTTCCTAGCTCGTCCAGGTCCATCTCTCGTATTACAACATCTCGGCTCAGATGTTGTGGTACAAAACGTTCCTCAGTCGGAGTATACGTCTACCACTCGGGACGCTCCATTACATAGACAGTCCAGAGAGACTGCTCCTTTGGCTTCCTCATCCTCACGGCAGCACACGCGACCGCACCTTGGCTATGTGACCTGAGATATTCAACCAACATCGCCGATCAGGGATTCTTCGGTGACCAGGTCACGCCATCCGGTAGCCAAGGATATGAGGCCTTCATTCTCCGGACGTTCGCATATTAGAGGTATGCAGGAGTGAACATCCATGGAGCTTCCAGTGGCTAAATCAAATAAGAGCGCAGCTCCACAGGCCTCTGTTGTGGATATGCTATCGCAGATAGCACAAATTATCGCAGCGTCCCAGCAACTGACAGTAACTCTGTCAGATCAGGAATTATCTGACGAAGCTGAGTTGGTAGGTTTCGCTGCAGGTTCAGGCACGGACGACCAAGATTTTCAAGTGGTCCGACCAGATGGTGAAAGGGATACAGATAAGTTGTATTTTCCCTTTTCGGAACAACATAATTGTCATAGAGTGCATCTGGCATTATCATCGGACGTTGTTCCTCCGGACCAAAATGCTGAGTTGCCAGATAAGAAATGGATAGCGCCCCTGGATATAGAATTCTTAATTGGTTTAGGGACATCATCCCTCTGTTCCGACATAGTCCAGATATGTTTCACAGACATTTGATCTGTTGAATGACGCTATATTTATATAACTTGCTACCTAAATGGGCAGGTCAGGTTTCTTATCGGCAATAGGCTCTACATCTGCCTTTCATCATTTCATTGAATATTTTGAAACGGCATTACAGAGCATTCTGAGTGTTCTCTGCGTCCAGACGGCCAGTTCAGGAACTAGTATTGTTTTACTGTCGTCTATGTCAATTCCAACCACGATGAAAATAACAATATCGTCTAGCAGGGACAGCTGAGACGCATAATTGTACGCAGATCACCTTACCAGAACGTTATTACATCTAAACGAAAAAGAATTCTAGGATGTACAACCTCCTTAAGAGTTCTTTCAAGGACCTCGCATAAAACTCTGTCCTTTAGTGGGAATATGGAGTTGGTTAGACGTGATGCTGCCCTGGCTACATCCACGCGTGTGGATAGTAAGGTGAAAAACTCTCAGAGTTGCTCCGGTCTCCAGAGAGTTTTCTTCGACGGCAAGCTTTCCGCAGTTTATGATCAGTTAATTAAGAAAGCTTTAGACTCTCTGCTATTAATTCGCTTCCATATAGTCGGATTCAGCAGAGAAGAGTAAGACAGGCACTTCTGGGATGAATACGTCCAAGGGGAGTTCCTATAGAGGTTCCTATGCATCATCTAAGTCTTATTCTAGAGACCATCAGGGTAGCGACTCAGATAGGGGCCGTAATTCTGATGAGACATCCGGTCAGACGCCCCTAGGTCGACGAGGCAGGGTGCGGGCCGTGGAGGACATGGCTTCCACTTCCGCAAGCCTCGCAGGACCAGGAGGTAATGGTTTTAACCTCTATCGTGTACTAGTGAGTGGAAGACTGTCGAGTTTCTCAATGATTTGGGATTAGATTACGGATGTCCCTTGGATTCAAGGGGTGATTTCGGAAGGATTAATTGTTCCTCAAACGAAATCCTCTGTTAACTCGGAGTCCAACTTCGACTCAGCTTATGTCAGTCAGTAGAATAGACGCTCGCTTCCATCAGAAGTACAGTCTCTTCTGGAATGATCGCGATAGAGATCGTAGAAATCCAGGAATTTCCAGGCTTCTACTACCATCCTTTTCTGGTTTCAAACCAGATGGCTCGTTCCGTCCACTCATATTCTGAGCTGGATAACAAGCTGATCGTGGCTCCAAGTTTCTATATGGAGTCCATCTGATCGGTCAGAGCGAGTATTCGGGTGTACGACTATGCTACATGCATAGATTTCTAGTTGCATACTTTCACATCATGGTACATCAGGCATTCAGAAAGTATCTTTGCTTCTTTATCATAGGAATTGTGTTTCAGCACCGACCAATGTGTTTCTGTCGGAATCTAGTTCCTGGGCTTTCACTCGAATAACGAACTTGGTAAAGACTCATTTCTGAGCTCATTCGTCTGCGGTAACGTCGGCCTACCTGGACGACATTCTTCAGAGGTGTGGCAATGAGTCAACGCTTCAGAACGATGTGCAGATTCTGCTTCTATTGATCCGACGGCTCGGTTTCATAAGTAAACGAGGAGAAGTCGGATCTGGTTTCGTCCAAGTCAGTTACCCACCGGGAGATGAGCTTCGAGATGCATAACATTCTTGTTTGTTTGCCGTTAACCAGAGCGCAGAACGATGTGCAGATTCTGCTCCTATTGATCCGACGCCTCGGTTTCATACGTAAACGAGAAGTCGGATCTAGTTTCGTCCAAGTCATTTACCCACCGGGGGATGAGCTTCGAGACGCATAACATTCTTGTTCGTCTGCCGTTAACCAGAGCAAAATTAATCAGTTGTTATACTAGCTATTGTCTTTGCTCAGACAAGGTCTCAGCGAGAGATTTTGTGTGACTGATACGTTGTGCAGAACTGCCGTGATTTTATTCTAATGGAGTGGTTACGCATTTGTCCTCTCCAATTTTCTTTTAATTCAGAATTGGAGGGTGAAGATTATTTCGCTCAATATGGACATCTTCTTGTCAAATCAAGTGAATAAGAGATTCAGACTTGGGCAAGTTTTCAGTGCTTAACTCAAGTAGTTCCACTGCAATTGCCGGATCCGAGTTTTACAGGTTTGACGGATGTCAGTCAAACACTTTGGATAGTTTCTTTAAACCCAACGGATTTGAAGTGCCAGGGTCTTTTGTTTGCGTAGTTCCTTATCAAGCACACAAACATCAAGAATGATGTCATTTTGGCTTGCGCTACGTTATTGATGAACGTTATTCAGAATGCTCATATGCTAATTCTGTCCGCCAACTCGACGGTATTAGCGTATTTTCGGAATTATGGAGGTTCTCATTCCATCCTGTTATTCATGTTAACGGAAGGAATCTTTCGGTTGGTACTAGAACATCAAGTTCTTCTATTCGTCCGTCATATTCCGGGTCGTCTGAATGTATTAGCGGACTCCCTTCACGGAGGGGCCATTTGTTGCCACCAGAATGGACTTTCAGCAAACCAGTATTCAATAAAATTGCTACCAGGAGAGCGGCCAATGATTGACTTTTTCGCGACGCATCTCAACAATCATTTGTAGATGTAGATGTCACAATGTTTGGATTTTTGAGCGTTTGCAGTAAACGCTCTATCGATCTTGTGAAACGGAATAATAAGATACACGTACCTTCCAATGCCCTTGTTTTAGCAGATATTGCTCAATGTAATTATTTCAATGCCATTCTGTTGGTAGCTCCTCAATATCCACAAAGACTGAGGATTAATTTACTCAGGCTTCTGTTGTGGGACATGCCGTGGAAGCTTCCTCCACATTGCGGTCCATTCTATGGTCAGAGGGATTCAATCTACTATCAGTTCTGCTAATGATTATATCTTCATTCAGCAGTCTGTGCGTTGGTTTTAAGCTCATGAAGTAAGAGTTCTTCTACATCATAGGCTTAAGCTAATAATATTGATATTACAGATCTAATGAGGGCTACATATTGGTCTCAGCCCTCCATTTTCACGATTTTGTATCTGAGAATATTGAGTCTTTTCTGCAGATCTATTACTCAGAATGTCGTCTACTAAACAGTGGCAACTTTATGTGTATATGCTTTCAGTTCCAGCAGTGACTTTTTCCTGCTACCCTCTTTGCTCTGGAGTATCTGATCCAGGGCAACGGAAGGGGGGGGGGGGGTGGGGGGGGGGAGGTTGAGTGTTCCCTTGGGTCACCTGCTTTATAGTGTAAGGCAAGGGAATACCTCCCTTGGAGTCAGTTATTCCGAGTCGGTTCCGAGATGATTTTAAAAAATATTAGTATAAAGGGTTATACTAGATGTTATTGTGCTCAATTACAGATTGGTGTTGTGTCTTTCTTTTTTGATACAAATAAGAAAGATACATTTAGCCTATCTCTCCTTTTCTCATTGAGGGGATAGGTTTGTTATAGGTAATTGAGTCTATTGGATTTTCCTTATGTCCTAGGCCCTCCAACCTTTTTACTATTCAGCTAAGTCTGGGTCATTGGTACAGTATAAAAATCTTAAAAAATTTATAGTAATTTATATATTTTTTATACTTACCAATGACCCAGACGGGGATGGCCCTCCCAGGAGTTGGGAACTCTTGCCTCCCCGCTGCATACATAACGCTTTCCAGGCACTGGTTGCAAGAATGACTTTTGGCTGCAGTTTCGAGACCTCCTTGACACTGCGCATGCGCAGTGGAGTAAAAGTATGGAGGACCGTATAGGACATGTAATTTTCGGTTTTAGATGCAAATTTGGGGGATTGGGGGGGTAAAATTTGTGTTTGGCCCTAGATATCTTAGAGTTAGCACCAGCTAAGTCTGGGTCATTGGTAAGTATAAAAAATATGTAAATTACTATAAATTTTTTAAGTTTCAGGGCATGGAGCACATGCTAGGGCATTCTGTGAAGTAGAGGACTTGTTTTTCCTTTTTAACAGCCAGCAATCAGATAATAAATGCCCTGGTTTCTTACAGTAATTACAAGTTTTAGTTGAACTGTTGGGTCGTAATGGTGTAGGGTTGGCATTAGAGGTTTTGTTTTCTCCAAATTTCTTATTAAATTTGGGCAGTGAAAAGTCTGGAGGATTGGAAGGATGAGTTTTATCTGAAGTTGGTCTAGGTCCACTTTGGAAAGAATTCTTGTGAAGCCAAAAATTTGTAGAGTTACGCCTCATTTTATGAGTTAAGGCATAGTCATCTGCTAGTACTGCAGCTCTGTTTAATGTGTCAACTTTTTGTTCATCCAGGTGGGCCTTTATATCTGAATGTAACTTTCCTTTAAACTCTTCAGTCAGCATCATTTCTTTTAATTTTGAGAAATCTTTCACTATTTCTTTTGAATGGCACCACCTGTCAAATAAATTTTGCTTTTCTCTGGCAAATTCCACATGTGTTTGATTTTCCTTTTTATTATAATTTCTGTATTTCTGCCTATAGGCCTCTGGAACAAGTTCATATGCCTTAAGTATAACCTCTTTAACAGTGTCATAATTATTGCTTTGCTCAGAAGATAGAGTAGAATAGATTTCTTGGGCCTTCCCTTTCAAAACACTTTGTAATAGCAAAGTCCAGACATCCCTTGGCCATTCTAAACTTGTTGCCACTTTTTCAAAATGTGAAAAATGTTTATCAACTTCTTTTTCTTGAAAGGGGGGAACTAGCCTAACATGTTTAGTTGCATCAAATCTACTTGGGGAAATTACATTTGAGCCTTAACGTTGAGATTCTAATTCTTTTATTTTTATTTCCTTCTGGGCCTGTATTTCAATTTCCCTTAATTTTAATTCTCTTTCCTCTTTTTGAGCCTGAATTTGTTCCCTTTCTTTTTGAGCTTCTAATTCTTTTAATTTTAATTCCCTATCCTCTTTTTCTTTTTGAGCCTGAATTTGTATTTGCTCCCTTTCTTTTTGAGCTTCTAATTCTTTTTCTTTTTGTCGAGCTTCTAATTCTTTTAATTTCATTTCATTTTCCTGCCTTTTTATTTCTTGTTGCATTTCTGATCTCCTTAGTTATAATTCTAACTTTTTGAGTTCAAGACCATCAGTATGTTGTGGTTCAGAGGGGGGAGTTTCAGACTGAGGCAAAAGACCTTCTTCCATATAATGATTAACAATGAGCTGTTTAAGTTTATGTTTGTTCAGACCAGGGGTGGCAGGTAATTTTAGATAATGAGCAGGTTGGAATAAATCCTCCTTCTTAAGAGATTATAAAAGGGCCAAACTAGGAGAGCTTTCAAACTCCGAAATAAATTCTGTCACAATAAATACCATGATGAAAAGGTTTGCTGGTTCTCAGATTATATAAATAATAATACTGAAATTTTCTAAGAAAATTTAAAAGTTCTGAAAGTGAGCCAAAATAATAATTGCAATATGCAAATAAAGCTTTCTCGTTATCTTATATTCAGTCTTGGCAACGAGCTCCCAATTTCTGTTACGGTATGGAAATATTGATATTGGTAACAGAAAGAAATCTGAGAATTAGCAACAATAACTATGAATTTAACTATTCTGAAATTTAATTAAAGAAAAAATTAATATAAAAAAACAATACAAAGATCTTTTACACTAATTAGTTTACAGAAAATAAAAACAGTGGTACTTATCAATTATTGAATTAGTCCAAAATACAGTTTGACAGAATCCAGTAATCCACTGGTGAAGAATCTTGTGAAGAAAGTTACCAGCTGGTAGTTTTAAATCCAAGAATGTCTCTTCAGAAACAGTATCCCGTAGATTTGTAATAAAATTTTCACTTAGAAATTTCAGCAGTCTCCAATATAATTTAATAAAATGCTCTGCAAAATTCAAATGGAGTAAAAATCCAAGAAGTTTTGGCGCCACAAGTGATTTCCAAATAATCCAGTAGAATCCTGGCTTTTCACAAAATAAGATTATTCTGTTTCACAGAAAGTATAAATTCTCTTTTCCAAGATGAATAGATTCTCTTCAAAATTCTCTTTTGGAATCAATCTTCCAAATTCACAAAGAAACACTCCTTCTATAATAAATGCACTGTCCTGGAACAATAATAATCTCCAATGGAAACAACTGCTGAGTTTTAACTGAAGTGAGTCTTTCTGAAATGCTTTCTAAAAAAAGAGTTTTTGAATTCTGTTGACAAACCTTTATATAGTAACCAGATAGACTGTTCCAGACGATGAAAATTCTACAATGTTCTATCAGTCTCCAGGTGATTCTGTCACAATCCAAGTAAACAAGGTCCCTGACCTACTTGAACAGTCAACAGCTATATGTACAATATATTAGTGTAACAAAGATGTAAACAAAGGTCACTCAGTGCAAATGAGTCAGACCAGTCAGAAAATGCAGAAATAAAACATATCTATCTCATATAATTATCAACTAAGGATATATCAATCTCAATATAATATGGGGCTATATAACACCAATTACCGGTTATTTGAGCTCACAATTGGCAATTCTGATGCTGGTTCCGATTGTAATACCATGTACTGCTAGACAAGTTGAGGATGGAAAGAACTACATTAACCTGAACATTTTTCACAGTGTTAACCTTCGTTGACTGGGGTCGCAGTGAAATTACGAGTCACGCACACTTGGGTGGTAAACGTGGCTCTCAGAGCCAAGTTTACCTCCTAAGTGCGTGTGATTGGTAATTTTACTGCGACCTGTGTCAGTGGAGTGCAACCTTCACTTTTCCGGTATGAACTGGCAATTGCCGCAAGTATGCTCAATTGTTAGCTTTGCATGTCATTTAACTTGTATATCCCATAAAGGGGGTCTCTAGAGAGATTAAGAATACACATTATGGTTGTTTCTCATCTTTATTGAATGGTATCACTGACATCATTTTACATTAATAATTGAACAATTGCAGAAGATAATAAAATGCGGTTAATAAATGGGAATGGGTCAAGTCGCCCCAAGTCAAGTCTCCCTTGGGTCAAGTTGCCGCCGGGTCAAGTTGCCCCCATACTTTGGTCAAGTTGCTTCCCCCCACCCCCCAAAAGTGTTTTCAGTCAAATATTTATGTGATTTTATAGAATTAAATAAACTCACAAATGTGTTGGTTTTTTCGATCGCAATGGTAAGTATCAAAACAGCACAAAATTTACCTTGATATATCCAGCTTAATATGTACATTTGGGGATTTTCCCATGTCATAAATTGACGGCATATTGCTGTCCAATCAGACAATGGGGATTTAACTTATTTGGTGCATGACTGAATCACAAGGTTTAATTAGGTGAATTCCTTTACTACAATCAATCACATCACCACAGTAGGAAATGAGATGTTGAGCTATTAGATTGGGAATCGCAGTCTTCAGAAAAGATTTATTCTTACACTCAATACACTGCCTCATATTACATGTTTAACTCGAATGAATGAAAAGTTTCAACACGCCAAAGGTGCACAGGGACAATGCGGGATTTAAATCCCTTTCAACCTCTTGAGTAACTTTATTTGCTTTATAACTATTTGCTTATGCCGAATCCATGAGAGTCGGAAGCAAGAACCAATAATCTTATTTGGTTTGAGTGTGCGCACTGGCTTTAGGGTATAGTGGGTTCAGATCCCCAAGAACCTTGAATTGGAACAAAACTAGGAATTGTGCATAACTACAAGGATTCTGCTCTGTGTTTGCTTTGAGATGTGGGCTGATTTATGGTAATACTGAAACCGCAGTTTGTTGGTTGTTTTAAAAAAAGAGGAAAATTTTTTATTTAACTTCCTGACAGAACCTGCCTATTTATAATATAACAGGTTTTTCTTGAAGCACTGTTTGCAATGAAACTGCTCTAAACTAGAAGCCACTGTGTTTTGACAATGTCGGCACTCACAAATGGGACTAGAGAAACAAAACATTACAGCTTAAGCATGTTTATTACTGTCCAAAGTGTGATTTACTAGGATTTCCGTGTTTGATTATAAACGATAACTTCACAAGTGAATTATGCAATCAAACATTGGGTCATGTATCCGTGCACGCAAACGAAGACGCTTTGCTGTGGGTGTAATGGGGACATCATTGTTTTTTAACCCTTTACCTAACACGAAAAGCAGACGACACATGCAAAAAAAATTTCTTGAATAACTATTATTTTAATTTTTTGTCTCAACAACATAGGTTATGACCCCTCATTGGAATGAGCTCATTCCAATGAGGGGTTATAACCTATGTTTTAGAGACAAAAATTGAAAAATAATGAAAACTAATTGGAGATTTTTGAGAATAGTGCTGGCCGGTTTTGTTCGTAACATTAGGTAAAGGGTTAAATAATATAATATACCAATAACATGATTTTGGAGGGCGTTACGGTTTATTAACGGCTCGACAGGAACGATTAAGAGCCAGAGGGTCCATTAATGGCCGAAGGCTGTTAATCATTCCTGGAGGGCCATTAAATAAACAGGGACGCCCAACAAAATCTTGTTATTAATGTTATTACCACTTCTAAAATGGTTAAATCCAAAGGTTCTTCATCAAGTTCACTTGACTGTGACATCCTGAGTTTTTGCAATGACATTTAACTAAAACACACATGTCGTCTGTTTCTGGATAAACAAAACATCACGTGGTCCATCACATGTTTGCCTAATTTAAATATTTTTGTTTGCCACAAAAATTCGCCTTCTCCCGAAATCTACTAACAAAAAACCTACCGTAGTGAATTAATTACACTCACCTTGACAATTCGAATGCTTCATCACCGAAGTAATGGGGAAATCACACAAATTTCACGTGTTTTTTAACATTCATTGCAGTTAAGTGCGTTTCATCATCTCGGAACCAGTGGTGTGTGTGGGATGACAAATTACATAAACTGTAACCGAAGCCAGGGCAGTTAACGAAACATTTAGCCGCAAGCGGGCTGTTAACCACGTTAACACACAACTTCCGGTTTGAGTCTGTGCATTATGCACTTTTACCGTAAAGGTAAAATTGTGTTAATATACTAGAGAATGCACGCTAAAGTGGTAATAATTATTGTTAATAATGAAAAATAACAAACAGAGTAATCACTTGACTGGACAGGTTACGTGAAATAATTCATTTGAAGCAAGGGACTATTTTGTAAAACACTCGTGCGCATTCGTGCACTCGTGTTTGTACAACGTCCCTCACCTCTCATGAATTATTTCACATAACCAGTCCAGTCAAGCGATTACTCTCTATATAATCAGGACACTGGTTGAATAACTGTGACCCCTTAATGAAAACAAAACATCAATAACTGTAGTCATACAACTCAGTTTACTGAAAACTGATTAAACATACACTAACTGGGGTACAGTTGTTGATTATGTTCATGGGATTCATAAAAATGTGCAGCACAAACAACATTAGGAATGTTTTCAAACACTTTTATTTCAATACTTTTCTTTCTTACCCACTCACTGCGCTTTGAAGTTTGAAAGGTTTTGAATATATTTCATTTGAACACACCACATTTCTTGGGGGGTGGGCCTACATGTAAATGACAACTGCAACCCCATAAAATCATACCCAGTAAAGTTGGGGACTTGGCTTTCTGGTGAGAAGGGGCTTACTGGTGGGTCAGTTAGGTAATAAAAACATGAACCCTTATTAAAGGTGTCTTCTGAAAGCAACCAACACATGGCATGTTCTGACTCCAAATACTTGCAAACAGTAACATCAATAACCGAATCATAAACGATTAACTGATTAATCGTTTCAGCCCGAGAGGGGATGACATAGTCAATTTCACTGTCTACCTGTCATTCCCATCAGGAATAAACTGGATGCATTTGATACACTCTCAGACTTTAGATAACCATTATTTCGAGCACATACATGCATAAGTGAATTCAGCACTATTTCTTTTTTCACGCTCAGAATCGGGTGGCTAGGGTCTACAGATTCATCTCACCTCACACTTTCATCATCCCATTTTGAAATTCTGTCCTTAACCTTTACCTAATGAATCGCCCTCATCCGCCCGCGTAATATGCAAATTGAGCAGTTGAAAAAATTAAATTTTTCAAAATATTTCAACAAAACCATATCATGTGACCCCTCATTGGAACGAGCTCACTGAGCTTGTTCCAATGAGGGGTCACATGATATGATTCTGTTGAAATTTTTGAAAAAATTTTAAAAAAATGATATTTAAAATAATAAATTTTGATATCGCCTGCATTGGGTAAAGGGTTAAAATGGTGATTTAGAGTAAACAAAACACATTTATTTAGAAAAAAGTAAATAAATTTTATGCTGGAGGGCATTGATGGAAAGTATGAGATGTGATGTAACAAGAATACCAGACTTACATTTCAGTAAATACAAAATGTAAGCAGGTGTGTCATGATTAACCCTTTGATACTTTTGGACGTCTTATGACGTAAGAAATCAAACAGCAGTGCGTTCATTCTTTGTGGTCATTTGTTTTGTTATTATTTTTTGATTTTTTAAAGTTTTAACCTCAATTCCTATTTCTCCTGAATAGTGCTCAGTGACAACTGCTGATCCAAATGTTATCGCAGCTTGAAATACTAATATAATCCTGCTGTCAAGACTTCTTAACTGGTTGAGTGCTATAATCCACTATCAAACCTTTCAAAAATGAGGACACCAGAGCAAAAACCAACACTTTCCTTGCTTAAATTTCATATTCAGTCAAACACAAATAATATTTAGTTTATATAAATTTGTTTCAAAACAAATTATTTGAGTGCCTGTGGGCACTCTCCAATAATTTGTAATAAAACAAGTTTTGAATAACAAATTCAGACCTCCAAAAATAATCTAGCTCTCAACCAGATAATCACTAATGTGAAAAATATCTTGTTATTTGTACTTAACAGTGTTTGACATCGCATTTTGAAAAAGGCTGAAGAAATTGAATTTCCAGTGACGTTTGAACGTCAGGATAATTAAAGTCTCAAAAGGTTAATCGAGAAGTGGACTAATTGTTGAAAACACCCATAATTGACTACAATTTCAAAGTCAACAATTATGAGATTTCATCACTCCTTTACAAATGAATTATTAGTTAATACTCTCCTTCCCATTGTGCCTGTAAGAAGTGTCTGGGGCTGTAGAATATCAAAATATGTTTTAATTGATATGGGAAAGAAATATAAAGATACAACACTTGACACCGGGTCTGGTGTTCTAGAATGTATGGGTCTACAAATAATTGCCCTTCTTATTTCTGCAATTGCCTTCTTAAATCTCTTAACTGGTAAAGTGCTGAGTTTTTTCCGATAACAAATCAAAGTTCATAATAAACTGCTCTATTACATTTAATTGGATAGTGCCTTATAGGCACTATCCAATTAAATGTCAGAGAGCAAGGTATTGTATAAAAAATCTGATTCATATCAGGGACAATAAAGGCTTCCTCAGGCAGAATGTAGCTACAGACAGTTATTGCCTGTCACTTTTAGTAAAGCCCAAAATAGGGCTTCCAGCACTCTACCAGTTAAATCTGCTGCTATTATTAGTCGCTTGACTACCCCAGGTACAAACCTGAGCCTTGGCTCAGGTTTGGCGCCTGAGATGGTCAGGAGTCTGAATTTTCCTTGCAGAGCTGTAGGTGCACAGCCTACCTGCTTGCCTAAAGAATGTCCAACCTGAGGAATTAATGACCGAAAATATTGTTTTCTATATAGTTGTTTCTGGAGGTCACAGAGTATGATCAACCCTTTAGCCAAAGTAATGGCTAAAACCGACCAGCGCTATTCTAAAAAATCGCCAATTTATTTTCATTATTTTTTCAATTTTTGTCTCAAAAACATCGGTTATGACCCTTCGTTGCAACGAGCTCATTCCATCGAGGGGTTATAACCTATGTTTTTGAGACAAAAAATTAGTTCTTCAAGAATTTTTTTTCAAGTGTCGTCTGCTTTTCATGTTAAGTAAAGGGTTAAAGACGACTTTAATTGATTCTTCTTCAAAAGTCGATCACAAAATTTCATAATCGTACCAGTCCTAATTGTAAGATATAAGATAATGCATTTTCATACATTTTCAAATAGTTTTCCTTTGTGTCATCAATGGCATCATCATTTTATGATTTTATGTCGATTCAATTGGAATTCAATGACTACATATGTCATTATTTTACCGTACATGTGTTCTTTGACATGTAATTTTTGTTTTGTAGGTCATTGTAGAAAGAGATCCCAAATCACAGATACAGGACATTGATAAACGGAAGTTTCTTGTTCCCAATGATATTTCCGTTGCTCAGTTCATGTGGATAATACGTAAAAGGATTCAGCTGCAGTCAGAAAAAGCAATATTTCTGTTTGTAGGAAAAATTCTGCCTCAGTCCAGGTAACAACAAAAGAACTTACTTGCAATTTTACCCAAAACGCCCTGGAAAACAGATGTACTTTGTGGGGCCTTATCTAATAAATGAGACACATCTGCCTGTGTAATTTACAAATTGTTTCGTTGAAAAAATATTATTTTTAGACAAAATTATGTCATGTGTCCCCTTATTGAGCTCATTCCAATGAGGGGTCACATGATATGGTTTTCATGAAATGTTTTGAAAACTGTGACAAATGATTGAAATAATAAATTTTGATTCAGAGTGCATTGGGTAAAAGATTAAGAATGTTTCTGGCAAGTTTGAGAACCACCATGGACTGTTGGAAATTCAGAGAGTTATTGCCCTTACATTGGCATTTTTCTTCACACTTAAGTTTGAATGAATGAATCCATGGCTTATATTATGACATTTTAATTTATTGAAAATATCAAATATATGTGTACCCTTCTTCTGAAAAGTGAAAACACAAACTGAAGGATTAATTTAACTCTTTTTTGGCTGTTGCTGGTGAATTTCCCAGCCCAGTATCCCTATGGAAACCGTGAGAAGTGAAGCATTGCTTGTTTACTGTGGTACACAAGTTCTCTTTTACTGCTACAGTAGGACCTTGTCATCAATGCCTGGGGAGGAAGTACTGTAATGTGGGCCACATGGGTATAAATGATTGGCTGAACCTGACTTTATCCCCTTGTTGCAGTCATGATTAGCCATTGCGAGTAAAATAAATAAATGAATAAATAAATAATACATAAATAGCAGGCCCTGTAAAACAATACAGTGGAACCCTGTTAATTGAATAGCCACTTTGCCAGTTAAAATTATTCAGTTAACAGGAGTATTCAATTAACAGAGATTGTGTTATTTTCCTGTATTCTAGAGATAAACTTAACATTTTTTCTATTATATCTTGTTTGACAGAGCTCTGTGAGCTCTGTCAAACAAGATATAATAGGTTAAATGCCTGTATTGGATGTACTGAGGCCAAGTAGGTCTATAAACAAAGGAAAACTGGGGAGAGTCAGGGTAATGTCTTGACAGGTTACAAGATTTTTTTATTCAATTAACAGGAGTTTACTCTATTACCTATATTCAATTAACAGGTCATATTTGTACAGGGGGTATGGTAAATGGTTTTGTGTTGGGAAATTATATTCAGTTAACAGGGTTATTCAGTTAAGAGATATACAATTAAGTGGGCACCACTGTACTCCAATATTCCTATAGCTTTTTGAGACTAACAAAATAATACCCTTGTATCGTAGAATACTATTAACCCTTTGAACACTGGTTGTATCTTCCATGCCATTTAAATGGTAGAAATTGGAAGAGTCCATATCCATTATTTGGGGGTAGAGCAATTAATATTTTCAGGCTGCACATTGAAAATATTAATTGCTCTACCACACGCGTTCACTTAGTAGCCATCCTACTTAATGACATTATGACTTATCATGTTCCTGGGCTGGAAGAGCAGCCTCTCGTGTTGAAAGAGTTAACTGAATAATCACCAGCCAGTGAAAAATATTCACTTAACCAGGCCTGGCATTTTCAGGAAAGCAATTTATTTGCTCGCCTACAGCTCGCCTTAAAAAAAAATTGAGGAGGGTGAAAACTAGTTCTCCTGGCCTTAGAAAATAATATTTACCATAACCGCCTGTTCCTAAAATCCATGACTTTTCAGATCTCTGCTATGTTAGTGGTTTACGTAAGACGGCCACACTGCCCCTGCCACACTGCTGGGCCAGACCAGGAGGTGGAGGGGGGAGGGGGTGGGGTGGGGAGTGTAGCTGTCTTACAGAGACTACCGTGTTAGCAACACCACCAAATAAAATGTACAAAGCCTACTAGGCAGAATTCATTAATAGTAAAACTTCATTTTGCCAGATTTAGCTTTTGTAAGCTTGAGGAGAGCTAATCACACCCCCCCCCCCCCCCCCCCCAGACCATACGAGGGGAGCGATTTGTAGCTCTCCTGCATTTTTAGCAATGCCAGGCCTGCTTAACAGGAATATACAATTTACAGGTATTGGGTCCTTTTTGGAGGGATAAACTGAGTATTTTTTCAATTATGTCTTGTTTGACAGAGCTCATTGATCTCAAAATAGATAGTACACACTTATTTGATGTATTAAGTTATTGGAAATTCGGTGGTTTTCCGAATAATTCTTCAACAGAGTTTAAGATTTGTTATTCAGTTAACAAGAGTTAATAACGTACATTTATATACAATAAACAAGTCACATTTATATAAAGGGTATGGTAAATGGTTTGATGTTTTAAAGTCATGTGCAATTAACAGTTGAGAGATATCCAAATAATTAGGACCCAGTGTACATAGTGAATGGGGGTACAGAACAGTATTTTAACCTGACTAACTATAGTCCATACAACAATGATTTCTTAACCCTTTACCTAATGCAATGGCCCAAACCGGTCAGCGCTATTCACAAATATCACCATTCAAGTTTCATTATTTTTTTTAGCTCACCTGAGAAAAGCTCAGGGGGAGCTTTACTAATCACTTTCCATCTGTCGTCCATCCATCCGTCTGGCATTAACTTTACATTAGTGACTGGTTAATACTTGGGTTCCCTTTTGGAGCCCGAATTTTAAGTACATTAATGCATTATGAGGAAATTTCTTTATCTTCTTCTTGAGATCCACCAGTCAGAACGCTTTCATATTTGGTATACAACATCTCCAGGGAGGTCAGATTCTAGTTTATTCAAATCGAGTCCCTGGGTTAATTTTGGACTCCCTAGTTTTGCATTACTGGAAATCTGGGCATTATTTCGGTGGTAGCATCCCAGTACTAGAAAAAAAAAACAATCATCTGGCATGGACAACAGAGTTATAAATAATTAAATAACTTCATTCCTCTGCTGTGTTAACTAGCAATAGATGCTAATTAAATCCTTCTTTAAACAACTATTGTCAGGTGAGCGCCCCAGCCCCCATGGGGCTTCTTGTTTGTTATTGGATTATGATGTGAACGAGTGTGTCGCTGATTTGGTGAAGCATGCAAACACGATAGAACGTGTGGGACATGATCGGTAGGAAAGTGGTTAATTGACAGCCCCACCACCTCATGATATCGTCAGTCTGCATCGTGTGCTTATAGAGGAATGGGACATCACATTGAGAGAAATTTGGAAGGTCATCGACAGCATGCCATGCCAGATAAGATGTGTTAGAGATGCTCAAGGTGCTCCCACCAGATATTTATTTATTGGTGTTTATGGTCACACACGTCAGGTAAAGGGTTAAAAAGTCATACTAAGTCATTAATTTGTGCACATGTGTGTCATATGATAAATAGAATATGAAATGAGTGTTTTTCTCATATAATGTTTATGAAACTCGTCCGAATTTTCTGTTTTGGCTCGCCAGAGGCTCGCCCAAATGGAAATTTCTTAGACTTGATTCATAAATATCAAATCAACACCAGCTGAGCCTTATGGGTTCCAAGAATGATAAAAAGGGTAAACCCAACCCTTGCACTCAAATCTTCTTTCAGCTAAGTCCCTCAGGCCACTTGGTACCTCTTGTTTCAGTTTCATTTTTCTCTATGTATTTTTTTTTAAACATTATTTTAATTTCAGTGCAAGTATGGGCCAAGTTTATGAAGAACATAAAGATGAAGATGGTTTTCTTTATATCGCATATAGTGGAGAGAATACATTTGGTCACTGACATTCAATCAATGGCCGAAATTGATTAGACTACATGAAAAACAAGATCACACAAAAACAAGCTTAACATTAGAGTTTGCTGATGGAATCAGTTCCTAATGACATTGTTATTTTGTAGTATTATTTTTGTTGTTGAGTAATGTTTAGTTATAACATTATACTGTTCCATGGACATTCCTGCCACACCTTATGTGGAAATTTATTTATAATTTACCTTTTAAATATGTGATTAAACCTTTGAACCCAAAAGGCTTCTTATCCGGTCCAAAATTGTGATATGACCTGAATTCATAAAATAGATAGTTGCTCAGTGTGTTTTGTGTGGTAGACAAATCAAGACTTTCTATACTACTCACATTTTGCTAAGGATCATCCCATATTCGTTGACATAATTTGTACATGAAAGAAAAATGTGCACATTGGTTTGTGTATTTATAGGGGTGCAATGATAATTTTAACAGTCTGGGTTATACAAAGTTGTACAAATTTATAAGTACAGGAAGCCTGAGTACGCATAGGGAAGCACTGTACAATGGTGAGTAACTGTCACACACTCTAATTCTCATCCTTGCACAAGTAGGGTTAGTATTGGTTGAAATCATGTGAACCATGGGTATACAACACAATGACCATAGATGTACAACATGTTAATGTTACACTTACCTTCAACCTGTGCTAAGTGCTTGTGTCAGGATGGTAGAACAGAGAGCCCAAAAGTTACCCACCATTTTTCACTGGTTCTCTGGGTACTCCGACTCACTCCACCCATAAAATTGCCTGATATGATATGATATAAGCTGTTGTAAGTGCCGTCAAACCCAATGAACAAATAAACAAACTTAAAACTACACACCTTTGACTTTTTATGTATCAGTATGTAGCTGAATAGGAGTGATGCTTAGCAAAATGTGAGTAGTTTGTGTGAAGGCAAATGGCAGCCATCGTGGGGTTTTTGTCACTTTTGCCTGCCCATGCAGCAACTTGAAAATGAAATGCTCCATGGATCCTATTTTTGTGGTGGATTAGTGATGACTAGTTTTTGAATTAAAAATTATGCTTTTTCAACTACTCAATTTGTAAATTACATGAGAGAATGCGGCAGATTCGTTGGGTAGAGTGTTAACCCTTTACCCAATGTAACGGCCAAAACCGGCCAGCGCTATTCTAAAAAATCAATTAATTTTCATTATTTTTTTCATTTTTGTCTCAAAAACATAGGTTATGACCCCTCATTGGAACGAGCTCGTCAAGCTCGTCCCTATGAGGGGTCATAACCTATGTTTTTGAGACAAAAAATGAAAAAAATGAGTTATTCAAGAATTTTTTTTGCAAGTGTCGTCTGCTTTTCCTGTTAGGTAAAGGGTTAGTCAAGTTATTACAGTTGAGAATTGCAAGATAAATCTTATCATCACAACTATAGTATGGCTACCATGGACTGGTCACTTACCACAGCTGGGCAACATTTCCACAGGCCCAATAATATTATATTCCAAATTCCAATTATAGGAATAATCAACAATTTAATTAATTAATTATATTTCTGTACCAACTCAGAGAGTTTGAGGGGACCTGTTGTAGGGTTACAACCCTACAACAGGTCCCCTCAAACTCTCTGAGTTGGTACAGAAATATTATTTTACTCTTAGACTTGTTCGACTGTTTTGGCAGACATGCCAGCCGCAAGCTCAATCAGCAACATTAGTCTGAGTTCCAGCGTTAGCGTCTTGACAATAATATTAACATCAGATATAGATGAACGGAGCTCATAGCCCACAGAGTGACCTTACCAAAAATTGATTATAGGACATGCTAATATAAGCCACTGGCTAGATCCTCCAGATTGCCCTTGACCAGGTCAAAGTGGACCTTGCAAGCAAAGGCAACCCGCTGCACAAACAGCATGACCAGAAACTGTGTTTACCTATTACATTGCCAACAATGTGGTAAATAGTATGTCGGGGAAATGAAATGCCATTTACACACATGCATATGAAAACACCTGGCAGACGTTAAGTATAAACGAGACCTACCTATCTCCATACATTTTAATCAAAATCATATATCTGATCTACGCTACCACATTATATAAATATTTAATATTCTTCGGACATCCTCTGCATTTCGTAAACAAACATGGCATCTCCCTTCACTTCAGTTGACACAGCTACCTATTCCACACCACTTGAGTGTGATTTCTCTCCCACCACATGCCACACAACGGGAATCAAATCAATCATTTCAAATGTGACGTCACCAGAATGTCAGCAGTTTCAGCTCACTTCAGTGTGATAACTCATCCCATCAGTACCACTTGTTATGCCCCCGACCTCCGAAGGAGGATTCAGGGGTATCTATTGGAGACCTCTGTCCATCCATTCTCATGAGAGATACCTTGTGTGACAAGCAATCTGCCCAATGGTACACTGTGTGGCCAACCACACATGCAAACATGTTTAAAAGGACTCCATGTGGCTAAACTTGTACAATCAGTGAATGTTCTGAAATTAGACACACAAGTTATGGATTATCCATAATCTCGAGAGGTACATTATGTGGCTATCTGTTAGCATATAGGTACATTGTGTGGCTACATGTGGTGTTATGGACTTAATTAACCACACAATGTATCATTTGTTTGTCTGTCCATCCGTCTGTAAAAACGTTTTGGATTGTAATTTCAAAGCTGTCAGTGGGATTTGGATCTCCTTTGGTATGCTGATAGAAACGCATGGGGGAATGGATATGCACAAGTAACAGGTTTTGTCCAATACTTTTTTTCAGCGTTGTGGCCCTTTTTCACTCTTTCAACTTAGAAACTTTTTCTCAACCTCTGTATTGCATTCATTGCATGTTAGATTTGAAAACCGCTTATTTGATCAAATATTAATTTTAGGGGTTACTTGTCGATGACTAGGCAATGCTTCCTTTCGTTTTTGGTCCAGCTAGCCAATTCAATATGTCCACCATGGCATTGTGACACAATCCTGGGCATATGCCATGCTTCATGTTACTCTTGTTTATACCTAACTTTTTGATGCTCTTTCGAAATATGCATCTTATTTTTTTCTCTTCTAACAGTAGGAAGAACAATAATTTATTATTGCATGAGCAGTATTTTGATTCCGATGTTACCATGTGGGGTGTGATGGGAATAGGTAGAGGATATCTGTGCTATTTTTGTGAATGTGAAGAATTATATCATGAGTGTGGACCTGAAAGTTTTATTTTTCACGAGTGCTTGCACGAGTGAAAAACAATACCTTTAGGCCCACACGAATGAGATAATTCTCAATATTCACCAAAATAGCATATATTTTCTTTTTATTATGTTGTACATGACATTTTACTGAACAATATTCAACCCAATTTTACTGTAAACACACACATTTCAGAACAATAACAAAGATCAGCTGATTGTTCCTTCAAAGTGTCGTCATGTTGATGTGCCACCCCACGACATCATTTAGGAAGCTACTGAGGGATATATAGTCAATGGATATCGAGAAATATCTTTTAGATAATTTGCGATAATTCACAGGCTAGCATATAATAAATAGAGGATATCTAGTGTTTTTTGAGGACACCGAAACTGATCTCATTAGTGACCGAGACAAATGTTTTTTTTTAGCACAAGTGAAAATAACAATTTGTCTTGGTCATGAGTGAGATAATTTTTGGTATCCACTCAAAAACACAAGATTTTCTTTTTATTATATGCTTTTTATAAGAATCTCATCATTCCTATCAATAATTCCACTCGTTTCAACCTTGAATTGATGCATGAAAGTAAACAGCTGATGCGCATTGATACGCAGAACTGATTTGATCGAGACTCGGAACCAGGAGTGTAACAGGCTCCGTTTTGCTGGTAAAATAGGACCCAGTCACCAATGCTTGGATGGTGCAAATCCTCTCTAAAATGGGCAACATGGCTTATTAACGCTCACACCTGGTCTTGAGTTGATACTCATGTTGTGGTCATGATTAGCCATTGTGCAAAAATATGTGACCTTAAACACCAACAAATAAATAACTGGTAGCATCTTGCGATCTGACTCAGCTGTTGGGTTTCATGCATCAATTCAAGGTGAATACTTGAATTATTGCAGGAAATGATCAGTATCCACTCAAAAACAGTGATAATTTGTCTTGTATTTACCCTAAAGTGATGGTTTGAAAGTTGCCATTTTGATTGATACTGTGAAAGTGAAAATTTCTATATATAGCATTGATGTACACATCAATGATCCATTTACCTTCAACCATTGCTAACTCTGCTTGTGCAGAGTTAATAAGTTGGGGAGTCTATTTTTTTTTTTTAAACAATATTTTTATTTCCTCAATGAAATGGGGTTTGGCGAACAGGCAATGCCTATATTAACGCCGTACCCTACAGAGAAATACAATACAATACAATACAATGGTGCAGGTGCAACTGTACATAAAACAGAAACTGATCCAATGAAGTGGAAAGAAAGAGAAAGTACCATACTATATCCCACCATTTACTTTAAATAATTTACCTATCTATTGGGTGTGGAGGCAATCTACTTTCATTTATATGATAGGCCCACTAAAATCTCTCTCACCCAATACAGCAAAGGTCGTTTTCAGGGTTCTTTTCCACTGGAAATAAACCAGTCACTGGAATCTCATCGTTTCCCTAATATATTCTTGAACCGCACTAAATATACTGGCGTTTTCCAAGGCAGTTTTCTCCGTATCCCCATATAGCATAAGAGTGATATTAGTGGCGTGGCCCAATTTTATTAGAAGCGAATTTCTTTGTTCTGCATATAGAGGACACATTAATAAATAGTGTTCAGTGTCTTCATATACATGACCGCAGCCACAAGATGCATTATCACTTATAAACCTATCAAATTTATGTCCGTTTAAATCACTACAATTTAACCGCAGCTTCGTGTGAACAATTTGTTCCTTTCTGCCACCCACATAATAAAACCCAGGGACGACATTGTCGTTAATTGCAAGTTTCTTCTTAAAATGATCTACGGAAGTACAGTTCTGCAGATCTGCGCTTAAGCCATTCCAAAGTTTTACCACTGATGGCAGAAACGAGTTAGAAAACCTGTTCGTGTTACATTTAATTTCCCTTAACAAGCTCGAAGATCTTAGTGAGTAATAAGTCAATTCTGATACAGGTTGCGGAATGAGCAGCCTAATGTAGTTTGGGACGCTTGTGAACATAATCTTATACAACGCTACTAATTTGTGGCGTCGTCTACGCTCTTTCAGTGATATGAAACCAGATTCTCTATAGATAAGTTGATGACTTGTCCCCCTAGTGACCCCTATTATGGTTCGTAGAGCATCCAAGTGTAAATTTTCTAGGAGTGTTGATTTAGTCTCCGTGCAACCATCCCATATAACATCGGCATAATCAAACAGCGGGAGAATGAAGTATTGATATAGAGTTTCCAATGCTTGTCTGGACAATCTGTATTTTAGGCTTCTAAGACAGTTTATCATAGGGCTGACTTTACTTATAAGACTCTCTATGTGTGAATCCCATTGTCCTGTTTTTGAAAAGATCAACCCAAGATGTTTATGAGTGTCCGTCTCTTCTATTTGCTGACCTAGGAGGTAAAGATGGGGGCGAAGCGTGGGATTTACTCTATTTGAAATATACAGCGATTCGGTCTTTAATGGATTAAATATAACCTGCCATGTTTTAGACCACTGGGCAATTTTTCTCAGGTCATTATTCAAAACTTCTGCTGCTAATTTTGCATCTTCGATTACCAGATAAAGTGTTGTATCATCGGCATAAAGTCTAATATTGGAAGTAATGTCTTTAACAATATCATTTATGTATATATTGAACAGGAGGGGCCCTAAAACGGATCCCTGTGGCACGCCAGCTTTAATGGTTTGATTTTTGGATTTCTCCCCATTTACAACTACATACTGTGAGCGGTTTGTTAGGTAGCTTTTAAACCATGCTAGTAGGTTACCTCTTATTCCAATTGAGTCTAATTTATGAATTAATCCGTCATGCCATACTCTATCGAATGCTTTACTTATATCACAGAATACTAATCTGACTTCTTTATTGTTGTCCATATTACTAGCAATGTAGTTTTCAATATCTATTAATTGGTAAATTGTACTGTCACCCGGAATGAAGCCTGACTGTAGGGGTGTTAACAATTCGTTTTCCACCAAGAAAGAAAAAATGTGTCTAAAAATTACTTTTTCCAGAATTTTACTGACAGAACTTGTCAAAGAGACTGGCCGATAGTTTACCTTGTCATTAACTGATGATTTCTTATGGATAGGCACAACACTGGCTTTCTTCCATAAACTTGGGAACTCATTACGTGATAGAGACAGATTAAAAAGATATGTCAGAGGGAAAGCCAACTGTTGAGCACATGCCTTAATGATTCTGTTATTAATTAAATCTGGTCCGCTAGCTTTCTGGGGATCTAACTTACTAATAACTGACATTACTTCTTCTTCAGAGATTACTATGGATTCCAGGCTCATTTCACAACGTGGGATGGGTGGTAGTTCCTTGTCATCGACAGAGTTAGCTTGATCAACAAAATACGTATTTAGTAAGTCTGCAATCGAGGTTGCATCGCTAATTATTTCCCCATCTTCTTCGAGTGGCGGGAAAAATTCATGCGAAACATTGTGCTCTTTAGAGAATGATTTCAGTGTCCTCCACCAGTGTTTACTGCCAAAGTTTCGAGTTGATACATGGGTTTCAGTTTTAAGATCGTATTCTGCTTTGGCTGCCCGTATGAGTGATATAGTTTCATTTCTATCATGCCTAAATCTAGCCCAGTCTTCGGCCCTATTTGTCTGCTTAGCTATTCTGTGTGATCGATCACGCACTCTCATCATTTTACGGATCGTTGAATTCATCCAAGCTTTATCTTTCGGTCGTACTTCAATGGTTTTATTTGGTATGTAGTTTTTAGCTGATTCAATGATATATGATGTAAGGCTCTCTGTGGTTTCATTTAAATTTTCCGTGAAAAAGTCTTCCCACATAGTTTGTGCAAAATGTGCCTGTAATCCGTCTATATCCATATTACTATAATCCCAAATTTGTCTTTTAAAACAGGCAATTTTACTCTTTGTGAATTTTAACGTAACAGCAGTAGCATGGTGGTCACTACAAAAGGGAGGAATAACAGAACAATTTCCAACTAGAGTTGGGCACGATACTAAAATTAGATCAAGCAGACTGCAGGAGCGTTCAGTTACTCGCGTGGGGTCTTTGACAATTTGAGATAGACTGTAGTCGTTTTCCAGCTGCCTGATCCTTGGGTGAGTATTCTTGAGACAGTCAAGGTTGAAATCTCCGACTATCACACATTTCTGCGACATGTCATTTCTTGCTCTTTGGATAGATTCATCAATAAGACTCCAATAATAATTATTGCCAGTTGGGGGCCTGTATACAACTCCGAGTATAAATTTCTGGTTTTGACTTCGAATTTCTGTCCAGATTAATTCTAAGCCTGGGATTTCAAGATCACGCCGACGTTTCCAAACTATGTCAGACTTAATATAGACTGCTACTCCTCCCCCTAGTCCCCCCCCCCCCCCCCTCTGTCCATACGAATAGGTGGGTAATGGTAGCCTTGTATTTGAATATCATTATTTTGAACGGTATTTGTCAACAAAGTTTCCGAAACAGAAATGATATCATAATTTCCTAATTCAGCGCTTATCATATCAGTTTTGTTGCGGAGACCTCTAACATTGATGTGCACAATCTTTATTTCTCCAGGATTAACTTCGATATCTCCACTTGTAAACAAATGCATAAAAATCATTATGCTTAAACCTCGAACTCCAACCGTGCATAGAAGCATCACAAGAAGAAAGTCATCGCGATTCAAAGTGGATTTTTGTCGGCCTCCACCCCTGAAAAGCCCAATTCTCGCGCGATAAGTCGATATATCGTCATCCATTTTGTACCATCGGTACACATGTAATACGAGTTTGCGAGAATTGGTCTTTCAAGATTTGAATTCTAATGTGAGACGAAAGTGGTACATTTCTCAGATCAGTTTTCGTGCAAAAACATTTTAAACAGAAAAACAAAATGAAATTTAAAATAATTGATGGATGTCGTTTCATTGAAACGAAAAATGGTATTTAGGTGATGCAGTATCAGATAGAAAATTAATGATGTTAATGTTTCTTACAAAACATTCATACATTCACATAACGATGGGTTTTGGTGGCCATTGAAAAAAAAAAAATGGAGAAAACAAAAGAAGGAAAATGTGGGCACCAAAGCAAAAGCCAATAACCTCCTTGTCCGTATTTCATTTTCAGTTGAACACAAAATACAATTTTGTTTATATAAATATGTTCTACTATAAACCATTGGAGAGTGATTGTGGGCACCCTCCAACAATTCGCAACCAATCCTATTTGGGATAACTAAATTAGACCACCAATCTTGAACATCAGAAACCACTCAACAAGTATCATCCTGCCAATAAAATTTTCTAATTGCATTTTGATAGCGCAGAAGAGTTATCTCATAAAATTTTTGGACGAGATAAGTAAATTATCGTAACATGTAACTACTGCTGAAAATCTGTTCATTCACAGTACGCTAGAGAGTGCCCATGAACACTCTCCAGTGAACAATAAGGAAACAGTTCTATATCAAAAAACCGTCACTCAAACAACATAAAATGCCATTGGTTTATAATGGCATTGAAAGTTCCATATCTTCCTCATAAAATTCTCAGAGAAGGTAAATATATTATCATTAACTAACTACTGGCCAGATAATGGGCATTAAGCAACTCCACATTGTGTGCCTAGGTACTGAAATAGAGGAGGAGGCTTCTGCATTTATTACACTTATATTAAAGGTCATGGTTCCAATATCTGTTTGAATATGTATTCATTCACACTTAAATTCACTCAAACCAACATAATATGTATAGAAAACTGAAATACTATGGGAAACTTCTATTGCCCTAATATGAATGATCATGATTGCAATATCTGTTGGGACAGTACCTGCAGAGTGCCCATGAACACTCTCCAAAAAACTCTAAGAAAACAGCTCTGGGGAGTCTATCAATTGCTTGCCCCTGCTTGGTAGTTCTTTCTGGGTACTGCAGCTTCCTCCACCCATAAAACTGTCTGGCATGATGTTGCCCAGGCTGTTGAAAGTGTTGTTAAACCTCAATAAACAGACTCTCCACCTTTATGATTACTGTACTGTACTACACAGGGGGGCTCATCAGCTTTGTTTTTGACATGGTTCCCACAGGCCCTAGATTTAAGGAACATCACTGAATTTGACTATGGGTCATTCCAGGCCTTTAAATCCTGCAAAATGTGTCTGGAGATCTTGAAAATAGTGATAAACCGATGTTCGGCAATCGCATCTGACATCGGCCGATTTTAAGCCATCGGTTGACCATTGGTAGAGATGTTTGAACATCTGTCCTTGCCGATGGTTACATGGAACACCACTGGATCAAAATTGTTTGTATTTACGTTTATTAACAATCCCATACAAGCAGTAACAAACTTAATAAGCTGCTACAATGATGGGTGGGAATCAAGATTGGCCTAATCTCATTGATTGGTCTGATCTTCCCCTTGATAGCTGCTCATGACACACATGACACATGTTGTGTGATGACTAAATGAAATGCAACATCAGCAGAAACAAGTTAACAGTGCAGCGTCTTTGATGGTTGATCAAAGACGGTGCCCTTTTATCTTGTTTCCTCTGATGTATTTTTATTTTAGTACGTACACTGACATATCTTCAGGCCAACAAACCAATCAACCTGACTGCACCGTAAAAGTAACACTGTTCTATGCATTCTTAAACATACTACTGCTTTTGGTTGTTACTATCTGACATCGGCACACACAATCGGCAGAATTTGTGCTGAACTAATCAGCAAGCAGATGACAGTCGCAAATCCTTATTGGTTAATCACTTGAATTATCATGAAATTATCATGAAATAAAAATGCTGACGAAGCACAATCATTACTATATAGTTTTGTATTCCAGAGTTTGAGAAGGCAGTGTCCTAACTAGGAGCCTCCTGCTGTTACCCCCCTCCTCCCACTTCCCTACAAGGGAAGTGGGCAGAGAGGGTTATGGCTGGAGGTCCAAGTGAGGACTAGTGAAGGCCTGGCCTTGAAAATCTTTGAATTTGCCTACTGTATGGCCTTAAATTTTATCAGACTCCCAGCCTGCAGGAACCCTGTTTGAAGCAATAAATCATGAAATAAGAAGCAGTGGAAACTGTATTAAACAATATTCTGGTAGAGCTGGGATGTTTTGATTTGGTTTCGGGTCGGTTTTAAGAAAAACATAAGCACACATCGAAAATAACACTTCAAGCTCCATAACTTGGAAAAAACCTGCAATAGTTTTTATTACAAGCCTGTTCTTTGTAATCCTCATCTACAGCAACACTAAACCATGCGGAAAATGAAAATCTGTTCCACACATATGTGCAGAACGGAAATTGTTGACACACTATTTTTAAATAGAAGTGAAACTTCACTGCAATTTTCAAAAAATCGTGCAACGCTATTAAAATTTGAATCGCTAGCGATAGCTGAAAATCGTCCCCTGAGTTCCAATGTGTTCTATGTGCCAGTAGGCACATAGAACACATTGGAACTCATGGGACGAGACAGTAACACTATTTCCCCTCGCAAATTTGGTTGGCGTTAAAATGTGTTATTTTTGTTGATAGTCGTCAAATGAATTGCCGAGTGTCCTTCTAATAATTATTTTTGTGGACGTGAAGGCATGTAATAAACACAGAATGACACCTGTGCCACCACGGAAGGATAAAACTTGAGGCCTGCAGCCTCCCGTTCTATCCTTCCGTGCTGTCATTCGTGCCATATAGATTAACCTGTTCATAGGCATGTGTCATTCTGTGTATAAACAGTACTACTCATAACAAAGAGCCCTGTCTGTAAGTATCACCACTGGGTTCAGCCAAACTTCCCATTGATCATTCTTAACCCTTTACCTAACATGAAAAGCAGACGACACTTGCAAATAAAATTCTTGAATAACTAGTTTTTGGGTTTTTGTCACAAAAACGTAGGTTATGACACCTCATTGGAACAAGCTCGAGACAAAAAATGTGAATAATAATGAAAATTAATTGGCGATTTTTGTGAATAGCGCTGGCCAGTTAGGTAAAGGATTAAAAGATCTATGTGATTAGCTCCTAAGCATATTAACCTTTACCCAACGTACAGTTAAAACTAGAAGTCCTGTCCCGTATTCTGCACTAATTTGAAATAATAGCGCGTTAGGTTAGCGCAGCAAATCATCAGAGAATTACATCTGATGCACGGTAGTGTATCGCGATTTCTGCAGAATTGTAACGCGCGACGGCTGATTGATATTCAGTATTTGAAACAGGCAATCAACAGTTATTAAGTCGCACGTCCTACTGACATGAGGTGGCAATTAAATATTAGAATTAGATACTAAGAGGACGAAATGATGTTCATTCATCTGCTCCCCCCCCCCCCCCCCCCCCCCCCACACACACACACACTTCTCATTATCAATTCATTTCGCGACAATACAAGAAGTATTTAAAAACGCGTATTGCGTGATTTTTGTTTTCGAAGATTAATGAGAAAATCATGCTGGTTGATTCAAGACTGCTAAACCTTGAGAAGGTAGAAGTAATGACGTTTTTATTTCGAGAATTTTTAGCCTAGTATGTATGAATCGCAGCCGTTCTTATGGAGGAACTATGAGAAAACAAGCGTGGTTGGAAACAAAAGAACGCTCTCCACAGCCTACCGAACTGACAGTGTATCGAAAGTGTTGCGAGCGAATTAAGAAATCGGAATGCTCAGATATTTATAAAGAAAGTTTCAATTTCAAGAGATAGTTGGTGTTCTGTAAAAAAAAAATATGCATTTGGGTGAAAGCTGAAAAAGAAATTAATTATTCGTTGAGAACTTTGAAAATCAACAAAAAGAGAAAAGATCCCCCCCCCCCCCCCACCACCCACTCCCTTTCCGGGGCAGAACCCTCAAGTCCTCATGTACCCTTATCCCCACACAGAGGAAAGCATGAGCAGCAAACTGCCAATTCCTCACACACCACAACTCCTCATCCCCACGCTAGCTTTTTTAAGTAAACGCTAAAAAAAATTCTCAAATTTGGCTGGTGGCCAATGCCACGTGCACCTTCGATCATTGAAGGTAAAACAAGGTTAACATTATGAGTTAGATTAAAAACGGCGATGCGTAATTATTTTGTGTGATTTCATGTGATGGGGGGGGGGGGATTTTATATATGCCCCCCCCCCCCCCCCCCCCCACCCGCTAACACAAGTTTCCACCACTGCATGGTTCGAATCGATGGGCATGCGGTGTTAACAATTTATGATTGATAAGGGTAGGCCTACCCTTCACAACACTTTTTCTGGGACCTACATTCCTACTCTTCCATATGTGGTCAGTTACATTTGGCCTTTTAAAATTCATAGTACGGCATTTTTAAATTTCTCTCAAATTATACTGGCAATAGCTATGGAATATTAAACCCTTGGGCTTGCCATGTATATATATTTTATTTTTATTTTAGAAAGATATCAATGAAACATTTCAAACAATCATTGTCAATATTTAATGGAGTGCTGAAAAAGCTTGGGCAACTGAAAAATCTCCACATGCTCATGCTAGAAATCAATTAAAATCAGGGTTTTTTTTATTTTCTGTCCGCGGGCGGCTTTTTTGGGGTGAATTGATATTCTGACGCTTTCACTTGATAGGTTAATATGTCGTGAGAGAGCATTTCCAAATGACTGAGAGCAATCAAAAGCCTGTAACAACTATTTATTCGTGAAAAATATCTGAAAGAATGTTTTAGAAAGCTCAGTGAGCATGAACATTGTGAACAATTTTCTCGTCCACATCTTGACACGTGGTTTGAGACGTTGCACTTCATCTTTCTGTTTCGTACCACAGGTGACTCGACCCATCGTTCTTGTGAATTTCTCGTACACCGTTAACGACTGTACTTCTGATTGTGGATATTCTGTGACGTGTCTGAAACCCATCCACGGTACATGGTATATGCTTTTGTACTGAAACACCAACAAAGTGGAATTTCCACGCATTCTGGATTGTGTTATGTGAAAGAAACATTCTCAACTTCAAGTGAGCTTCGAACCAATATAAAAAAAACCCAATCAACAGAACCATACTGTGAGTTCCTTGTGTTTGCTTTGTCACAGAAACTGAGAATATCATTCGGGTGGATATTCCACCCCTGGAGTGATTTCCAGACACCCCAATTATAAGGAGAAGAATAACTCGGGTCATCTGGCGAGTAGATGAGTACAAGTGCCAAGTGGTGTTTCTTCGAGTTGAAATTTGCAGGACTTCAGACCGATATTCCAAACACTGGGTGGGGGAGGGGAATTGTAGAGACCCATCCCACACAAGACCCTATCATATCTCTAATATAGGCGTACAGTTCGTTTACAATGAACTGCCATTAAACCATGTGCACGCACGGTGAAGTTTTTACTCTGCACACTTGAAAGTTGTTAGTTTTAATTTTCATAAAATGTCACCAGTTCTTTTGATTATTCAACTTTCTTGCTCCACATTTATGGAACAAATATGATTATTATTTATTGGTGCTGAAGGCTACATCAGAGGATTGCGCTATATTGTGGACTGAACAGGGAGGATTTTCTGCGGCAGTTTTTCGGGTAGCAATCAGTAATGTTGGCAATTACCATCTGTGCGTTTTTTGAACAACAGAAGGTGTGAATAAGCTTTGAAAACACTCCTGTCAATATACTAAGCTCCCGTTTTATGACTTCAATTTGGAAATGGGTTACTTAATAACAATTAGGTGTCAAATTTATATTTATGTTATTTTATCATCAGTGATTAAAGAATAATGATGAAGAATGATTGAAAAGAACTGATCCGGAGAAAAATCCGTTTGGGATAAAAAAATTAAAATAAAAAAACTCATTTTTTCCGGCTGTTTTATTTGTTTAAAGGGATTGAAATTCCTGTCCCAAACGCTGAAATTTTTAGAAATTAAATATTTCAAAATCAACAGGTTCACCCTGTGTTCTTATATTTAAAAAAAAATCCCTGATTTTTACAAATTTATTTTGAAAACGGAATTTTTGCAAATTTCAGCGAATTTTGTTGCTTAGCGTTCTCATCTACGGAAGCCTATTAGCTTCACATTGTTTTTAGTTATTAAATTGTAGCTACAATTTAATAAATTGTACTTACAATTTAGCTAAATTGTCTCATCCCTATTGTTTACTGATAATTTTATAAGATACACTTCACTTACGGTGAGAAGGACAAGACGGTTCGGAAAAGTTGAAGATCGGGGGTGTGTGTGTGTGTGTGGGGGGGGGGGGGGGGTTCAAGTAAGTCGTGTTGGCTTATGACCTATTTTTAACCAGTCTGCACAGGAAGGGGAAGGGCGTTTTTCAATCAACATTGAAAAATTATTGTTTTTTCGTCCTTTGACTAATATGAACAAGCGTGCCGTTTGCCAAAACAAGAACAACTACCTCCTCAAAAAACCCAGCTTGTGACCACCCAGTCATTATTTCAAAATCTTGGGGGGGGGGGGGGGGTGTCGGTCTAAATATTCTGGGGACGGTTTGACTCATGGGACGGGCGGGGTGAAATCGTTCGCCAGCCTTTATGGCCTTGCCACTGAAAATGGGTTTGGGTCAAATAGTGGAGACGGGGTTCGGATCAAAACGGTGTGGATCAATTCGGCTAGGGGAGTCTCTGGGTGATTCCCATCGTACTGAATAGCAAGTCGCGGCCTCACTGTGTTTGTTATTATTTGGTGTAGCAAGTGATATGAACAAGGCCTTATATTGGAATGAGAAGGTTTTAATTGATATTGAAAATTTGTTGCGAATTACTTGTTGAAATCCAGACGGAGACTGAGCGGTATTAACGGTATTTGGATGATTTTTTATGGTGATTTTACGAACAAATTTATCCATATTTTCTAAGTCGAACAGAGTCAGAGATATTAATTAATTGATAAAATGTTGTTGTCAAAACATTTTTATTAGGTTATTTCAAAATGATCACGTGCCGGGCTGTTCGTACATACACATCTCACACAAGTCTCGTCCCCGTGTTCATCAATAGCATGGAATAAAATCATTTAAAAGACGATTATATCCGATTTGGCAATGACTTTGATTTCACTGTCTGGGCTTCTTGTGAAAATGAAAACTGGTCATTTCGACATTTTTTTCTGCGTTTTTTCATTCATTGTCACGACTAATTTACCCGGCGAACCTGATTCGAAATAATATCAACTGATGTCTGAGTCCACTTACCACACATTTCTTTTCCTAATGATATGTGTCGGAGATCGATGTTAATGACCTCGGGAATAGCGCACTACGTTCTGCATTACATAGCGCAGAAGTTATCGCATGTTTAACGAGATTTACTTGACTGTTCTGCACTAGATAGCGCATTAGCTAACGAGCGTTTTCTGCACTAGACGTGACAGGACTTCTAGTTTTAACTGTAATCTCCAAAACCAGCCAGTGCTATTCTCAAAAATCGCCAATTAATTTTCATTATTTCATTTTTTTGTCACAAAACCTAGATTATGACCCCTCATTGGCAAGCTCGTTGAGATCGTTCCAATGAGGGGTCATAACCTGTGTTTTTGAGACAAAAAGTTAGTTATTCAAGATTTTTTTTGCAAGTGTCGTGTAAGGTAAAGGGTTAAGTAATAAAAAGACATAAATTAGGGTAACAAATGAATAAAGTTCATCTCATGTATGTTGTGTTCTCATTGCCACATTTTCGCCCTTATTGATTCGTCTGGTGGACGTCTTGTGGACGTCTGGTGGATGAGTCAATAAGGGATAAAATGTGACCAAGAGGACATGATGTATTTGCCCTTTTGCTGGATAGACTAAGTAATGGGAGAACATATGGGGCCACTAGTCCAGTTCCCTCTCAATGAGAGAGAGTTTAATCATTTTATGCACAAACACCTCTAAAACAATTTGGCTGTTTTTTGCTGTATCTTGCTGTTCGGTTTTCCAGTTTGTGGCAAAAACCAGAGCCAAACTAGAAAACCAAAAAACCTTTCAGCTCTATAATCTGGAACAAAATGGTGAGAGGAAATGAGGTGTTTTATGTGTTTGTATATTATAAATTTACTGCTGGGAAGACTTGACACAAGTTTTTGGCAGAGGGTTGTACTTTTCTTTATATTCTTCATGTTATCATTATTTAACCAGTTATTGAAAGTAAAGATGGAATTACTAGTAACCAGTGTGATTTAGATGTTAGGTTTTGATTATTTTTTTTGTTTTTTTATTATTGTTAAAAACCGTCCTTTCATTTCCTAAGTTTGATCCTATATCTGGATCCAGCAGAGCCTAAATTCTGTCAACCCTTCTCCACTGCCGGTAATAAAACAGAAATATTCTCCCAACTCTATTTACAAAACTGTCATTTAAATTTTAGAAATTTGGGAATGTGTGCCGTGAAAAAATACAGTAGAACCCTGTTAATTGAATAACCACTTTGTCAATGTCAGTGAAAATTATTCAATTAACAGGAGTATTCAGTAAAGAGTGAGTTGTCATTGTGCTGTATTCTAGACATAAACTGAGCATTTATTCTATTATATCATGTTTGATAGAGCTCATGTAGCTCAACTTTTGAGCTTTGTTTGCAGTTTTTATTTAAAATCGGATATTTATTGCTATAGCTCATGGAGCTCTGTCAAACAAGATATAATGGATTAAATGCTTGTAATGGATGTGCTGAGGCCAAGTATGTCTATAAACAAGGAACATTTGGTCATTTTCCTGATATTTCCACGATATCTTGCAAGGTTTTCTATTAACAGGAGTTTGCTGTATAACCTATATACATTTAACAGGGCAAATTTTCACTGAAAGTATGGGAAATGGTTTGGTGTTTGGAAATTATATTCAATTAACAGGATTATTCAGTTAATGATGTACCTTATGATCACTCCTTGGAATGAACTCATTCCAGTGAGAGGTCATACAGTTGAACCTAGAGGTCCAGTCACTTTATTGTGCACTATTTTGAAGCAATAGTGCGCTGAGTAAGTGCACTTTTTGTCCCTGTCAAGCTCAAACTGCCCCATTAATGTAACTCAATTCCTATAGAAAAAACAGTGTGCCCAACAATTCTATACTAGTAAATAGAGATTATTAACATCATTCCTAACCTCTACTGGGATACATATATATGGAATGACGTAAATAGATATTAAAATTCGACTGCATATACAGAATGAAAAGAGCGGATTATTACTTTATCACGGCGCCATATATTCTTCACTCGAAAAGTATTTATAATCGTTCATAAGAGCATGAGAAATACTTGCAAATTTTCTTCACATGGATCACCGGCTGCAACAACGAGTCCTTCTCTTGTCTTCTCCTCAGAAATTGTAATCCACCTTCCAGGAACTCTAGTCTCAATATTTTCTTTCAGTTTGATCGGTTCAATTATGGATAATTTCACTACCGACCTCACTAATTGCACATTATATTTTGCATTGCACATCTCAAACGTTCTTGTGGGTTTCAGGCTACTTCATTCTTCTACAGTAAGGAGCGCATTAAGTAACGAGCATTTTCTGCGGAAATTGTGACAGGACTTCTAGTTTCAACTGTAGGTTATGTTGGAGAGGAATGAATAATATTAGTTACTCTTACCTGCCTGAAAATACGATCGACACCATTACTAGTTTTCCAAATCAAAGCAAACACTATTATTTGACAGTGAGGAAAAGAGGGAAAATGCCATCACTATTATTATTTCTAATAAAATATCCCGACTATCACTGCCGGTATTATTTGGCCATTACTATTATTAGGCTTGTAAGAGTATTCAAGAAAAACTTTGTCAGGTTATCAACCTCTAGTTTTGTTTGGTAAAGGATTAAGATGTTCACATTTAACCCTTTCAATCCGGTGGTATCTGCCATGTCAGTTCAATGGCATGAATTGGAAGAGTCCATATTTATTATTTGGGGTTTGAACAATTAATATTTTCAACGTGCAGCTTTAGGGCTGCACGTTGAAAATATTGATTGGTCTACATCACACATGTACCTTGTAGTCATCCCACTTAATGACATTATGACATAGCTTATGACCTGGCCCCAAAACGGCCTCTGGGTTCAAAAGGTTAAGGTGATACAAGTTCCTTTGGATACTTCCTTTCCTGGATAATTAAAAAAATCTCACTCCAACAATAGATTGTTCCCAGCCAATGGAAATGGCATGTTTGAGTGAGAAGTGTATGTACACTTCAAAACTAAGTTCATCAAAAGTTACAGGATAAGTAAAAACATCTCCATTTCTTTGTCCCATGTAATACTAAGTTCATCAAAAGTTACATGATAATAAGAAAAAACATCTCCATTTCTTTGTCCCATGTAATGCCAGTGACATATGCTTTTGATATTCCACCCCCTGAGGGAAGTGGAGAAGTGCTTGTTTACTGTGATAAACAAGTTCTGCTTTTCTAGTGAAATTTGACACAGAACCAATGCATGGGGTGGAAGTCCTCTTAGTGCACAACATGTAAACAATTGGCTAAACTTTGCTTCATACATATATTGCGGTCGTGATGTAGCCAAAAACGCTGAAAGTGAACATTAAGCACCAATAGATCAATCCACCAATCCTCCCCCTCCACTGCAGGGAAAGGGTATACGGAGGTGTTTTGCCTACCAGTCCATACATTCATCCATCTTTCGATGAATTTATAACACGCTATTAATTGAAAATAGAATATGTTTTCATTTTTGGAATTCACTTTAAATATATTTCCTCACTCCTATATGCGTATATCTTTTAGTTCCTGAAATCCTGCACCCTAGGTAACATGTAACGAACTAACCCTGTGTATTTTTACAGTCTCAGTCCGTGTATAATTTCATGTGTTTGATATAGCGGTTACCATTTTTTTTATAACCAGAAAATATGACTAACCCAACGTAATGGGCTAAGCCATACAGTACTTTTCAAACTCAGCTTAAAGCAACTCATTTGTTTTTTTAGTGAACTCCAACAAGCAAAACATATTGTATTTTCAATTAACCCTTTACCCAACGTAACGGATAAAACCGGCCAGCACTATTCAGAAAAATCGCCAATTAATTTTTATTATTTTTTTTCATATTTTGTCTCAAAAACATAGGTAATGACCCCTCTTTTGAACGAGCTCGTTCCAGTGAGGGGTCATAACCTATGTTTTTGAGACAAAAAGTGAAAAAAAAAGTTATTCAAGAATTTTATTTGCAAGTGTCGTCTGCTTTTCATGGTAGGTAAAGGGTTAATAGCTTGTTTTATACAGTAATATCTACAATAGTTAAGATTTCAATCCTTTTTGGGGTGCTATTTCATATTAACAATGTTTTGAACAAGTTTGATAACAACCAGTATGCAATGGAAATTGAGAAGAGTTATTGCCCTTTATTTTGCAGTTCATAATAAAAGAAGAAAACCAAAATTTTATGATGACTTTTTATACGGCCGCTCATATGAGCGTGTGCAGGGTGTATAATGGTATTGTGGCTCTGCCCATCCATCCGTCCTCTCATCCATTTGTCTGTCCATCCATTACCTCTTGCACGTCAGTGCTGTAACTTGAAAACTCTGTGTCTCAGAGATCCCATTTTTATTATGGCATAAGCATGACTAGAGGAAGGTTCCTATCAATAAACAGCATTCTGGCATATCCAACATGGATTTTTCTTGTGATTTTTGCTTGTCTGTGCACAATAACTTGAAAAGTCTGTCCAGCAGATCCCATTTTTAGCTCAACTTTGGCGTCGTCAAATTTGAGGTTATGTCATGGTCCGTCTCTCCGTCAACAATTCCGTACGGCTCGAGCTAGAGGATGTATTTATGAACCGATCTTCACGAACCTTCCTTCTTGGGTACCTTTGTTATCACCTTGGGACGAGAACGAGTGTTTTGGGGTACGGTCCGAAATTCAAGATGGCCTCCGGCGGCCATTTTGTACTGAAATTAGGTACAATCAGTATTTTTTTGTACAGAACTTCTATATGAAGATTCTGATTTGAATAAATTTTTGAATGAATGTTTAGTAACATGGAATACATAACATATAATATGAGTATTTTTTCTCGTGCAGAAATTATGCAGATTAGATGAACTTTGATTTACTCTGTGCTACTTATACACAGTAAGTACACATGTCAATACGGCTCGGGCTAGGGGCTGTATTTATGAACCGATCTTCACGAAACTTCTTGGTACCTTTGTTATCACCTTGGGACGAGAACGAGTATTTTGGGGTGCAGTCCAAAATTCACGATGGCTGCCGGCGGACATTTTATACCGAAATTAGGTGCAATCAGTTTTTTGTACAGAACTTATAGGACTGCGTTTGTTATCATCATGAGATGGTAACGAGTCCTTTTGGGCTCCGCTCAAAATTCAAAATGCCTGTTGGCAGTCATATTTACGGGAATTGTGTGTATTACATTTTTTGTACAGAACTTGTAAAGAAGATTTTTTATGTCAGTAATGTTTGCTATAAATTTATTGGGTGCCTTTGTTATCACTGTGGTATGATATATTTTGGGGTTCAGTCAGACCCACGCGGGGACTCTAAAGGGAGATAATTAAAATTATTTTCCAAAAACACCAGACAATTCAGCATCCCTAGGATGTGTGTATTCAAATGTGTTGAAGCCAAGATCCTGTGTTAGTATTTGGTGTTGTATGGGGAGGGTAAACATTATTAGCACAACCCAATTTTCTATTTACAATGAGAAAAATACCCCCCCCCCCCCCACCTATGGGAACCCTATGAGCTAAAGATAAAACATTCAAATACCTATATTTTAAGAAGGACTGTACAAATATTTATTAATTAGTATGAATCGCTCTCAGAAGGGTTTGAATCAAACAGGTCAAAACAGTTGCCAACATTTGTGTTACGGTGCACCATACAAGGATCCCCATTGTAACATTAACACCATGGAGATTTCTTTTCTAGTTTAACATCGAACTGTCACCCACCTTTACAATACTTTAACTGTACATTTTTTACAGGCTACGGTTAGTATTTATGTACAGACCTTTACAATACTTTACATGTACCTTTGTTATCAGGTCATTACCTAGATGTGTGTCATTGCTGTGTCACATACTATACAAGTACATGTCTTACACAAGTTTAGCTACAGTGTCATTGACACTTTCATTTATGGTGGATTGGGTATGACTGACAAGAGAGTATGGTTCCTTTTCATAATAATCAATCCAGCATATCCAACATGGCCATCTTGGCTTGCATTTTGGATTTTAAAAAAAAATTGTGCTTGTCAAATCAATAAACTGAAAAAGGAGTGACTGATGATTGAGTTTTTTTCTGGTGCATTACTTTTGTTACTTTTGACCGCCAGAAGGAATGACCGACAGATCTAATTTTTAGCTGCGACTAGCAGCTCTATAAGTGGCAATGTCGGTCTGTCTGTCGGTCGGTCTGTCGGTCTGTCTGTGACCAACTAGTTTCAAAACTCAATAACTTTTGAAATACTTGATGGAATGACTTTATATTTGGCATGTAAGTGTATCTTATTGATGTCTAGCTAGTTAAATGCATGTGTTGTTCCAAATATTTTTCTTGGAGTTATGGCCCTTGATGGACTTAGAATTTTGTGAGATTGCACCACCCGTCGCAGCTACGGCGACGATGTCGCGATTTTTTCCTGGTGCATTATTGATGACTATAGGAAGGTTACTTTCAATAACCAGCTTTGTGGCAAATCCAACATGGCTTCTATGGCAGCCATCTTGGATTTTGGGGGCAATTTATGCTTGTCATTTGTATGTCTGTTTTGCCTTGTTACAGTTTATGGGAGTACCTGCACTCCCCCCATAAACTGTAACAAGGTAAACATGTGGGGACAGATTATAACAACCATAACATTTTTTTAGCGCTCTACCAGTTAATGAAGAAATTCGAAATACATTTATGTTCAGTTACATATAATTATGTACTCTTTTAACCCCTTGAACCCGAGCGGTCGCTGTAGCGTCATTAAACAGGATGGCTGCTCAGTAAAAGTGTAGGGTAGACCAATCAACATTTTCAACGTGCAGCCTCGAGGCTGCACGTTGAAAGTATTGATTTGTCTACACCAAATAATGAATATGGACTCTTCTACTTGCTGCCAATGAACTGACATGGAAGTTACCACCAGAGTTCAAAGGGCTAAAAAAATAAATACCGTCCACATAATATTTGAGTTATTTTCTGCACAACATAGCAAACTGGGTGTTTACAAAGCAGCTTTCTATACACAAGCGGAAAAACGAAACGCAAGTTTTTTCTGTGTTAAATATTTCAAATGTGTTATGGATGATTATTTCATTGTTTGGATTTTGATGTTATTTCGTCATTACTGATTAAGTTTTTACGAGTTTTGTTGTTTTAACACAGACGGCGTTTGCATGGATAACGTTCAAACGTGGGTACCCTTCGCCATTCCCCGATCAAAATCAATAGCGGGTGTGGCCACCCTGAGCTTCAGTCGCTGCTCTAACTCTCCTAACCATTGACTCCAGCAAGTTGTTTATGGTCTTTTGTGGGATGTTTTTCCGCTCCTTAAGGAGGGCCTGCTTGAGCTGAACGACGTTGCTTGGAACGCTGACGCGCTTCCTGACCCTACTGTCCAGCACATCCCACAAATGCCCGATTGGGGACAAATCTGGACTGTAGGGTGGCCAGTCGAGAACTGGGACATTATTTTGGTTGCGGAAGTCACGACAAACCCTAGCAACGTGGGCCTCGTATTATCCTGCTGCAACGTAGGTTACGCGCTTAGATAAATGGAAGGACGCGAGGCATGGGGACATGGTCCCGATATCTTACGACTGTAAGATTGCCCCGGATGACCACGAAAGGTGTTTTCACGCCATGAGAAATCCCCCCCCAACTATAACAGACCCACCCCCAATCTGCCGTTTTCCTTATCGCACACGTTCTAATATTGCTCACCTTGACGTCGACTGCAACGTTGTCGTCCACCTGACCTGTAAAGCGTGAAACGAAACTAGTCAATGAATACCACACGTTTCCAGTGTGCCAAGTGAAACCGATTTGGTGTATGTGCCCGCAGCCATTGCAATCGACGTTGACGCCACCAGGGTGTAAGTTGCGGACCAACGTAGGGACGTCGTGGCCTTAAATTGAACTCCCGCAACCGAGTTAAGGCTCCGACGTCCCAATGTTGGTCTGCAACTTACTAGTTTACAAAGCAGCTATATATATAGAGAGTCAAAAAAGAAAGTATAATAAACTTCGAGGAGCAAATGTTTTTAGTATTATCGACTTTAATCCCGAACAAATTATTTTAAATTCATATTTCGAGTCGAGCTGTATGAATTTGCATAATTTCATTTTCTTACTGTTGCCAGCGTCACGTCGGGACGTCGCAATTCAGACATGCAGTCAATAGCGTGTATGTCCACCGTTTGCCTCTTGGATGGCAAGGCATCGACGGCGCATGGACCTGATAAATCTCTGGATGTCACCCTGTGGTATTGCGTTCCGCTCCTGCCTTAGAACATTACGTAAATCGCCTAATGTCCGAAGATCATGAAGTCGTACCCGACGGTCCAGTTGATCCCAAACATGCTCGATTGGCAACAAATCTGGCGAAAGTAATGGTAATACGAGGTGATACGTGCGTACACCGTAGCAAATTGTTGGGAATTATTTTTGCTGGATCAGAATCTCACGAGGTAAAAAGACCATGGGGCCGCCATTTAGTATTTGTACCGTCACAGGTTATCCGCCCTGTCCTGGAAGTAGCATACGCCAGCCGACTGATCCCTTTTGGGGGTTGATAAAGTAACCAGAGGGCCAGGGTTAGCCCTCACAACGCACAGTACCACCGTCACCCATTAAAGCAGCTGTTGGTGCCCCTGTCCTTTAATCCCTAGTCTAGGATGATCCTGGTCCTTGGGTGATCATGATACTCAAAAACGACCCCATTCTGATCCAAGGAAGATCCTGGGATTATCTGAGTCATCCCTCTTCTCATTCCTCCATTCCCTCTTCTCTTCCACCCCTCTCTTCCCTTCTCTTTTCCCTTTAAAGACCTTTTAGCAAAAATCGGCTATTTGTCCCCCAAAAGGGGTTCAAACGGCTGGGGTTTGCTACTTCAAGGGCAGGGAAGATAACTCGTGTCGGCTGAAATACCTTCAGGGTGAGATGGTGGTCAACTGATCCACAGTCGCAGCCAACAAAAATGTGTGGTTTTCTGACTCTGATTCCCTGGGATACATTTTTTTGTATCTGGAGGTACAGAAGAGATGTCATATTCCTAAAAGGAAAAAAGGGCGACACGTGTTTTTAGCTCACCGAAGGGAGCTCAACTTATCACTTGCCGTCCGTCGTCTGTCGTCGTCGTGAACATTTTTCAAACGACTTCTCCTCTGAAACCACTGGCCCTATTTTCACGACACTTCATGTGGATGTTCATTACTATATGGCAATTCATGTTTGTTGAAATGAAATGGCCACGTCCCTTGGGGGCTCTGTATGGGGCATAACTCTGATAGCACGGTATGAATTATAGAAAAATTATTAAAAAATCTTCTTCTCCACAACCAGTGGGCAGAATCTTTTGATACTTGGTATGCAGCATCTTGGTATTTGTCTGATTCACGTTTGTTCAAATCGTCCCCCTGGATTCATTATGGGCTCAATATAGAAGCCCAAATTCGAACTTAGTGCATTTCAGGGAAATTTCTTAAAAAAATCTTCTTCTGTTCTGGGGGATATGCACTGGCTGCCAGTCAAGTACAGAATAATTTTCAAAATTTTATTATTAGTTTTTAAGACACAAAACAACATGTCACCAGCCTACTTAGAAGAACTCCTTAATACCAAGAATGTGTGTCAATACAACCTGAGGTCCGGTGGTAAAATGCTGCTACATGTTCCAAAACATAGGTGTAAGACATTTGGAGATAGGTCATTCTCATTGGCTGGCCCTCACTTGTGGAATAATTTACCAGAACACCTAAAACGACTGTCAAATGTCAACCTTTTCAAGAAAGATCTCAAAACATATCTGTTTCAAAAAAGCCTATAAGTGATGTTCTGCGCTGTAAGATACTCTATGTATTCCGTTTGTATATTTGCATGAGCTCAGTAACATGTACAGCGCCTTAGAATATGGTTCTATATCTTCTGAACTATAATTTTGGCGCTATATAAATGTGTATATTATTATTAGTAGTAGTACCATCGACGAAGGTACATCATTCGAGAACATCAACGAGAAGAACAAGGATCTTCATCATCTCATCAAGGACAAGTTTGTAGGGGGCCTTCTATCATATTCAATCGTTATCACGAGAAGAATATTACCAGCATAAGAGAATTTAAGTATGGCGCAGCAGCAAAGGGATGTGGGGATATTGTATGCTATAATGCCAATGACTTGTACTTACGGTCATTAATGCGGGAAATGCCTACATGTTGCTACATTAGACGCACGGAAGAGACGGCTTTAAACCAGAGTGTTCCCATAAGTACGGTAGGATGGCCCACCAGTGGCTGGAATTTATGTCTACCAGGGACTGTGGCCACATCCGACACGAATGTAATGATATAGAAAAGAAGATTGGTAGACGTCAAGTGCCCGTAGATGGTTGGTGTAAAGACACCAAAACTGTTTATCAGTTTCACGGATGTTTTTGGCACGGTCATGAATTTTATCTGAATATGAAGGACGGTACATTGGCCACTCACAATGCAGTACGGGGGAAGTCTATGTCTGAGCTCAGGGGAAAAACCGAGGTAACCACCCAGTACCTCCAGAGCCTTGAGTATGATGTAATAGAAATCTGGGAATGTGAGTGGCATCGGCAGATGAAGACAGATCCAGCCTTAAAGACACTTCTTCGGGAAAAGTTTGGGACTTCGGTGGATGGTTCGATGACATCCAGTGAACTTCTCGAGAAGATCCGCACAGGCAATATCTTTGGCCTAGTGGAGTGCGACATTTCTGTACCCGACCAACAGAAGCCCTATTTTGAAGAAATGACGCCAATCTTCAAGAATACAAATATTTCTCGGGAAGATATCGGGCCACATATGAAGGCTCACGCCGAAGCCAACAATATTATGCGCCAACCTCGCCGTAGTCTCATTTGTAGCTACTTTGGCGAAAAAAACTTGCTGGCTACACCATTATTGCAATGGTATTTGGAGCACGGATTGGTAGTCAGCCGGATGTATCAAGTCATCCAGTACCAGCCCAGGCCGTGCTTCCAAACATTTGGGGATCAAGTATCACAGGCCCGACGGGAAGGGTACTCTGACCCAAGTAAAGCCATCGTAGCTGATACGATGAAACTATTGGGTAATTCAGGCTATGGGAAGACAGTCACTAATAAGGCAAACATCGGAATGTAGTGTATTGTGATGAAGATAATGTGTCAAACCTCATCAATAATCTGGCCTTTCGGAAATTGAACACCCTCACTGAAGAATTTTATGAAACTGAAATGAATAAAAGCAGAATCAACCTTGACTTGCCCCACCACCTTTGTTTTTTTCGTGTATCAGTATGCTAAGTTACGTATGCTCCAGTTTTACAATGTTTTTTTTAATGTTTTTGTTGATCGTAGGGATTTTGAACTTTGTGAATCAGACACGGACAGCTTATACATAGCCCTTTCTTGATCCTCCCTTGAAGAAATAGTCAGCCCAGAGAAAAAAGATTTATTCTATCACCAAGCTCATAAATGGTTACCCTCGGAAGCCTGTGACGCCCATATGGAAGGTTATGTAAAAACTAAATTAAGTGGAGATAACTGGATGCCATCTCAATGCTGCAGGGACAGGAAAGCTTTTGATAAAATAACCCCGGGTCTTTTTAAAATTGAATGGGAGGGAGAGGGGGTTATTGGATTGTGTAGCAAAACTTACTATTGTTTCGGCTCATCAAACAAACTGAGTTGTAAAGGAATAAATAAAAGACAAAATGATTTAACAAAGGAAACATATTTAAAAGTAATCAAAGACAAACAGACAGGAACACGAAAAAATAAAGGCTTTTAGACTTAATGGAAATGACATGTTCACTTACGTACAGACGAAAGACGGCTAATCTTACTTTTATGCAAAATGACTAGTGCAAGATGATGGTGTATCGACTTGGCCATTGACAATTTAATTTCTTTCTCTGCAACCAGTGAATATTCTTCCACAATCTTTATAGAAATCCAGAGGTAAGCATAATTCTTATATTCAAATTATTCCAATCAAAATTATTTTTTATACTTACAGAGATGGTTATCCAAGATGAGAATTTTCTTTCTTTCTTTTTCTCATGGGGGTGGGTGAAAGTACTTACTTGTACATATTTGTAAATGGTTTATAGAAGGAAATTTGTTCTTCCACAAATATTATTCATGTTGTACACTCCTGGTGTAGGCTAACTATAACCAATGAACTAAAATTATGTTTAGTATACAATGTTGATTCCTGGTATCCCTTAGGTTACCCCTATTGGAACCGGATGACACCCGATTATATTTATTTTCAAAATAATCAAAACTTTATGTTCAGTTTACAGTATTGATTCCTGGTATCCCTTAGGTTACCCCTATTGGAACTAGATGATACCCAATTATATTTAGTTAACAAAACATGTTTAGGTTATCCCTACAAATGGAGTAATTCATGTTATCAATTCATCATCATCATCAGCATCATCATCATAATCATCATCATCATTCTTTGTTGAACAAAGAATAAATTTCCTTCTACTTTTTTATAGACAATTAAAAGAAAAACAAACAAAAAAACAAACAAAAAAACCCCCAAAAAACAAACAAATATTTTTTTTAAAAAATGAAAGAAACAAAAAAACTTTCCTGTTGGGGGGTGATAATGCTCTCAAGTTCTCGGCGATGTTTTCAAACCCGTCCATCAAAAATATATAAGATTAGACGAAGAATGGATTCACGTTCTAACCACTGACCCGAGAAATGTTCAGACTTGGCAGCAAGCAGACTTATGGTAATGTCACCCAGTACCAGGGTGAACTGAACATACATGTTTGAAGATACTTTGAGGGTAAAGACAATAAACCTTATCCAACGAAGACTGGGATTGCACTATCTTTAGAAGAATGGGATGCTCTGAAATCACAAATAGAAGAAATAGACGCAACCATCAACACCCAACAAACAGCTTTAACTGAAGATACGGAACCTGAAGAAAATACACCACGACCTGCTAAAAAGGATGACTTCAAAAAACGAAGGGAACCACCTTTGAAGAAGATCACAGTGAGAAGAACCAAACCACTACCATTTATCGTTGATGAAATTGATAGTGAACTCAGGCAAGTTCGCTTGCAACATGAACTTTGTTTGGCATATGCTCATTATGTGGATGAGAACATTGATGATGTCGTGAAAGAAAAATGCTATGGATGTACAGTCGATCACCCAAGTTAGATTCAGCATAATGTATGCCTCATGATGTCTCATGAAGAGAAGATTATAACATGTTTTAATGAAGCACTTGAAAGATTTAACAAGAATGGTGTCCATCTACTGTGGCACCATAATACTTCTGGAATGAACCCACCACTAGTACAGAAAGAGTATGAAGATATGTTCGAGAAACCTCTCACAAAGGAACAGAGACGTTGTATTATGGATTTGGTGATTGAATTCATGATCTTCAAGAAACCATTCAGTCTGAAGATGTAAATAGATGTTGTAAATAGATGTTTTTTCTATAAGAAAAAGTATAAAAAGAAGAAAAAAGAGTCGGTAATGACGCTCAAGTTATTTGATGTTTATCTGCTGGGCAAACATCAATAATACTTGACCTGTCCCCAGCCAGTAAGTCAGAAGGCCACCAATGCAGTGTATATTTTGGAGGGTGCTCAAAAAGACCACCTTCCTAAAAGGTATAAAAGGGGAGCAGTGCTCACATTCAGTGGCCACTCCTCCCCAAAAGGTATAAAAGGGGAGTAGCATCCACGTTCAGTGGCCATTATGGCCACCACTCCCCAAACGGTATAAGAGAGGAGTAGTACCAACATAGAACAACAAAGATGGATTCTAGTTGGAAGCATCCATCATTTACCTGTTTATTGTGTGGTCACACAGGTAGTGGTAAATCATCCTTTGTAAATCGAGTTATTCAAAACATTCGAGATATGATTTCACCTGTTCCAAGTCACATCATTTGGTGTTATAGTGAATGGCAACCATTATACAATACTTTATCCCAAGTATAATTTGTGGAGGGTCTCCCTCAAGAATTAAAATCTGATAGTTTAGTCATATTGGTTGATCTGATGCTCGATGCAGATGTTTGAGTGTCTAGATTATTTACTAAAGGTAGTTATCGCCGTAAGATTAGTGTGATGTGCATTGTTCAAAATGTATTTGACAAACATAAAGTCCACAGGACTGTAGCTCTCAATAGTTATTACATGATCTTGTTTAAAAATCCTAGGGATCATTCTCAGATCACACACTTCGCAACACAGATGTATCCTGGTCAGTTTCTGACAGAAGTTTTTGAAGATGTCATTCGACCCATATGGTTACCTTTTAATAAATCTCCAACAAGATACTCCTGAACATATGAGATTGCGAAGGCAAATTTTTCCAGGGGAAATTCAATACGTGTACCTCCGAAAAGTATAAAAGGGGAGCAATAAGTCTGCCTCAACTCAGAAGTATGTCTGCCGTCTCAAGTGCAACATCGCTCTTCTCAAGCTTATTAAATCGAAACCCACACTCATCAGTAGGTAATAAATGCGGATTCCAGACCACTTTGTACATGTACGTGTACCGCCATAGAGATTCAGTGTTAAATCGTGTACACATGTACAAAAATGTCGTTTTTTCATGGTGGTCCAGAATCCGCAATTGTTTCTGAGGCTCACAGGTCGCACTTTTCACGTTCAAAACACCCGTTGGCGAATGCGTAGATTCGACACGTCACTCAAAAAGTGAAAAATGTACGAAATTGTACATGTATATTTTTCTTAAAAATTTTTGTCGACGTTTCCATCGCGGATTAGACTATCGATCCATCGTTGGTTAACGCGAGCAAAAAACGCTTTGCGGATTCCGGACCAGCATCAAAAAGTGGTTTGCGGATTATGGACCATCTACTTTCGCCAACGGCTGTTCGAACGTCAAAAGTGCGATCCGATCGGGGAAACCCATTTGCGGATTCTAGACCAGGAAAAATCGACCTCAAAACGTTTTTGGACGTTCGCAATGGCGAAAAGTGAGCGTAAAGAGTAGTTACTCATCAAGGATTTTTTTTTAAAATCGATTTGGGCCTCCGGCACATGTACAAAAGATGGTTTGCTGCGATTTGGGCCTCCGGTACATGGAAAAAGGGGGGTTTGCGGGTTCTGGACCACCACGGTCGCGATCACGTTTGGGACGGTCTAGGGTGCGATTTGATCGGTGAAAACGATTTACCGAGATAATTTTAATGAAACAGTTTGTAGAATTGTTTCATTCAAATAAAACAGTTCGTAGAATTGTTTCATTCAAATAAAACTTCCACTTTAAAACCTTTTTCACTTAGATGAATTTAAGAGGTAAAATTCTATTTAATAGACACTCATGTTTTGTTTCGGTGTGAATAAAGGTTTTCGTTCAATAGAGTCAACTATAAAATCGACTCCGATAATTGTTTCATAATAGACATTCATGTTTTGTTCCGGTGTGAATGAAAGGTATTTTCGTTTTAATAATATACAATAAAATTGCGTTTCCACTCAATCAGGTTTAAGAGGTAAATGAATTTTTAATTTACTTGTTATAATGTTCGGAGGTATGAATAAACCCTTTTAATGGATATAATTATTCTCAAATGTGTTAAATCAGAAACCGGTTTCTTATACGCTAAAACTTTCAAACTTTTTCAAGTTCTCCATTTAACGGATGTAATTATTCTCAAACGCGATAAATCAGAAACCGTTTTTTTATGCACTAAAACTTTCAAACTTTTCAAAGTTCTCTAGTTCGTCACTGAGTGAATAATCAGTGATGATTTTTAACGCGTTCAAGGCAAACGCATTTATAGAGGTTTATCTTGTAAAATGTTTTTCCTCAACTGGTTTTAGTTATTATATTAAGACAGAAGATTTTTATTTACTTAAAACATAAAACATAAAAATAATTATACATTTAATTTTGAAAATAATAAATAACTCACGTCAGCATACTCAAAGGAATATTAATAATTTAGAAAAGGAAAGAAAATGTTTTTACACATCACAGATTCTAAACATAGAGATCAACTTTTAAACGAATATGAACGTGCCAAGAAGAGCATTCAATCGGCTGACAGAAGCAGACGTCTTGGAGAGATGGAACTGAGACGCGAAGCCACAAAAATATTTAAACCTGTGACGGAGGTTCAGGAACGAAGCAAAAAGCAGATAGTTGAAGAATTGATACCCATAAAAGAGAGTTCTTTGAGAATGGGTTCATTGCCCTTTTCAACAAGCCTGGAGATTACACAGAACAGGATTTCGACAATTACGGTGACATTCTGGTTCAGACCCACGCCATGAAGAGAAATAACGATGCCAGAGAGACGAGACCCAAAGCCAACAGAGGTTACAAGTGGACGAAAGTGGTGAAACCCATATGGGATATGAATAAGAAGTTCGTCGAGTGACTGGCAAAGGGGTGAAAAACACTTTTCTTCCGAGCGATTCTGACGCTCTGTCTCAGAGATTGAGTTTGTTGATGGCAAGTAGATGCGCTGGTAGCACTGGATTAGATAATGAGATAGTCAGCATATGTGATGAATTGTTGAGGCAGCAGGTTTTGAATAAGTGCGATTACAAAAGACTGATGAACGAATTGAAGGATTGATATATAATAAGTAGAGAGAAACAAACAAAATATATAAAATAAAAAAGTAAATTTTACACTACAAAATAAAAGTAATTTAAACAACAAACGATTTACCAGTGAAAAAAACAAAATATATATTATAAAATATGTTGGTGATAAAGAACAGGGGATACGTCAGAACCTACGTTCAAGGCGGTTCTGGCATCGTCGATTCTATAATGCGAGCGTTCACGAGCGATGCAGGTAGAAAACTCGCATCGACCGCATTTGAGGACGGTAAGAAGACGGCTTTGGATGCTGGCAAGAAAGCTGCTTCCCAAGCTAGTGGAAGGATAGCTTCTGTGGCTGGCAAGAGGGCAGCCAACACGTTGATTGACAAGTTGATCAGTCCGCCGGCGAAGCAAGCTACGTTAGAGCGATCGCCGAAAAGTTGGAAAGATTTTAAGGATGCTGTGGTACCCATACAAGATTTGGCCAAAATGACGAGTGGATCTGGACTGAAGAGAACTCGCGACGGTGTAATATAAATAAATAATAATATTTATAAAACTGAGTTTGAAAAAAACATAAAAATTGTGCTTGAAAAAATCTAAATTAACAAAAAAATAAACAAAGATGAACATTAAAGATATGTCTTGGAACGACGTCGCGAACAAGAGGTCGAATAACGAGTTCTTTCCCAAAAGCATAAGAGGCTTGATAGTGGGAAATTCGAATTGTAGAAAGACCAATCTGTTGATGAATCTGTTGTCCCGACCTGACTGGTTGGATTACGACAGATTGTTCATGTTTGGCAAGAGCTTGTTTCAACCCGAATACAGATTGCTTCGAGAGTGCATGGATCGTAGATTGCCCAAGGACGTCATAGCCAGAATCTTTGACAGTAGAGAGGAATTCGACAAAGGTGAAGCTTCTCTTTTGACCATTTTGGACGGTGCGGCGATGGAATTGATGAAGAGAAATGTGTCTTCGAATGTCGAGTGTCGATTTTATGAGAACGCTAGCGATGTTCCGGATCCTAGAGAATTGAAATTGGAAGATAAGAATCTCATGATTTTCGACGATCTGCTTTTGGAGAGACAGAACCGATGCGAATCGTATTATGTTAGGGGTCGTCACAGCAACGTGGACTGTTTCTACCTGTCGCAGAATTATTTTCGATTGCCCAGACAGATGATAAGGGAGAACGCTAATTTACTGTGTCTCTTTCGCCAGGATCTCAAGAATCTCAATCACATCTATGACGATCACGTCGCAAACGACATGAGCGCGACGGAATTCAGGAGATTCTGCAAGAGGGTTTGGGATGGAGGACTTTACAATTTCGTTGTGATCAATTTGGCTAGCGAATTTAATCGCGGAAAATATCGGTGCGGATTCGACAAGTTTTATGTCTCTGATGATAATAAGACAGAGAGCGAAAATAAAATTAGAAAATAATAAATCATCAAATAATTTAGTTTTGAAAAAATAAAATAAAAAATTAAAATATAATGTTCGAACAAGGAGAATTGTTAGAATGGATAGCCGAGAATACGGCTGCAAAACAATCCATTCAAATCATGGTGAGTGGCGATTCGATTCGATTCGCTACGAAATTCGAACCTTCCATCGAATTGAATAGAGAGAAAAGATACGAGATGGCATTGGTGAATCTGGAGACTTATTATTCCTTTCCCAACGTCACCAAAAAGAATAACTCATTCAAGTATTCCGATGGAGTGGATTGGTTGGAGATTCGAATTCCCAAATCAAGTTACGGCATAGACGATTTACATTCAGACGTGAATGAAGACGGATGGAATGGGAAGCAACAAGATCAGACTCGCTCCCAACCCTAATACCTTACAGACGATGATAGATTTGGAAGATAATTTTCGAGTGGATTTCAACACGGACAATTCTATAGGCAAGATGCTGGGATTCGATCGAAAGATGTATCGAGGCCATGCAGCATCTGAAAATACGGTCGACATTCTCGTAGTCAATAGCATTCTGGTGAACCTGGACGTGATTGCTGGAAGCTACATGAATGGTAGCGCTCAACCGACGATCTATTCCTTCTTTCCAAACGTGTCGCCGGGTTATAAGATCGTGGAACGACCTCGAAATTTAGTTTATCTACCAGTGATTTTAGACACGTTGTATAGTCTCAAAACCACGTTGACGGATCAAAATGGTGAACTGTTAGATCTTCGCGGAGAGAGGGTGATGATACGATTTCACATAAGAGAAATATAAAAGCAAAAAAAAAAAAATATTGTATATATATATAAATAACAAAATAAAATAAACGCAATATTAATTTACAAAAATTATTTAATATATATAATTATCATTAAAACAAAAAAAACAATTGAAGAAAATATATTTTAAAAAAAGAATTATGACACAATACGTGGTTAAAAACATGAACATATCCGCTGGACAGAGGAAGAAACTTAAGAGAGCGTTAACAACTCGTGTCGAGGCGGTGAAATTCAAATTCACTCACGAAGATCTGATGAGTGGCGGTCAGGATTCGATCGCCTGGACCAGAAGTCAAATCAAAAGGATGGAGAAAGCGATTCGTGATGGAAGAGGGTTGACGGTGAGATTGAGTCCCACTCAATTGATATACAATTTGAGAATGAAAGGCGGTTTCCTACCACTATTGGCAGGAATCGCCGCAAAAGTATTACCCTTTGCTGCAAAAACATTACCCTTTCTCGGAAAGACTCGGCGTGGGAGCTCTCTCGGGACTCGCGAGTTCGGCAGTTGAGAAATTAATGGGTGGCAGCGAACTGTTTTTGAAGAAGGGAGGAGCCGTGTGTCACGTCCACGTAGACGACAGCAGTGAAGGATTGTATCTAGAACCCATTGGAGGTGGCAATTCTTTGAGTGGAAACGGTCTCTATCTGAAGAGTGGACGGAACATTGAGCGACTCGGCAAGGGTTTGTTGTTTGGTGAGAATTCGCCGTTTAAGAATATACCGATTTTGAGTATGTTATTATAATGTAAAAATTATATAATTATATAAAATATAAATCACAGAAAGTATAAAATAATATAAAATGGATAAAAAGGTGGAAAAATAATTAGACAATAATGATGAATATCGCGAGATAGAGTGCGAAAAAGATGTGGAAAAACGATTAGACGCTAATGATGGATATCTTAGGAAAGAACTGATAAAAGAGTTAAATAAAGATCGAGATAGATGGTTGAAATTTAAAAGAATGAGACGTTTTCCACCGTCACCACTACCTTCTGAAGAAAATGGTAATGATGCGAGTGTTACCAAGAGATGCACAACATTCGTTCATAATTATGATTCGGATAAACAAATGTGTTCTTATAAAAACGTAATATATCACAAAAAAAAGAAAAGAAGAATCGATGCCAAATTTGAGAAAAAAGGAAACGTTATTATAATAGATATGGGCGATAGTGAAGAAGGAAAACAAAAACAAACAAAAAGTAATGAGATCTAGAGATGATCAACCTCTTTAGATCTCATTACTTTTTTTATTTCGTTCTTCTTCGCTAAAAATCAATCTCTATTGTTTATATTTTCAAGTCCGTTATTAGCATGTTGACACTCGTGTCTTCTCCTTTTTCGAAAATGTTTTGAATGTTTATCTTTACTTTTTTGAGTTTTTTTACATCGGGGAACGCGCTCTCACCACCTGATTTGTCCACGAGTTTGAGTGAGATTTTTGGATATATGTAACTTCCATAGGACAACGACAAATCGTCCTTGTCGAATTCTCTATCTTTGGTGATGACGATTTTCTGTAGATCGCTTTGGTACTCGTAAAACAAACCGAGCATGGCTTCGTCCAATTTCAAAGGCATGTTATATTTGTCGTATTTGCGCTCTAAGCCCTTCGTCTCGACCTCGTTCAATTCGATGGAATCGTGTCATTGTAGTCTATAGATTTTCAAACCGAATTTCTTACACGTTTCGACTCGTTTCAATTTCAATTCGCATTTTTTAGGTGTTGTTGTCATGATCGATTATTTGTTTTTTTGTTTTATGAATTATTGCAAATAATGTATATTTTTAAATTTTGTATTTAATAATTTGTTAAAAAAGTTCGTTTTTTTTTTACTCTTTATATATATATATATATATAAAAAGTTTTTCTTACTTTTAATTTTCTTTAATGTGAAAAATTTTTTTTTTTGTAAAAGTGTTTTTCTCTTTATATATATAAATAAAAAGTTTAAATTTTAACATCCTTTTTCTCGTATTAATTCGATTTTTTTCACGTTAAGGAACATAAAAAAAATTGATTAATTTCATCAAAAAAAATTTTTTGGGAAGGAATTAAAAACATATACATATAAAAACAATTTTAAAACTTTTTAACAAATTATTTAAATACAAAGTTCGAAAAAAAATATTCTTACAAATGGAGCAAACAAATAAAAAAATGGAAAATTTAAATGAGAAAACCATATCTCAGTTAAACAAGATTTGTAAAATATTAAAAATTCCACATTTCAGAAATCATAGAACCAAATCAAAAAAAATTGAAGTCATACAGGAATATCATTTGCGAAACAATGGAAAGAAAAAAAATCGAAAGATCAGAAGTGGATAAACTTAAACAGTCAAAAAATGCATCGATTGTGAAAAATGAGAAGACGACTAAACGAAAAGCCATTGAAGAACTTCAAGTTTCAAAAGAAAAAAAAAACTAAAACGAAAACGAGTGATGCACTTCAGAATCTAGACAAACGAGATATATCGAGAGAAATTCGATGAGCAATCAACGAAGGGAAAGGAGAAGAATATATAGCATGACTCGTTGTGGAAGTATTCCAATCGAAGCCTGTAGAATGGGAGAGTGCGATCAAAGGCGTTTTTAAAACTTTCGACATGGTTCCATCGTTCAAGAAAGTCGATCCGAAATTGTTCATGGAATGGGTGAAGAAAAAAGTATTGGATTTGTTTCACAAACACATAAACGTGGGACGAAAAATTAAGATGATACTCCATTGCGTGATGAATAAAATTGACATGAAGTCCGGCGAGAGCATCGTGAAAAATGCATATTTCAGATCTAACATCGAACCCGTACTTCGAGGTTCAGATTTATCAGACGTTTTCGAAAAGATGAAAGACAAGATGTTGACGTCTCTCGCGAATTATCAACATGAAGGTAGTAATTGGGCGTTCGATGAGGTGTTGAAACTTGAAATTCATATAACTAAAAACGATTCGTTGAAAGGGTCTTCCTACGTGGAATTACCGTATTTGTTAGCTAAAAAAAAAGCTGTGATCAACGTGAGAAATAAAGATGATCAGTGTTTTAAATGGGCAGTCACCTCCACTTTATACCCTGTCAAAATGCATTCCGATAGAGTTTCTCGTTACGAGGAGACTTCAAAAAATCTCGATTGGACCGGAGTGACTTTTCCAACGCAGTTAAAACATATCGAACGTTTCGAGGCTCAAAATCCCACTGTAGCGGTGAACGTCTTGGGATACGACAATGAAAAACGAATGATCTATCCTCTCAGACAGACCTCGTATATCGAAAGAGAAAAGACGATTATTTTATTATTGATTTCGAATGGTGACAATCATCATTATTGTTGGGTTAAACATCTGAGCCGATTACTATCAAGATAAAATAATAAACATAAAGGAAAGATATGTTTACGTTGCAAATGCATGAACGCCTTTCACAGCGAAAAATCGTTAGCGAAACATCAGGAATATTGCAATGAAAATCAAGGTGTTGCCATCAAAATGCCCAAACCCAACACCATCTTGAACTTTGAAATTCGCAATAGAAGGTTAAAAGTACCATTTGTCATGTACGTCGATTTCGAATGCTTCACCGTGAAAATGAGTCCCTGCCAACCCGACGCTCTTCAAAGTTATGTCGAAAGATATCAAAAACATATGCCTTCAGGCTATTGCATTTACGTGAAATGCACTTTCGACTCGCAACACGACATGGGTCCCTTCACCTATACGAAACAGTGTGAAGATGACGACGTGGCTAAAAGGTTCGTGGAAGAGTTAGAATCGAAAATTCAAATGTTATACTACAAATTCAAATTCCGGAGAAAATGATCATCACGCAAGAACAGTAGGACGAAAATAACAGGGCCACCGAATGTCACATATGCAGACAATCGTTTGACAAGAATTCGGATGAAAATAAGAAGGTCAGAGACCACGATCATTACACGGGTCTGTATCGCGGTCCAGCTCACAGCAAGTGTAATTTAAAATATCGAAACGCCGTTTTCTATCCGGTGATATTTCACAATCTCTTGGGTTACGAAGAGTCATCTGTTCATGAAAAATCTTGGCACCTCCCATGAAGAATTAAATTGCATTGCGAAGAAAGATACATTTTCTTCACGAAATGGAAGGTCATGGAGAAGAAAAGAGTAATCGACAGAGAGGCTTTGGAAGAAAAAATGAAATCCATTCATAGAAGCATACGTTTCATCGACAGTTTTAAATTCATGTCGACCGCTCTGGAAAAATTAGTCGATAACATGAGCAAGGATAAATTTAAAATCACGAGCGAACATTTTGGAGAACGAGTAGACGTCATGTTGAGGAAAGGAGTATATCTTTGTGATTATATGAATGATCTAAAGAGATTCGACGACACCGCTGTTCACATGCAAAAGACGCACCTGAAGTTCGACAAACCGTATTATCTCGGACCGATCATCTTAGATATCAGCAAGCGATTGATGTACGAGTTTCACTATGATTACGTCAAATGAAAATTTGGTGATAAAGCCAAACTACTGTTCACCGACACGGACATTTTAGTTTACGAGATAGAGACGAAAGATGGCTACAGAGATATATCTCCGGATGTGGCCGCGTGGTTCGACACAAGCAATTATCCCATCGATCACCCATCCAACATTCAATCGAATGACAAGAAGAAGGTGTTGGGTAAATTTAAGGACGAGAGCGGTGGTAAACAAATCGTCGAATTCGTAGACTTGAGACCCAAACTGTATGCTTATCGTCTAGAAGATGAAGAGATCAAGAAGTGCAAAGGGGTTAAAGCGTGCGTGGTGAAGAAAAACATCTCTTTCTGAGAGTATAAAGATTGTCTGTTAGGAAGTGGCCCAGTGTAGCGAACATCACGACTTGTATACCGAAATAGTCAACAAGACTTCGCTGACGGCCGACGACGATAAGAGATTCGTGTTAGATGATAAAATAAGCACTTTGGCACTCGGACATTGGACTTTGGATCTAATTTTAGACAATAGGATTTCAGATATGATTAAGGATGATAGGATTCCAGAAAATCAAGAGGAATTAGACGGATTCAAGATTATGGAAGTCGAGGAATTAGACGGATTCAAGATTATGGAAGTTGATAGAGTTAGTTTAAAAAGAAAAATAAAAATATAAAAAATAACGTCATTTTAGTGAATTATAATAAAATAAATAAATTTTAAAAAAAATATACACATTTATGAATAAGAAAATAGAGATATCCGTAGAAGGTGTCGTCTTACCTAACGAACCCCTATCCAACATCGATCTGTCGAATGCAGCGAAGGATTTGAAAATCAAAGATTTTCTAGGCATGTTTTCCAGAGATGCCTTGCCAAAGAGAAGACCTCGACAATCGGAATGTGGAATTTTAAATCTAGACGATTTATCGGGTGAAGGCACTCACTGGGTGGCGTGGTTCAAGAGTGGGAAGAAGAAGAATTATTATTTCGACAGCTACGGAATCTCGCCGCCAAAAGAAATAAAGAACTATTTCAACAAATCGATGGTTCGTTACAACACGGAACAAGTGCAATTGCCAGATCAAGAGTTTTGCGGTCACCTGTGTCTCTACATTCTCAAGAGATGGTCCGAAGGAGATCGGTTTCAAGATTTACATTAGAGCAAGATTTTTTTTTATAGTATATATAAAGGTAAAAAATTATTAAAAAATTTTAATCAAATAAAAACGAAAAATAAAAAATAAGTGAAATAATTAATTTTTAATAAACTGCGTTTGAAATATATTTTAAAACAGAAACCTCAAAACAACATGCCCGTCAATAAATTTGGTAGAAGTGACGACGAAAGTTGACCCAAAAAGAAGAGGAAGACGCTCAAAGTCGGCGATGGTTTCGATGTTGCCAACTTGGACGAACGTTACGTTCAGAGATATGAACCTTGAGAGGAACCTTTGAACATGAACGATAAGAAGCTCTACAATCTTCCCGAGCCGATAGATCTCGCAGATACTGCGACTAAAAAATACGTCGACAGGGGGAATACGGATTTCGAACAAATCATGCTAGATAATTATGTGGATAAAGCCATGACCGATGATCGTGATCTGAAATCCAAACGTTTTGGTGAACGTCACAAATCCCATAGATCCCACCGATGCCGAGACCAAGAAATACGCGGATGACTCTCATGCGCGATTCAGCAAACATCTGAGAAGTAGATACGTTCAGAAAACGATGCACTCGGAATTGAACGCCAATTCTAACAAGATAACGAACGTGGCCACTCCCACGAATCCCAAGTACGTGGTGACCAAACACTATGTAGATCTGGAACAGAGAAAGTCTGACAGATGAGAAATGAAATCGGATCTGAATGTGGGATTCAACAAGATATTGAATCTGTTGAAGGTCGATGACGCGGATGCGGACTCAACCGCAGTCAACAAGGGCTACGTACATTCTGCGGTGATACGATCACAAGAATACGTAGAATCGCAAGTGGACGATCTCTACCTGAACAAACAATCTGGCAGAACCATGGAGGGTGGCATCAACATGGACGGTCACAATTTATTCGGTCTTGATCACGATCCCGAATTCGATTCCAGCACAGTCAGCAGGAAGTACGTGGATGACAACTCGGTCTGGAGAAAGGGTGACATCATGGAAGGTAAACTAGACATGGGCGGACACGCGCTCACGAATCTACCGGATCCCGTGCACATGTCAGATGCCTGCACCCTGATTTCGGTGGTGGAAAGAGTCAAATACGATAGACAATTGATCACCGTGTGGGCTGAGGAGGCCGGCACGTTAGAGGAGGGAAAAACCGAGTGGTCTTTCGGAAACGGAGGTAGCGGATCGCAACATGGTCAGGTGGGATATCCCATGCCGTTAGGAGGTCAAATCATACGAATGGGTCTGGTTTCCACGGATTTGAATAACAGAGCGGTCGTCAATCTCGTGGTGAATGGAGTAGAGAGTGATAAGAGATACAGAGTTGAAAAGACTGAGAATCAACACGCGTTAGCACGTTCGGCATGCCTCTCAAAGTGAACGCCAGAGACAGGATTAATTTCGTTACGAAAACCAATAATCCTGAAGCCACCACTTCCGTGGTGAGTCTACTGATTGAACTAGATCCTTTGAACAAACAGTGAACGCGTGGAAATAATTAATTAAAAAAAATAATGTGTGATTATTAAAAACAAAACAAAAAAAAAAGTAATGAGATTTAGAAAGATGTTCAATCTCTCTAGATCTCATTACTTTTATTTTTTTTTTTTGTTTTTTTTTGTTTTTTTTAATAATTACTCATTACTTTTTTATTTTGTTTTTAATTTTTTTCACACATGTCTCTCATCGAATGATCGACATCTTATTTCCATCCGATTTGAATTGTAATTCTCTGTCCGACAGGACCAGGGCAAAGGCTTCAGTTTTTCTTGGCACGTTCCTATCGAATTGCATCTTGATCTGAATGTCTAAGATGCTACTCTTGAGTCGTTCACTCTGTTTACTGACGTCGAATACGAACATGGGATACATCGACTTGTATTCGCCGGGAGATATGTTAGGATTGCTCATCAATTCGTCTAGACCATGATACTTCTTTCTAAAATCAGCGGCATCGCCATACAGTCTGCAGAAATCGTTCTTGTCGAACGACGCGTTGTAACCGATTGCTGGATATCTCGTAGCGTTCAGAAACACTTGCATGTTTCTCAAATGGCAGTGATCGAACAGCGACGCACCCGTCCCTATCGGTCTGAAATGCAACCACGATGAAACGCGGTCTCTCAGAAGCGGATTTCACCATCAATCTCAATCGAAGTGATTCGTGGAGGGTGGAATGCTAGCCGTGTCGCACTGTCTCATTCTAAATCCCACGGGTGATTTACTCTTGGATTCTATGATCTTGTAGAGACACATTTTTTCCACGATCGAAGGCTCCACGTGCGGAACGAACCACGATATCTTGTGTAGAGTTATCTTACCCGCATCGGTCGCAGTGAGTCTCACTATCGCGTCGTCATTTCCTTTTCGAATCAACGTCAGCTTGTGTTTGAATCCATACATGATCTTGTTGTAATCGTCTGCGAATCCGAAGATGTGTTTCAAAGGTATCCTGAACGAAAATGTTCCTTTAGGTCTGGACGTCTTGATGCCGTAGTCTAATATTGCGACGGCACTGGCACTAGCAGGGCCGACGGTGCCTTTCATCCACAACTGATTAAGTCCTCTGGATTTCGAAAAATCATCTGGATACGTCAAGAGTCTGAACATCGTGGTGGCCTGACAAGGGATGAAACACAGATTCTATCTCTTGTCCAGATAGCAAGTATTTTATATTACTGAATAGATGCATGATGCCATTATTGGCTAGAGTAACCATGTCGTCGTTGGCGTAGTCACTCCCATCTTCCTTGGTGAGACGTCCCTGCACCACTGTGTAACTTTTGCTAGGATGGACGAATAGATCTTGAGTTTCGACGTTGATTCTTATCTCTCCCACATTGTTCAAACTCGTTCCGGTTACTGGTTCATATTCGTGAACCTCATATTCTTGAATACTTTCATCTTTCACTATGCTTTGTGCTATATCTAGTATATTTGCCATTTTTGAAGGGTTTTTGTTTTTTGTTTATTAATTAGCTTGCTTTTTTATCTAAAAATAGTTTTAATTATTTTTTATTATTATTTTTCTCTCCTATATATATATGTGTAAACAAGAAAATGTTAAAGAGAGTAAATAAAAAAAAAATTGTTTTCTTTTTCAAAACTTCGTCTTTTGCAGTTGTTGTTCGTAAAACTTTCCGATGATCTCTTCTCCATCCAAAGCTTCGATTTCGTAAGTTACCGGATCGGTGTGAAATATTTTGATTATCACGAAGATCTCCGAGGTCCATCGAGGAGTATAACCCTTTTCGAAGTGTTTCTTATAAGCGTAGATTCTCACTCGATCGACGACCGGAAATTTTGGCATTCTAGACTTCTTCCTGATCTTAGATCTCTCGGGATATAGTTTTGCGTAGACCCGTTTTTCGTTTCGAGGATCGCTAGCTTCCGTGGGAGTCATCTTGATCGATCTGTGTCCCGTGTTGTTGTAATCTTTGACCAGACCGTTCAGAGCGTATATGTATTTCTTAGTCGAATTCGCCGTGAAGTATCTGTGCATCTTTTCCTTCATCGTTCGATTCCAGCGTTCCACCATGCTGGCTTTCTCTTCATTTTCGATCGAGTAGAGGTCGACTAATCGATGAACGTGCTCATTGTAGAATTCCTTTCACTTGTCCGCCCACAATTTATTCGGTTTTCGAGAAGACGAGTCGAACACGCTCTTCAGAGCCTCGGTGATGCAAGGTCCCGATTTATTCTTCAAAGCTCTGATCCAACCGTATTTGGAAAAAACGTCGATGACCATCAGTAGATATTTGATGCCCTCGTTCCACCTCGAAAACGATCTCATGTCGACCAAGTCGGCGGACCAAATGTCATCCAAACCCTTCAGGAACACCCTTCTCTTTCGAAATTTATGTACGATGGGTTTGTGTAACTCCTCGGCCAATTTGCACATCAGTAATCGTTTCTTCTTCTTTTCCGATGCGCTTTTTTTTTTAACGCCCCATCTGAATTGGCGTTTAGCACCAATCAGATTACCGACCAGCTAACATTCTATCTTCTCTCTCCTTGTCGGATTCGATATGCCTCTCAATTTCGCCAACATGTTTTTATCGCAGACGTCTTGGTGTCGGGATGTCCAGCGTAGCCCAGATCGTGATCATACGTGGCCGCGTCCACCCTATTCACAGGTTTGCTCCAAGATTTAGGAGTCAGATCGGCGTTGAGTCTCTTGTTCAATTTCGTTCTGGGTCCCGTGAAACTGTGACCCGGCAGATGCATTTCGAAAGGTAGATTATTGATGATTTTATTCACGATGCCTTTACCTTTGCTCACGTTCTTTTTTTTGACGAATCGAGTCTTGATCGAACCACACACGTCGCAAATTCCGCGAAGCATCTGTCTGTCGTTTTTAGTTCGTACTTCTCAAGAATTACTCGTCTCGGTAACTCTTACACTTTATGCAATACATTTTTTGAGAGTTATTTAAATTAATTTCGTTTTTATTTTATATATAAATTGAATATTTCTTTTTTAAAAATTCTGTTCTTATTATATATATTTTTTTTTCAATCGCTGCTCTTGAGTTCTATCATCTTACTAAATTCCTCCCTAGCCTCTTTCCTCCCCTTTTCCACGAGAGAATCCTTCATCTCTTCCTTCATGATCTGACGAGTCTTGATTCTCACGGCTTCTTTCATGGCATCGTATTTCGTTTTCTCACTCAATATCGAGAAGTATTCTCCATCCAATATCCTACCATCTTTCAATGCCATTGAGATCATTTTGGATATTGTGTCGATCTTGGAGTCGGCCAAGACACGGATCTTTTCGTGTTTCCTAGCTTTCAGATATAATTTCCTACTCAAAAAGTTTCCGAGCATGCTAAACAATCCGGCAGCGAGAGCCACTCCTTCTATGGTCAACACGATTGGAATACCGACCGCGGTCGACAAGAATCCGATGCTGGCCACGTGTAAACCCATGGAAATCGTGATGATTGTCGTGTCGACCGCGTTGACGAATTTCAGGAAACGCGAATACTTCTTCTTGAGAGAACGGCGACAATCTCTCTCTCGAGTCAGATACAATTGGATTCTACTGATTTGATCGATGCAATACCTCTCTCCTCTTTCTTTCTCTTCTAGTGACAGTGCCATTCGCAAAATGTCATTCGGCTTCTCATCCTTGTCGTCATCTAACGTCGGATACAATTTATTTCTGGTTCTCATTTTTGTGTTTTTTTCTTTCTAATATTAGGTAAAAAATTTATGTGTGTATTTATTTTTTATTTCCTATTCTCCCTTATTTATATCAATGAGAAAACTTAGACGTATGCCTCATTCAGCGATAATTTCATGATGCATCCCTTGTCTTCTAAAGTCAGACTTCTACGCGTCAATTTCAGTTCTTCCGAAACTGTGGGCTTGTCTCGACCCTTACAGAAGACTAATCTCCTCCAAACCGTGATCAGTTCGTCGATTCGAACGCGTTGGAATGCCGGTTCAAAATACTTGACGACCATATCTTCCCTTTCCATCATCAGACACGAATGATTCTCGTGATCGAAGTCTAGATGATCCCGACATCCAATGCATTGTTCTAACAAGAGACGACCTAGTTGTTCATTAACGCAGAATGCGTAGGCTCTCATCAGCATTTTTAAAAGAAACCTTGCTCTAATAGTCTGGGAAGCGTTCATAATTTACGTATTTTTTATTATCTATTCGATTTGATATTTATTTTTTTAAATAACTATTTTTTTTTCTCTCCTATATATATCAATCACTTTTTATTTCCTCGCCTCAAAACCGATTCCATCACTATTCGCCCCACAAATCTCAAGAGGTGAATCGACAAATCGAGTTTTCGCCGATCGGATCGCACCCTAGACCGTCCCAAATGCGATCGCGAATGTGGCGGTCCAGAACCCGCAAACCCCCTTTTTTCCATGTACCGGAGGCCCAAATCACGGCAAACCATCTTTTGTACATGTACTGGAGGCCCAAATCGATTTAAAAAAAAAATCCTCGATGAGTAACTACACTTTACGCTCACTTTTCGCCGTTGCGAACGTCGAAAAATGCTTTGAGGTCGATTTTTCCTGGTCTAGAATCCGCAAATGGGTTTCCCCGATTGGATCGCACTTTAGACGTTCGAACAGCCGTTGGCGAACGTAGATGGTCCAGAATCCGCAAACTGCTTTTTGATGCTGGTCCGGAATCCGCAAAGCATTTTTTGCTTGCGTTCACCAATGATGGATCGATAGTCTAATCCGCGATGTGAACGTTGACAAAAAGTTTTAAGAAAAATGTACATGTACAATTTCGTACATTTTTCACTTTTTGATCGACGTGTCGAATCTACGCATTCGCCAACGGGTGTTTTGAAAGTGAAAAGTGCGATCTGTGAGCCTCAAAAACAATTGCGGATTCTGGACCACCATGAAAAAACAACATTTTTGTACACGTGTACATGATTTAACCCTGAATCCCTATGGCGGTACACATACATGTACGTGTATACGTACATGTACAAAGTGGTCTGGAATCCGCATTTATTACCTACTCTCATCAAATCAATACTAAAACATGCAGACAAAGCACTGATTACGTGTTTGTGTGACTGTGTCTCGAATATCTTGAAGGGAGCAGTACCTCTGACCAAAGCTCAGAGAACCAGACTCATTCGTCAGAAACAACTAGTGAGAGCAGTGGCAAATAGAGGTACCTCTGCCAAAAGGACCGTACTATTGGTTGCTGTTAAAGGTATTTTTTGGATGATGATGGAATATGCAAAGAAGATGACTTTAGTAGAACCAAGGTTATTGGAACGTCTTCAAGAGACTCCAAGACAACCGAATGAACTGGCTGTTTCATCATTGGATCGAGAAGTGAGAGATATTCTCGATGCCCATTTTCTTTCAGCTGATGAAAAGATGAACACTATAATCAAGTCTTACAAAGATACTTGACATTTCAACAAAAAGCAGTGGCTTCCCGTCCCATTAAAGTCGAACTTGAGAAAGATAATAAAGACCAAGACATTCTCGATTCTGTACCTATGACTATGAAGAGAAAGGCAAAGTTGTTGTTGAATCGTATTAGAAATGACCCAAATATATCTTGGAATGAGAAGGGTGAACTAGTCCACAAAGATCAAACAGTGGTAGGGTCGAATGTAACAGATCTTCTAAACGACTTATTTAGAAGACGAAAATCTTTCCAACCTAAGGGATGGGAAGTGATGGCCGAAGCCTTGAGAGATAGTAACATACCCCAAGAAAAGATTGGTCATAAAGAACGTTTGGATTTTATGAAACAGGCACCGACAAAGTCGGAAGCAAAACAATGAAAGAAAATAAACACGCCAAAGTGCAGTGAAGAAGGGTATAAATAGAGTTGACCCTTGAAAAAAGGCAGTCATTGAAGCATATGTGCTATGATTCCGAAGCGCCTGGAAGTTTTGGCGGTATAGACACTCTTCGTAGAGCGTCCCAGAAAAAGACTAAACAAGTTGTGAAATGGTTAGAGACTCAAGACACATACACTCTTCACAAACCTGTACACCGTACATTTCCAAGATGGAAAGTGATAGATAGTGGTATCGATGCGCATTGGCAATCTGACTTGGTAGATGTAGCAAATATCAGTAAATAAAATAAAGACACAAAATGTTTGTTGACGTGTAAAGATGTGTTTAGTAAATATGCTTGGGTCATACCCCTCAAAAACAAACTTGGTGGTTCCATCGTTAAAGCTTTTACTAAAATTTTCAAACAAGGTCGTAAACCAAAAAAATTACAAACTGATCAAAGCAAAGAATTTCTAAACAGAAAATTTCAGAATTTTCTCAAACGACACGGAGTAGAATTTTTCACTACACAAAATGTGGAAACAAAATGTTCCATAGTAGAAAGATTCAATAGAACTTTGAAAATCAAAATGCGGAAATATTTTACCAAGAACGATACAATAATTTTTCCACTTCAAAACTTGGTAAAATCTTATAATCATTTTCATTATCGTAGTAAAGGTATGGCCCCAATTACCGTGAACTTTGAAAATCAAGAAGAGGTTTAGCAAAAACTTTATGGCAAACCCATAAAACACAAGACCCCAAAGTTCAAAGTGGGAGACGGAGTGAGAAACAGTAAAGTGGAGAAAACTTTTGAAAAGGGGAATTTGCCCAAATGGACCGAAACGTTATTCACAGTGGTAGCCATTAAGAAAGGTCATCCAGTGACAAATGTCTTGCAAGTTGATAATGGGGAAGCATTGAAAGGGTCGTTCTACACTGAACAGCTTCAGAGAGTTGCACATAAAACTATTTACAAAATCGAACACGTACTCAAGAAACGTGGTCGTGGTAAAAACAAAGAACCATTCGTAAAGTGGTTAGGATACCCTGCTTTGTTTAATTCATGGATCAAGCAGAGTCAGCTCGCCTCTAAAAGGAAGTGAACCTCTAAGGTTTCTCCAAAATGGAAGAAGGATCGAATGGATCTTCGTCTCTGTTTGGAAAAAGATTTCCAAGCAGCAAGATCACTTACTTTTCACAAATAATCATTTTGTACATCATCATTACCAGTGTTGTTAATCTCACTCTCGAGAACACAGGCAGCAAGTTGTGGACTGCTCTCTTGAGTTACAGCATAGGATATTTGTTGCCTAATCCAACCATTAAGAAAAAGTAATGTTTTATTTGACTCTACCAACCAACAGTTCTATGAACGTGTTTTCTGAAAACACGTTGACTACGTACACCACTCAGTTATCACAACCAGTGAATCTCACGGGGAATGAGAAGTAGGTCTTCCAGAGATCCAGTATCCAAATACTTGGTTCAATATTCGTGGGGAAAAAGCTTTGGTTAAAGTGTTCTGGTCTTCGAAAAAGAATTATCGACTTACTCCTAAGGAAGGCCATTATTCGGATCCTGCTGATGTGATGTGGGCTATCAATGGCGTTGAAGAATTACTTTTGCCTCGTCACGATAAGGTAGATTTGGAATTGGATGAAGTGACTGGTAAAGTTTGTATCACGGTACGTGATGGAGTCGTGGTCACATTGAGCCCTACTCTTCAAAATATTTTGGTATGTAATGAGTGCGTTTTTAAATCAGGAACTTACAATTCTTCCAGAGTTGCTGATGTCAACCAAGGATTTTATTCACTCTATGTATACTGTGACTTGGTTCGTGACCAGGTCGTAGGAGATAATACCCCTTCTTCGTATCGTACCTGTACATGGAAAATATGGGAATATAATCTCCAAAACTTTTGAGAATGTGTATTATGTACCAGTGGAACGACAAAAATTCAGTACCGTCAGGGTGTATATAAGGGGCGACGCAGGAGCCATAGTACCATTCGAGTTCGGGAGAGTGACAGTGACACTTCATTTTAGAAATCGTAGATCTCTTCATTTCACATAAACACGACTTACTGTTGTAAGTCCAAAATATATGAAGAATATTACACGAAACAAGCTGGAAATGGTCTACCAGCTTTTTCTGGAGCTCAAATACAGAGAAGTTGTGGTTTGGAAAGTATATTGGGAGGACTGAAGACTATGGTGTTACCTTTATTGAAAACTGCAGCCAGGACCATGGGAAGACAGCTCGTGAAAAAAGGAGCGGCCTTTGCCAAAGATGATATTGAAGGGAAAAATGTTAAAAAGGCTGCAATCAAGAGAGTCAAAGAGGCTGGTTTGAGTTTTTGGAATGAAGTGGTTGGTAGGTCGAAACCACCCGACAAGAAAGGTATAAAAAGGCCCACAATATGCAAAACTGGCAAATCGACAAAAAGAAGGAGAACTGTATGGACACAAGACATTCTCGGTGCATGATGTCTCTCATTAATGAAAAATCTTGTGAGTGTGTCAACAGCAAACTCGACTTCTTTTCCATATCACCAACACAGACTAGTATGGAACACGGGCAATGGGTAGAACTCGGGCCTTTTGCGACCATAGGAAACAGTGGCCCAATAGAATTCCACATTGCAGGATTAGGAGATGATTATTTGAATTTGACACAGACGTACTTGTATGTTAATGCAAAGGTTGTAGATTCCAATGAGCCATCAATTTCACCCGATGCCAATGTGGCCCCTGTCAATTTATGGATGCATTCCTTTTTTAATCAAATCGATATCTGCTTGAATGAAAAACTGGTATATCCATCCAACAACACTTATCACTACAGAGCTTTCGTAGAAACTTTGTTGAGTTGTGGACCAGCTGCAAAGAAGCCACAACTGACTAATGCATTGTGGTACAAGAGGATACGTCTGGACACATGGAAGATTTGACAGAAGATAACAAGGGGTTTATTCTTCGAAAGAAATTTATAGAGAATAGTAAAATCGAGGACATGACTGAGAGGTTACATTTGGATACGTTTTTCCAAACTCGTTATCTGCTGAATGGAGTTAACGTTCAGGTTAAAATGAACAGAGCCAAAGATGCTTTCTCATTGATGGCCGATACCGAAACATACAAGATCAAAGTTCTAGATGTAACCATGCTTGTACGCAAAGAGAGACTCCAGTCATTCGAGATAATGGCTCATGAGAAAGCACCAACAAAAACAACGGCAAAATATTCTATCGACCGTGTGGAAACCAAGGTGTTTTCAGTGCCGACAGGAAATCTCAGCATTACAGAAGAAAATTTATTTTTAGGCGAACTGCCTAAACGCATCATGGTGGTGTGTGTAGACAACGCTGCTTTCAATGGAAACTTTGCAAAGAATCCATATAATTTGAAGAACTACTACATCAATTACATGGCTTTGCAAATGGATGGCCAGCAGATTCCAGCCAAACCATTACAACCTCGATTTGAACGACAAGAAGTGGTCAGATGTTATGCGGCCCTGTTCCAAGGGACTGGACAAATGTTAGAGAATGAAGGAAACCACATCAGCCGAGAATAGTACCTAAATGGATACACCATATTCTTATTCGACCTGACTCCAGACCTATCTCATGGACAACACTTCGATCTGGTGAAGAGAGGAACTTTGAGACTTGAAGTCCATTTCGAAAACCCATTACCTATCACGATCAACGTACTGGTGAGTGCAGAATTCCAGAACACCATAGAAGTGGATAAGAATAGACAAGTAATCTTCGATTACTCGACATGAACACGTTGTAGTTAGAGAACACACTTCGATCAGATGATTGTTTGAAGAGAATATGTTTGGGTGAATTTGCAAGAAACAGATTACCAAGAAGATTACCAGATCACAGACCAGTTGCTTTGATAGCCAATACGGATCCAGACCACAGAAAAGGAGAACATTGGGTGGCTCTCTTCGTGACTCAGCCCAACGCAGAATGCTTTGATTCCTATGCACTACCACCATAACACAGACCATTCGAGAACTTCCCGAAGAAGAATTCCAGATATTGGAAATATAATACAAAACGCCTTCAAGGACCATTACCAGTGTGTGGACAATACTGCCTATTTTACTTGAACCATTGAACCATCGGTGTACCGATGGAAACCATATCCAACATGTTTACAACTGATCTAATAGATAATGATGTAAGTGTTGGTTAATGACGTCATAGAAGAAACCTGCCACTAGATGTCGCTGTATTGAAGAAAAAAACTATAAAAAGGGTGCACTTGGTGTTCAGCTCATTTGTGTTTCGACAGCGAAAGAAGAAGAATGTATACAAATGTGACCGTCTTCGAACTCAACAATGATTTATAGATTCAACTGTTCAAGAACGACGTTGGGTTCCAGTTTACCACGAGATATTGGGAACAAGTGACCAAAGCAGTGGATGTTGCAAAGAAGAGGAGCCTTGAAATAAGAGAACCCAAACCAAAGAGAGAAAGAAAACCAAAGAAGAATGAAGAAAAAAGGTTGAAGAATGTTCATTATTCCATGTTTGATCAGGATGGCACTGAATGATTATCAATCACGAAACCAAGAAACGAGAAATCCAAGAGACTTTGTAGAGAGAATGAGCGTTTCATTCGAAACGTATTTTCGTGATGTTCCACCGCCAGTACAGGAGCAGTTATTACGTGGAGAAGAGAAAATAAGAAAGACACCAGAAGAGAGACCACCAAAACACATCAAGTATGCACTGGAGCAAAATCGTCTCAATACACGTCAATTCATGTTACAAAGTGAAAGTGTGAAAACCCCGAATGACCTGTCAAAAGCTGGATTCTTTTATTTTGGGGCAGGAGACAGAACTCAGTGTTTTCATTGTGGTATTATTGTTCATTTCTTGGAAACAGAAGATGATGTTATAGAAGAATACAGAAAATATTCTCCAGACTGTTATTACATTCATAATTTACCACCTGAATTCATGGACAATGAAAAAGTTCAAGAAGACGAAATGGCCGTGAAAGAAGAAATGGACACATCAGTTCAAGAAGAAGATTCATGGAGGATGAAATGCAGTGTGTGTTTATTAGCTGAAGCCAATGTCGCTCCGCGACCATGTAATAAACAAATTTTAATTCTGATGTGTAAACCCAAAGGTGAAGAGTCCATTTGTTTTGTTTGAAGCTGTACAGAATTAAAATTTGTGTTGTTATCAAGGAGTCCAGTAGTACAATACCAAAGGTATCCTCAAATTATATCTTATAAAAGGTATCCTCAAAGGGTATCCTCAAATACTGAAATGAGGCTAAGAGGGATGGTACATTAGACCTCATACCTCTTAGCTTAACATATGATCCTCACATGTGTATATGGTGTGACTTGAAGTTAGCTCCGTGGCCTTCATGTATACATATAAACATACTTATAATTTGAATAATGGTTAGAAACTACTTTTATAATTTCAATAATGGTTAGAAACTAATCTTATAAACCCAAAAGTTAGAAATGGAGGATACCGGGGAATGTCTCTTATACAAAGGAATTTGTCCTATATCACTACTTGCAACTCTTATACAAAGAAACGTGCCTTTTATTGGAGAAAAACGTTTGGGATTCTGGGGGAATCTGAACCAGAACATTACTCCTATTCAATCGAATGTACCCACGGAGCCCCTCGGTACTATAGCACTACGTGCTACTAATAAAATCTACGGTATGGCGGTCCTAAAAAGGATTCTGAAAGAATTCGAAATAGTACAACTTGTCGGGTTGTTTGTGGTAATTCAACAAAGTATCCAAGCCAGAAAAATTACTCCTATTCAATTAGACTCCCCCCCCCCCCCCCCCTCCGCGGTCCCTCGGTATCATAGCACTACGTACTAAGCTGACAAAATGGGGAATCCGTAGTAAATAAAGTCAAGTCGTTTTTGGTGATTTGGAGGGAATGTCGGATTGTTTGTGGTAATTCGTGATACTCTAATTCATTCGATTCGAACATACCCTCCGAACATGCCCACGTCCTATTGTAAGCCTTTGGGTAACATAGCAACCACGTGCTACCATAGAAACCAAGATGACGGCCTCCAGTATACAAAATGGCCAATGGAAACACGTATCACCCTAACAACACGCGCTGCGCATTTGCACTAACACCACATATCACTATGGGGGTGACGTCACAAGATGGGCGCTCACGCGGGTTACCATGACAACACAACATGACGTCACTAGGTCACGTGACTATGGCGTCACATCCCCACTGGTTCTCCCTTCAGTTGATGGGGGCTGGTCGGGTACATGCTATACTACTCACATCCATTAAACTTTAAACCCTTGTATTTAATGGAATCGTCACTCTGACATTTCTGTTTATGTATTCAACTAGTGATATACAAGCTGAAACTTTATTTTCAGCACCGTTTATACTATTTCCTTTTCCATTGAGCCATCAGGTACGCTTAGAAAAGTTTCCAAATTTCGTTGTACAATTATCGATCGTCTGTCGCGTACTGTGAGAAAGAAAACACCCAAAGCAAAATAAAGTCGGTTCACAAAAGAAATTAGTTAACCACACATGAGATAATACTAAAAAAACCAATCATTTTCGACCACAGCATCAGCTTAGTCTCGTGGCCGTCTCGTCTCGTCTGCGGATCCCGTTATATCTAAATTCGTCAACTTTATTTTGGTAAATCTTCGGACTTCCCGACATGCTTCAAACTTCTTGTATAAAAGTTTATCCCAACCATTTTGCAAATCTGCCCAAATTTGTACTTATATTTTTACTAACAGTAATAGCCACCAAATGGTTAGGCGTGAATAGACTCCAGCTGAAGAGAAACAGCGGTACGAATTTCATCAAACATGCCCAATAGAAAAGATAACGAATGTAATTTAGTCTGGTTCCCAAAAGGCTGTTTTGATTTTTTTCGAGCCGTTTGATCAGTACAGCTTCAAACAAAACAAATGGACTCTTCACCTTTGGGTTTACACATCAGAATCAAAATTTGTTTATTTAAATAAGTTTTAATGCATGGGATGTGTATTAAACACAGAACGCGATGTGTGTTTGAATCGGTGGGCGATTTACATAACTCATAATGTAAAACACCCACCGATTTAAACACACATCGCATTCTACCCACCGATTTAAACACATCGCATTCTGTGTATTTTTGATTACCTCCCAGCTGTCCATCGTCCATCCTGCCGACTGGCATAACCTTTACATTTTCACCTATCCTAAAAACTACTGGACCAATTTAACCCAAATTTGACATGTATGTATGTGAACTCGAATTTTAACTTGAATAATCTTCAGACCCACCAATAAGAATCTTTTAATATTTAGTATTCAACACCCCTAGAGGAGTTTGTTTCAAGTTTGTTCAAGTTTGTTCAAATCAAGACCCCTGGATTCATATTTGGGCTCCCTATCAGAGCTCAAATTTCAACGTGGTACAATATGAGTGTGGTTTGTTAACAAGTTGGAGTGGTGGAAAGTTGAGATGTGCTACCTCGACTTGTCATGTATGTGACTTTGATGTTTTTGGGGGGTAAACTGTATCAGGTTGTGTGAAGTTGAACAAAAACTTATTTCACCCCAAAAGTCTATCAATGTAATGTCCCACAATGCACCATGGGGGGGGGGGGGGGTTGAAGTAATCAATGATCAACAGGTTGGGGTAGAACCCATCTTATTCTGGTATATAATTCCCCATCAACCATTGACAGGTTGGGGTAAGACCCATCCTATTCATACATATAAATAAATATTGCCTCCCTCCACACAAATCTATTAGCTCGCCTCCGAATAAGATGAATTCACGCCATGTCTGTGAATTGTGTGAAAAATCTTACTCCCATAAAACTAATTATTATCACCACAGGCGAGCATTACACAAAAATGTAAACAACAGACGCCCTATAAGGAAAGGTAATTCAAATACACCTGAATTTACAGTCAGATCTACCTATATGCAACTCCCCATACCATCCAGTGCATAAGAAATCAGACTTTAATTGGACCAATGCATTCACGAGTGGTAGTAATTTTGGAGTAGCAAATAAGCTAGAACCAGTAAAACCACGAGTGTTGGGGGAATCACTGAGGGAAAACCTCTAGATGTCTTGCCCATCCTACCCCAAGCAGAATTCAGTGTATTGAACAGTGGGAGAGTGAACAGTTACATGAGGCACACACACACCCACATACTGCAACTGTCCCACCCATAGACCGGGGCATGAGGCCAATTACTGAATCTTCATCATCGAGTTCTGGATAGAAAGTGATGCTCTACAAGGAAATCCTTCAGCGCCATTCAAACTTACGCAATCAAAACACTAAACCACACTTCATAAAGACTAGTTTTTCAATGGAAAATATGTCGGATATCGACCTGTTGGCCTGTGTACCAGAATCTATGAAGAGGAGGGCGCATTTGTTGCTGCAGATAATAAAGAATATACCCAATTTATGCTGGGATGAGAAAGGCCAACTCGTGTATAATGGCGTCACAACTTCGGGGTCGAATATGAGTGATCTAATAAATGATCGGTTGCGAAAAAGAAAAGATTTTCAACCGACAGGTGGAAAATGTTGGCAAACGTCCTTAAAAGATCAACATATCCCGAGAAGCCTGATCGGAAATAAAGAATGCATGGACTTTTTTATTCGAGAAAACAACATCTCTGCAAAGCTGTGATGGACACGCCTCTACATAAAATCCACTGGAAAAGACTGAGAAAGCAGAATGGAATTCATGGTAGCGAGAGTGTAGAGAGAAAAAACAACCAACAAGCAGAAAATTCCACCAACATGCCATAATGACAACTCGAAGCTCCAATTAATAAGCATAAAACTGGACCAAAAAAGCGAAAACTCTCACCAATAGGGCGACATTCCAAACAGCAGCCATTACAAACAACTAAAAATGCGCACAGTAGCATACACCAGTGTTCATTTTACTGCAGATTTCATATCCATTTGTAATTTAATAGTAATCAATTTGATTAGTTTTGATCTCTGGTTAGTATCGATTAATAAAAAAATGCAATATATCTCAGATTTTTTCATTATTTTATTTGTGGTGTCTCGTAAACTACAGAGTGCCTTTCTCGGCAATTATCACATTCGCCCACTTCCGGAAATCTACATAAATTACCGAATGTAACTTCGTGAATATTCGGCAATTATTCAAACCAAACACAACCCACTGATACTGTGATTCAAAAATTCGGCTGTTATTAAGCGGGTACATTAATAATATTCGGGAATGCGATCCAATAAAAGTTGTGTTTTATCAACAAAAAGCAGGTACACAAGGCGTTCTCAGGTATTATCTTGTTTTTATATTGGCATTTGCCACAGAAAGGTCTTGAGTTTTCTACAAAATAAGTAGAAAACTCAAGTTACGCTATAGTCATAGCTGATGTTGTGACACATAGGGACATGCTTAAAAAATGGTGTTCGAAAATTAATTTTGACATGCGCTGTAGTATGGTTCAATGAATCAGATTTCATTTCGACTTGTGCTGTAAGGGGATGCAAGAAAACCCCCAAAAAACAGTTTGAACATAATTAGTTTTGACCCGTACTGTACGATCGATATAGACTGAAAGCGGGTGGTGAGTGGAGGGAGCTTGTATGGGTGGGGAGTCAATTGAAACGTATGTTAATTTCGATTTTTGATCATGGTGGGCAAAAGCGTGGGTCGGCTGGTGTAGTTTGATCCATTAAACATGCTAATCGGAGCGTCATAACTATCAAATACCGGTTTTTACTCAATTGAAAACAAAATTATACAGGTTTGTAAACCAGCTGTGTTTGCATTAATAAATCTATGTTGGAATTTAACAGAATTTCTGCAGAAAATGCGTTATTTCATTACACCCGGACTTCAAGTTCAAGTGAATATTGACGAAATTGCGCTGTTTTATAACTAAACGTACACAATTTACTCATGTTTTTGTCAGTGAGAAGGTTGGGGAGCCAGCAAATTGTGATTTTGGCACTACCATAAATATGCCCACATTTCTAAATAAAAACAGAATTTTTGTAGTTGTGCACAATTCTCAGTCCCCTTCCAGCTCGAGGTCCTGAACCCACTTTTAATGTGCTCAGTCGAACTAAATACCATGCGCCGATTAATAAATTATTCAGGTCTTAATGGATTTCAAATCCCACATTGTCCATACCTTTGGCGCGGCTCTGGGAGTGGGGGGGGGGGGGGGGGGGTATTTTTTCCCAAGTCTCGCATTTTTGGGTGGCTAATACAAAGTCGCGTATCCTTTTACCATTTTTTTTGCGGCTAATCGGGTAACAGTGTTTACACCTCTTTTACATTGAGAGGGGTATGCAAAGGAGGGTACTGCTGATTCTTCCCCCACAAAACTTTACAACTGAAGGGGGCCTGGACTGTTATTATAAATTTTTGGATAAAAGTCAAAACATTTATGATAGAATGGTAGTTTTTTCATTTATTTATTTAACGACACTTACGACAGTCAGGGCCACCTCGTGTTGGAAAGTTGGAGGAATCCAAAGAGAGCCACCAAGCAAAGGCAAACAACTTTCAGGTTCCACACAGGGTTAGCATTTCCTGAAGGTAAGTGCAGTACGCCTTAGTACACAACGCTACTGCCCCGCCTCCTCCCCATATGGGCAATTAGAGAATGGTAGCTCTTTCATGTTTTTACTTAGATGCTGGGTTATTCTCCAGTAAACATCCAAAAATAAAACATTTGATACAGGCTCTTAAAACACGATACCGCGGGTGTGATTTTTCTATGATTAAAAACAGGCCGCAGGGTTATCACCTCAATTTTAGCATTTTTTTTAATTCTAAAAAGTTATTATTAAAAGCGATTATTGTCATCACCTTTCAGAAAAATGATGGCCGGACATCAACTTGATTCTGACAATTTTAAGGGCCTATATAAGTAATGAAATTTTGTTTATTTTGAAAATTCTCACCTCTGATATTCCTTCAATTCGAATTACATTTTCACAAAATGTACATCAAAATGAAGGTTGGGATGTATAGAACACGAAACACATACGTAAGCAACTCATTGAGTCGACTGTTGGCACCACTGGTTCCTGGAAGTAGAATGCACTGCAAAGTCTGTATAATTTGTGTATATTTAATCTGAATTTAAGGAATTTGAGTGGTGAGAATTTCAAAATAAACAAAATTCCATTACTTATATAGGCCCTTAAGGGGACGTTCAACCTAACTTTGATCAAATTTCATGTAATTTTCTTTCAAGTGTAAAAAAGTCCCAAAATGAATAACCCCAATAAATTATATACCAAAATGCTTGGAATGAAACATAGAACATGTGGAAACTGAAATTGGCCATAGAACTGCTGCCATGTGTAAATAGCACCACCTGAAAGTCTGCTGTGGCATAAGTAAGAGAACAAAATTTTTACAATAAAATACCTCAAAATAAAATAACAGCTGTATTCTATAAACATTTAAGTACATACTCGAAGAAATCTTTTCCTTATTCATGAAAGTAATAAAGATTGAGACCAAATGTTATAAGTGGAGTGCTCACTGATTGAAGGCAGACACTTTCTTTTGTTTATGTTTTGATTTGGGGAGTTCAACAAAGGTCAACTTGAAGGAGTCCAGCATCAGAAGTATGGAAGGACAAAAGAGTGTCTCCCAATATAAAGATGTATGTGTTAATGTGGTGGTTTGGAAAGAAACTATGATATTCTCCTATGTAGAATGCACTGCAAAGTCATACATTGTAGTTGAATAAATATATTTACAAACCCCTTGCACTGTAACCCCTTTTATCCCATGCATCAATTTGATAGTGATTAAATTGTTAAATTTGTCTGGTTTATCAATAAGTATAATAGCTTTGTTTAACTCTTGGACACCAATGCACTCATGATATCTGTTGGAGAAGAAATAAGGGTAACTGTAACCTGTCACTGCAATAAACCATCTAATGTACTTAAAAGTACATTGTTATTCAAAACACATCAAATCAACCTTACATAACCATTATTGCATGTACTTTCCCCAAGGAGGCTTATTGACATATTGAGATCAGAAGGGCACATCTAGAGGGTCTCACATATTTTTTTCAAGAACGCAGTACACAAAGCAATCCCAAAAAGGTGACAAGTGAGTTCCATTTGACACAAAAAAATTCCTGGGGGGTCGGGGGGGGGGGGGGGCTCTCTTCCTTGTATGACTCTACCTCCGGCACTCAAGGCATATGCCTTTTTTCTCAAAGTTTAACTCTTCTTTTTGAAGGAAGATCCTGGCCACACATGTTCCAAACACTATCAGACAGGTAACCCTCCAAATAAGTGTATCTGCAAAAATCATATTACATTGCAAAACATTCTTTTTAGACTTTTAGTTCTGGACCTTTCATGCTTCTTACTTCCAACTATAACACTTAATTGATCGATTAATGGGTGAATAGAAAAGTCCTGCCATAATCAACATTTTGAGTTCCATAAGCCTTCAAAACAGCTCCGATAAAAGTGTCAAACATCAGATTGGTGGCTTTATACAGAATATTCATTAGGTTGTTGCTTGATAAGTAATAGGAACAAAATCTTCACCAGAAAATTCTGTAGCAATACAATTGAGGGTATTAGCAGGCACTTTGCAACAAATTGTAACAAATCAACTAGTTATAAACAAAATTTTCTAACTCAAAAGAGTGAAAAAGTACCACAACTCTGAAAAAATGTGGGAAGAAACACATGCTACAGCAGCTACATAGGCATTGTTTCCCCATGATGCTTGATCACAACACCAAATATCCTTCAAATTGGAGTAGCAATGGTTGAGATACAAGGGAGAATGTTGGTACATGTAATTATGAATGGGTAAGACTAAGATTAAGAGGACAGGGGTCACCACTGCACGGCCCTAGATGCACCTTTGATTTTCCAACTTCCAGGTCTGGGGCATAATAATCGCAACACACCTACCTTATCAGTTCATAATTTCAGTAAAATAAAAGAAATTATCAATTTGAATTAATTAATTAATTTATTGGAAAATATTTGGCTTCCTTCGCCTTCTCGTACTATTTAATTACCACAAACAATATCAGTTTGATGCCGACAAACGAAACTGAACGCATGTGGTCTGGTTAAAAAGTAACTCGGCATGAATAATGAAGAAATTGCGAATATTTCATTTGTTTAAAAGCCAATTGCAGCTAATATTGACCGTGCATTCGATAATTCGTTTCGGTTTTGACCACACGGCCACGCTGACACTCAGTGACAGCGGTTATGTTTATTGTGATATGCAAATTGGGGGATGGTTTCCGGTGAAGGAGATTTGTCACATTTGTCAGTGTAAAACGATCATAAAAGACACTGATCGACGCTTGTATTACTATGGTTGGTTGCAAGAAAAAACTACATTCTCAGCATCGTCCAAGCGCACCTTATTTAAAAGCACGAATGCATCATTTTCAACCCATCTTCAATCGGTCCTTTGCAGACATCAAATATACCCGCCTCATATTTCATGGTTACTAGGAAGTAAATAACTTCACAACATCTGGGGGAAATCAACACGCTCAATATAGTTCCAGGTCACTTGGAATATATTTCGTGAAAAAGTGATTTCTGAAGCATTCTGCTTACTTTGTTATAAATATTGCCTTATTTTATGTGTATCGTCCCGATTTTATACACTCGGTTATTTTTTTACAAGTGGTTCATGTTGTCTTTCTAGTGCGCAATAATTCAGATTTTTTGTCAACAAAAAAGTTCAGACGGCCTGCAAACACGAGAGGGAATTTCGAACCATATTTTGCAGTTATGACATTAACAGCTCAAGTATTTGCTGTCACCTGTTTGCAAATCCGCTCATACATTGTCTCGAACAAATAAAGGGCGTGATCACGTCATTGCATTCTTACGATTGCCTAAATTGAGTATTTCTGCAAGAACCACATCGTAATCACATGACCGGAAAAACATCATTGAAACATGGCCACATCCGGAACATCAAACATTTGTGTTGGTGTTATTACATTCAAACGTCAAAACCCACCAGAGTGTGTGTCAAAAAACTGCTTTCTCCGAGTCTGTAGTATGTTATCATTATATTGAGGACAAGGCTTTCGAATTACCGATTATTTTGTGGTTTTACCGGTTCGTTACTTATGCCATTTGCAAATTAATCTTCTTCAAAATCCTAAAATTCACTTTTTTCCCTGAAAAAAATTATATGTACCTTTTCTATGCACTTTACTCATTATTTTGATATATAATTTGCCTTTCCTTACTTCTCTTATCTGTTTCTGAGGCATTGGGAAAAATGTCAAAAACTTGACCAAAGTTAGGTTGGTCGACCCTTAAACGCATTGGAATAATATAATTGAGCATGTTCGGTCCATTGTTTAACACAATTGGTCTTGTTTGCAACAACAGTTTAGACTCAGGGTATTTTGATAAGCGACAGACCGCCATGAATAAGTTGCTTTATCCATGCATGCCATATACATGTATTTCTGTCAAACTGACACGCCATTGTGTGTTTCGAGAAGTGTCTTGTGGAATAAAAATTTATTATAGATTCTTTAACGAAAATGATTAATATATTATATTAAATGAACATATGCTATTTATTTAAAAATATGACACTTGTCTCCTTCACCCTCCCCATAATCACCTTTGACTCCGCTTATCGGATGAGGAGTGGCTCCTCCACCCGCACCTCCTCCGGTCAATCGACATCGAGTTATGATCTCTACTACTACTAATGACATTACGACGGTTAAGTTGAATCAGCTGTTGAAACTTTTCCCTGCAGGTCGAAGAGTTAAATGTCGAGATTAGACATTTCTCTCCATATGGTTTTCTAATTTATCTTTACGAGTATAGGATTTCAGACAAAACGTGCACTGGAACGTCTTGACATCACCATCTGTGCGCTGTACACTTCGTTCGTGCCTCGCTTTGTTGAATTTAGTTGAGAAAGTCAACGAACAAAACTGACAGCAAAAATAACCTTTTTTATGGGTTTTCAGATGATCCGTTAACTTGCCTTTTTATACCCCCGTCATTTTTTGACTGACGTATTATGTTATGGCGTTGTCTGTCTGTCTGTCTGTCTGTCTGTCTGTCTGTCTGTCTGTCTGTCTGTCTGTCTGTCTGTCTGTCTGTCTGTCTGTCTGTCTGTCTGTCTGTCTGTCCGTAATTTTTGTGTCGCCTACTCCTCCAAAGGTTTACATGCTACATTGTTCAAACTTTGCGCACATGTTGATTAGTAATTGCCGTTGTGCATGTGACAAGTGCAGGTAACTCTGTTTTGTATTTCCAGAGTTATGCCCCCTTTTAATACTTAAAACATTACAGTATTGTGTCGCCTACTCCTTCAATATTTTACATGCTATATTGTTCAAACTTTGCACACATGTTGATCACTAATTGCCGTTATGCCTGTGACAAGAGTAGGTAACTCCATTTTGTATTTTCAGAGTTATGCCCCTTTTAGTACTTAAAACATAACAGTATTGTGTCGCCTTCTCCTTCAACATTTTACATGCTACATTGTTCAAACTTTGTACACATGTTGACCACCAATTACCGTTGTGCATGTGACAAGACCAGGAAACTCTGTTCTGTATTTCCAGAGTTATGCCCCCTTTTAATACTTGAAACATTACAGCATTGTGTCGCCTACTCATTCAACATTTTACATGCTATATTGTTCAAACTTTGCACATGTTGATCACCAATTGCCGTTGTGCATGTGACAAGAGCAGGTAACTCTGTTTTGTATTTCCAGAATTATTCTCCCTTTTAGTACTTAAAACATTACAGTATTGTGTCGTCGCCTACTCCTTCAACATTTTAACTGCTATATTGGTCAAACTTTGCACACATGTTGATCACCAATTGCCGTTGTGCATGTGACAAAAGCAGGTAACTCTGTGTTGTATTTCCAGAGTTATGCTCCCTTTTAGGACTCAAAACATTACAGTATTGTGTCGCCCACTCCTTCAACCATTTACATCCTAGAGTGTTCAAACATTGCACACATGGTGATCACCAATTGTCGTTGTGCATGTGACAGGAGCAGGTAACTCCATTTTGTATTTCCAGAGTTATGCCCCTTTTTGAAAAAAGAAAAGAAATAATAAAAATTGAATGGTAATTTTGTGAATAGCCCTGGCCGGTTTTCGCCGTTATGTTGTGTAACGGGTTAATGAAATGTATTAGGCGTGCAATAACAGTAATAAGTAAATTATAAAATTTCACATTCGATCAACCTGGATACGAAAGCTCATTTTATTGTATTTCTTTGATCGGATAACTCTGTTAACTGAATATGACTTTCAAACACAAAATCATTTACCATACCTCAGTAGAATATTGACCTGCTAGCTACATATTGGCTATAAAGTAAGATAATATGAACTGAATAAACGTGTCAATAAAGGTACAATTAATTTCTGTTCTGGATACCTTTATAGCTATGCTGATAATTTAACAGAAAAATCATGTAATGTGTCGAGAAACTACCTTGACAATTAACAAAATATCCCTTGTAGATAGACCTGTTTGATATCATTGAATTCAATATAGGAACGTAATCTTTAATATCTTGTTTGACAAAGTTCTATGAGCTTTGTTAAACAAGATATAATAGAATAAATGTTAAGTTTATATCAAGAAAGAGGAAAGTTACCACTTCCTTTCAATTGAATTCTCCTGTTGTATTGAATATTTTTCACTGACACAGTGGCTACTCAATTAATAGCATTTAACTCATGTGGATGTTAAACCTGGCCCGAATGGGGTGGGGGTGGGGGTGTGGAGGTAGTGGCGGAAGAGGTATGAAAATCATATAACTATCTTGTTTTTCAGGAGAAAATTAGTGGACATTATTCAAAAGGTTTCTGTGGAAGGTAGGTGCCCGGTTATCTTACAATTCATATCAACTGGTACCGAAGGCGTTGCAACGCACGGTGTGTGTGTGTGTGTGTGTGTGTGTGTGTGTGTGTGTGTGTGTGTGTGTGTGTGTGTGTGTGTGTGTGTGTGTGTGTGTGTGTGTGTGTGTGTGTGTGTGTGTGTGTGTGCATTTGTCTTACCAACTTGACGAGGTAACTAGACAAAAGAGTTTGCGTGTTTCGCCTTACCGAGGTAAAAAAGACAAATGAAACCCTTTACCTCGGTTGTTTTCCCAGAACTGTACCGGCAAAACGAGGTAGAAACCGTTAGTACACACAAAGGACAAACAATGGGGTACCTCGGTATGTAGGGAAGACAAGACTGTGTGTGTGTGTGTGTGTGTTTGAGGTTAAAAAATCGCACTGGCACAGACATTTCCTACTGAAACGTTTTTTTCTTTTAATATGCCGCCGAAAAATTGTTTTCATTTACTGAACCCTGATGGGTTTCAAACATGACAAAAAATTACATAAAATTGATTTAAATTAAGTGATGAGCTTAGGAACTGGTTAAACTGACTGGCAAAAATTGATGTTATTCATTGATGGGCTCTAATTTAGTCCTTACAAGGATGTTACGCAAGCTTTTGTTTTTCTTATAGGCGATGACAGGTCGAAGATTCAAAGGTTCATTTAATTTAGCATTGGTAAAATTGAATTCATCTTTTAACATTTTTGCTATTTCGATATTCATTCTGTTGTACGTTAAAGTGAAAGGAATGATGGACCTCCTTTCGCATTCGCCCTCTGATATGTTCATACCAAATGGCCAGAGGGTTTGAAGCGTATTGATCCAAAAAGCTTCACGTTTTTTTCTAAATTCATCCGTTTCTTCTAATGTGTCTTTAATTGGTGGTTGTTCAATAGGATGGATTTCGAAATCGTCCAAAGAATGGCCAGGAAGGTTAAAATGTTGTGCTACTGGGGCATCAGCATTATGTTTTATATCCTGTTTGTGTCTAGTAGCACGTTCTCGAAAAGGATTTTGACTTTGACCAACATACTGTTTCCGACATCGCTTACAAGTGATAAGGTAAATAATGTTTGGTGAATCACAATGGAGGGGGTAACGGATCTGATAATGATTTTTCGTTTGTTCGGAGGAAAATTCCTCTTTCTGATCAGGCATAAAAGTATGCAGTCTACAACGAGGCTTTTTGCAATTAAATACCGCGCCACTACCATTTTGCAACGGTCTGTTGTGTTCAATCTTCAGTGGTTCGAAATCGGTAGTTTCAGCTGGACTTTCGAGCTTTTTCAGGGTTTGGGATTTCAGGCTACGCAAAAGGCGCAGCGAGTACCCTCTCGATCTGAGGGCGCCAAATAGAGTAGAACAAGCCTCATTGAAATTTACCTTATCACTTGAATTGCGGTGGAAACGAATGAGCTGTGATTTGATGATACCTTTAAATGTATGTTGAGGATGAAATGATTTTGTGTGCAACAATTGATGTGAATCAGTTGGTTTAAAATATACTTTATAATCTAAATGACCGGACGCCTGAAATTGCTTGCCTTTATACACGGTCACATCGAGAAAATCAACAGAATTTTCACTGATAGTAGCTTTCAATTTAATATTTGGATCGTGATTGTTCAAAATTTCTAAAAATTCATCAAAATCTTCTTTTGAATGTTCCCAAATAATAAAAATGTCATCTAAATACCTGAGATATACGAGAGGATGCTTTGCACATTTGCTTAAGGCATTTTCCTCCCATTCCGCTACATAAATGCTTGCAAAATTAGGACTGAATCTTTTGCCCATAGGACAACCCATTATTTGTAAAAAATATTCTCCATTGAATTGAAAGTCATTACCTTTTAAGCTCAGCTCTAAAAGATCCAAAATTTGTTCATCCGGGCGTTTCGCATCCGGATATTTTTCAAATGCATTTTTAACTGATTTAACACCTTTATCAATATCAATATTCGTATACATACTGTCGATATCCAAAGTAGCCAGAATTGCATTTTTCGATATTTTCAATTTCGAAATTTTTGACAGGAAATCCTGTGTATTTTTTAGATAGCTCGGATGTCTATTTGCTATAGGTTTCAGATGATAATCAATTAATTCCGAGATCGCATAAGATTCCGAATTACAATCTGATACAATTGGCCTCCCGGGCGGAGTTAAGTCATCCGTCCATGAAGAACGGTCCTTGTGGATCTTTGGTAGGATATAAAATTGTCTTGTTTGAGCACTGAGCTTAGCTGTTAAATATTTCAATTGTTTTTTGGTAATGTGACCTTCGTCGAGTAGAAATTTTAAGATCTTATTGAATTTTTCGATATTACTAGGCCAAATAAGTGAATCTATTTTCTTATAATGTTTAGTATTGCTGAGTTGTCTCATGGCTTCCTTTATATAATTATCCCGAGATAGAACAACTACCGACCCACCTTTGTCGGCTGGTTTAATTACTAATTTCTTATTTTTTCGGAGTTTCGTGAGGGCTCTCCGTTCACCAGCTGTTAAATTGTCTTTATCGGAGAGTATGTTCATGCTGAACACCTTTTGGATGATTCGTTTGCTAGCCTCAATAATTTCGGGATCTACTTCACTATCTGGAGGTGACCAACCAGATGATTCTGTAAAAGGAAGTTTCCGACCGCTGGAGTTTCTAAAGCGGTCTGCTAATTTCATTTGCCTAAGAAAATTACAGTTGTATGATGGTAAATTTGTTTGGTTATCAGTTTTGGGTTTTGGTGCTGGTACAAAAGTTAAACCGCGATCTAAAAGAGATTTCTCTTGGGTTGTTAGGTCATTGGTGCCAGACAGGTTAACCACATTAGTTCCTAATCCCACATCTGTTAAGCGGCTGTTACCTTTGCCTTTACTTAGTTTAAATTTAGGTGGTTCAACCAGTGATCGTACATAATATTGGCGGTTCTCGTGGTCCAATGGATTAAATCCTGAGCAACATCAAACTTCGCGTCATCAATTTTTGGTATAACGTTAACGTCCTTCACTTTCCGAATGGTTTCGTTGATGATGCTCAGGGTTCTCCTCTCAGCCTGAGGGAGTTTTTGCGAAAAGTTTAGTTCAGCGAAATAAATTTTTGCTGATCTAAACTTGACCCTGATATCGCTAAGCATATTCCGCAACTGCTTAACTACGAGATCAGAATTATCGTTTCGAGAATTCACGCCAATATTTAATAATATTTTTTGGGGACTGGACTGGCCCCTGTGCCCTTTAAACATAGAGCGCAGATGATTGAATTTGGCGCCGGGGTAACACTCCACCTGGATGTCCGGATGGGGATTTCGATCAATGCGTCCTAAATTTGAACTTCCAATCATAAGGATGTTTTTACAAACATCGGGGAGGCGCCAATTCCTTTTGTCAAAATTAACTCCGCTTTTATGCCGAAACTGGGAGAATTTAGAATCAAATGAGCGGCCCGAGTTGCGGCTCGGTGATTTGACTTTCTCTGAGTACGATATACCTGGTTGAACCACACTAGAGGCAGGAGAAGGGGGAGAAGAAACAGAAGCAGGAGAGGAAACAGAAGCAGGAGAAGAAACAGAAGGAGGAGAAGAAACAGAAGGAGGAGGAGGAGTTCTAGTGAGAGCACTAGGAGAACCAGAGAAGAAAGGCTGAGGAGGAGTAGGAGGTAGAGGTATAAGACGAGGCGAGACAGCGTTACTCAATTTGCGAGCATCTTCAGTCACAATATGGACCGGAGATGTTTGCAAATTGAGGCGCTTACTCTGAGAGAAAGAAGAAGTAGAAGGAAAAGAAGAGGGAGAAGTGCTTTGCCTTGATCTTTTCTTATTTTGCTTTTCGCGTTGGGGTAGAGGGACAACACGGGCCGGAGTTTGCTTGCTCCCTCCCGTATTGTTCCTTACTCCAGACGCTGGGCGAAGTTCCGAAATGTAAGACTCATAGGCCGAAATCGTCTTATCTGTCAACTTATTTTTAAAGTTTTTTTGAGCCCAGATCAAGGCACGCGCCGAAGCGCTGTTGAAGTCTATTTTTTCGAGTCCAGGAGGTGGTCGCATAGCCAAAGTTATCTTAGACTTCAACTGGTTTAAATTTATCTTGTAATGCTCAACTAAAGCATTTAACGTTTGGTTGGCCCATCCCACACTAATCTGTCGAAAAACAGAAAAAATGTGTGGGGTGGGAAGAGCCGGCTTTAGAAAGCCACCTAACTCATCTACTTTCTTCTCCAACTGTTTCGGGAAATCCCGGTTGGCCAAATGCTGCTCTAGGAGCCCAATATGGTGCATACACTGAATCACCTGGAAAAGGGCCTTGACCAATCTAGAATAGGCCTGGAACGATTGTTCCTGGCCTCTTCCAGACTGGGCAACTCTCTTTCCCTGATGCTTCTGTCTTTTTTGAGCCATTTGAAGAATAGGTAGATGAATTTAAAATGAAATTAAAATGAAGAAATGAAATAAATTAAAATGAAATCTAGATATTACCTATTAGAGAAGATACCTGGATTGGTTGTAGTCTTCAGCAAAGGTAGAAAATAATCCGTCTGTCTCGACGCGTTTCGCTTGGTTTGGCTTTTTCAAAGAGACTTTGAGGAAAATGATTCCAACTTTGGGAGGGCATGCATGGTATATATCCATATGTGGGCTGGGGGTGTTTTTCACAGCTCAGTACATAATTAAACTCGGTAACAAGCTGACAAATGTCACTCATCTAATTAATTCTTTTCAATCTGAGATGTCCCAAGTTTGTTTTTCACAACTCAGTTTGTGTCGTCCAAACAAATTAGATGAAGCCCTATTGATTGGCTTCCATTGAATTTTAATCAGTCAGTGAGTGGTTTGCTTTACTGACCCCATGAAGCCCTATTGGTTGGCTTTGATTTAAGTAAAACCAATCGGGAGCGGTTTGCTTTACTGGCTTCAGAAGTATGTGAAAATAATATGAAAAAATGGTTTGATAAAATATATTGAGACTAAAGAAATAAATGAAAAAATAACGCCAAAGATCATGATGCCTCACGAATGTTATCAGTTGGAATGAATATCCCCCGACGGAGGTTTATGACGGAAAATATTTTACACCACGTAGAAATTGTGTGTTTTACCTTCTGAACCTCTACATTGTGTGAAAGGTATGAAAAATTAAAAATAAAAATAAAAATAATAATTTAAATAAATGAATCAACCAAATAAATAAATAAATAAATAAATAAATAAATAAATAAATAAAAATTAATAAAAAATTAAAAATAATCAATAAATAAATATATAAATAAATAAATAATAATTTTATTTAGGAAATACATACACATGATTGAAATTAGAACCTATTTTGTTTTAGGGCATATATGAACTCTGGCACTCGCCTGTGTGTGTTTGAGGTTAAAAAATCGCACTGGCACAGACATTTCCTACTGAAACGTTTTTTTCTTTTAATATGCCGCCGAAAAATTGTTTTCATTTACTGAACCCTGATGGGTTTCAAACATGACAAAAAATTACATAAAATTGATTTAAATTAAGTGATGAGCTTAGGAACTGGTTAAACTGACTGGCAAAAATTGATGTTATTCATTGATGGGCTCTAATTTAGTCCTTACAAGGATGTTACGCAAGCTTTTGTTTTTCTTATAGGCGATGACAGGTCGAAGATTCAAAGGTTCATTTAATTTAGCATTGGTAAAATTGAATTCATCTTTTAACATTTTTGCTATTTCGATATTCATTCTGTTGTACGTTAAAGTGAAAGGAATGATGGACCTCCTTTCGCATTCGCCCTCTGATATGTTCATACCAAATGGCCAGAGGGTTTGAAGCGTATTGATCCAAAAAGCTTCACGTTTTTTTCTAAATTCATCCGTTTCTTCTAATGTGTCTTTAATTGGTGGTTGTTCAATAGGATGGATTTCGAAATCGTCCAAAGAATGGCCAGGAAGGTTAAAATGTTGTGCTACTGGGGCATCAGCATTATGTTTTATATCCTGTTTGTGTCTAGTAGCACGTTCTCGAAAAGGATTTTGACTTTGACCAACATACTGTTTCCGACATCGCTTACAAGTGATAAGGTAAATAATGTTTGGTGAATCACAATGGAGGGGGTAACGGATCTGATAATGATTTTTCGTTTGTTCGGAGGAAAATTCCTCTTTCTGATCAGGCATAAAAGTATGCAGTCTACAACGAGGCTTTTTGCAATTAAATACCGCGCCACTACCATTTTGCAACGGTCTGTTGTGTTCAATCTTCAGTGGTTCGAAATCGGTAGTTTCAGCTGGACTTTCGAGCTTTTTCAGGGTTTGGGATTTCAGGCTACGCAAAAGGCGCAGCGAGTACCCTCTCGATCTGAGGGCGCCAAATAGAGTAGAACAAGCCTCATTGAAATTTACCTTATCACTTGAATTGCGGTGGAAACGAATGAGCTGTGATTTGATGATACCTTTAAATGTATGTTGAGGATGAAATGATTTTGTGTGCAACAATTGATGTGAATCAGTTGGTTTAAAATATACTTTATAATCTAAATGACCGGACGCCTGAAATTGCTTGCCTTTATACACGGTCACATCGAGAAAATCAACAGAATTTTCACTGATAGTAGCTTTCAATTTAATATTTGGATCGTGATTGTTCAAAATTTCTAAAAATTCATCAAAATCTTCTTTTGAATGTTCCCAAATAATAAAAATGTCATCTAAATACCTGAGATATACGAGAGGATGCTTTGCACATTTGCTTAAGGCATTTTCCTCCCATTCCGCTACATAAATGCTTACAAAATTAGGACTGAATCTTTTGCCCATAGGACAACCCATTATTTGTAAAAAATATTCTCCATTGAATTGAAAGTCTTTACCTTTTAAGCTCAGCTCTAAAAGATCCAAAATTTGTTCATCCGGGCGTTTCGCATCCGGATATTTTTCAAATGCATTTTTAACTGATTTAACACCTTTATCAATATCAATATTCGTATACATACTGTCGATATCCAAAGTAGCCAGAATTGCATTTTTCGATATTTTCAATTTCGAAATTTTTGACAGGAAATCCTGTGTATTTTTTAGATAGCTCGGAGACATTTCTCTCCATATGGTTTTCTAATTTATCTTTACGAGTATAGGATTTCAGACAAAACGTGCACTGGAACGTCTTGACATCACCATCTGTGCGCTGTACACTTCGTTCGTGCCTCGCTTTGTTGAATTTAGTTGAGAAAGTCAACGAACAAAACTGACAGCAAAAATAACCTTTTTTATGGGTTTTCAGATGATCCGTTAACTTGCCTTTTTATACCCCCGTCATTTTTTGACTGACGTATTATGTTATGGCGTTGTCTGTCTGTCTGTCTGTCTGTCTGTCTGTCTGTCTGTCTGTCTGTCTGTCTGTCTGTCTGTCTGTCTGTCTGTCCGTAATTTTTGTGTCGCCTACTCCTCCAAAGGTTTACATGCTACATTGTTCAAACTTTGCGCACATGTTGATTAGTAATTGCCGTTGTGCATGTGACAAGTGCAGGTAACTCTGTTTTGTATTTCCAGAGTTATGCCCCCTTTTAATACTTAAAACATTACAGTATTGTGTCGCCTACTCCTTCAATATTTTACATGCTATATTGTTCAAACTTTGCACACATGTTGATCACTAATTGCCGTTATGCCTGTGACAAGAGCAGGTAACTCCATTTTGTATTTTCAGAGTTATGCCCCTTTTAGTACTTAAAACATAACAGTATTGTGTCGCCTTCTCCTTCAACATTTTACATGCTACATTGTTCAAACTTTGTACACATGTTGACCACCAATTACCGTTGTGCATGTGACAAGACCAGGAAACTCTGTTCTGTATTTCCAGAGTTATGCCCCCTTTTAATACTTGAAACATTACAGCATTGTGTCGCCTACTCATTCAACATTTTACATGCTATATTGTTCAAACTTTGCACATGTTGATCACCAATTGCCGTTGTGCATGTGACAAGAGCAGGTAACTCTGTTTTGTATTTCCAGAATTATTCTCCCTTTTAGTACTTAAAACATTACAGTATTGTGTCGTCGCCTACTCCTTCAACATTTTAACTGCTATATTGGTCAAACTTTGCACACATGTTGATCACCAATTGCCGTTGTGCATGTGACAAAAGCAGGTAACTCTGTGTTGTATTTCCAGAGTTATGCTCCCTTTTAGGACTCAAAACATTACAGTATTGTGTCGCCCACTCCTTCAACCATTTACATCCTAGAGTGTTCAAACATTGCACACATGGTGATCACCAATTGCCGTTGTGCATGTGACAGGAGCAGGTAACTCCATTTTGTATTTCCAGAGTTATGCCCCTTTTTGAAAAAAGAAAAGAAATAATAAAAATTGAATGGTAATTTTGTGAATAGCCCTGGCCGGTTTTCGCCGTTATGTTGTGTAACGGGTTAATGAAATGTATTAGGCGTGCAATAACAGTAATAAGTAAATTATAAAATTTCACATTCGATCAACCTGGATACGAAAGCTCATTTTATTGTATTTCTTTGATCGGATAACTCTGTTAACTGAATATGACTTTCAAACACAAAATCATTTACCATACCTCAGTAGAATATTGACCTGCTAGCTACATATTGGCTATAAAGTAAGATAATATGAACTGAATAAACGTGTCAATAAAGGTACAATTAATTTCTGTTCTGGATACCTTTATAGCTATGCTGATAATTTAACAGAAAAATCATGTAATGTGTCGAGAAACTACCTTGACAATTAACAAAATACCACTTGTAGATAGACCTGTTTGATATCATTGAATTCAATATAGGAACGTAATCTTTAATATCTTGTTTGACAAAGTTCTATGAGCTTTGTTAAACAAGATATAATAGAATAAATGTTAAGTTTATATCAAGAAAGAGGAAAGTTACCACTTCCTTTCAATTGAATTCTCCTGTTGTATTGAATATTTTTCACTGACACAGTGGCTACTCAATTAATAGCATTTAACTCATGTGGATGTTAAACCTGGCCCGAATGGGGTGGGGGTGGGGGTGTGGAGGTAGTGGCGGAAGAGGTATGAAAATCATATAACTATCTTGTTTTTCAGGAGAAAATTAGTGGAAATTATTCAAAAGGTTTCTGTGGAAGGTAGGTGCCCGGTTATCTTACAATTCATATCAACTGGTACCGAAGGCGTTGCAACGCACGGTGTGTGTGTGTGTGTGTGTTTGAGGTTAAAAAATCGCACTGGCACAGACATTTCATACTGAAACGTTTTTTTCTTTTAATATGCCGCTGAAAAATTGTTTTCATTTACTGAACCATGATTGGTTTCAAACATGACAAAAAAGTACATAAAATTGATTTAAACTAAGTGATGAGCTTAGGAACTGGTTAAACTGACTGGCAAAAATTGATGTTATTCATTGATGGGCTCTAATTTAGTCCTTACAAGGATGTTACGCAAGCTTTTGTTTTTCTTATAGGCGATGACAGGTCGAAGATTCAAAAGTTCATTTAATTTAGCATTGGTAAAATTGAATTCATCTTTTAACATTTTTGCTATTTCGATATTCATTCTGTTGTACGTTAAAGTGAAGGGAATGATAGACCTCCTTTCGCATTCGCCCTCTGATATGTTCATACCAAATGGCCAGAGGGTTTGAAGCGTATTGATCCAAAAAGCTTCACGTTTTTTTCTAAATTCATCCGTTTCTTCTAATGTGTCTTTAATTGGTGGTTGTTCAATAGGATGGATTTCGAAATCGTCCAAAGAATGGCCAGGAAGGTTAAAATGTTGTGCTACTGGGGCATCAGCATTATGTTTTATATCCTGTTTGTGTCTAGTAGCACGTTCTCGAAAAGGATTTTGACTTTGACCAACATACTGTTTCCGACATCGCTTACAAGTGATAAGGTAAATAATGTTTGGTGAATCACAATGGAGGGGGTTACGGATCTGATAATGATTTTTCGTTTGTTCGGAGGAAACTTCCTCTTTTTGATCAGGCATAAAAGTATGCAGTCTACAACGAGGCTTTTTGCAATTAAATACCGCGCCACTACCATTCTGCAACGGTCTGTTGTGTTCAATCTTCAGTGGTTCGAAATCGGTAGTTTCAGCTGGACTTTCGAGCTTTTTCAGGGTTTGGGATTTCAGGCTACGCAAGAGGCGCAGCGAGTACCCTCTCGATCTGAGGGCGCCAAATAGAGTAGAACAAGCCTCATTGAAATTTACCTTATCACTTGAATTGCGGTGGAAACGAATGAGTTGTGATTTGATGATACCTTTAAATGTATGTTGAGGATGAAATGATTTTGTGTGCAACAATTGATGTGAATCAGTTGGTTTAAAATACACTTTATAATCTAAATGACCGGACGCCTGAAATTGCTTGCCTTTATACACGGTCACATCGAGAAAATCAACAGAATTTTCACTGATAGTAGTTTTCAATTTAATATTTGGATCGTGATTGTTCAAAATTTCTAAAAATTCATCAAAATCTTCTTTTGAATGTTCCCAAATAATAAAAATGTCATCTAAATACCTGAGATATACGAGAGGATGCTTTGCACATTTGCTTAAGGCATTTTCCTCCCGTTCCGCTACATAAATGCTTGCAAAATTAGGACTGAATCTTTTGCCCATAGGACAACCCATTATTTGTAGAAAATATTCTCCATTGAATTGAAAGTCATTACCTTTTAAGCTCAGCTCTAAAAGATCCAAAATTTGTTCATCCGGGCGTTTCGCATCCGGATATTTTTCAAATGCATTTTTAACTGATTTAACACCTTTATCAATATCAATGTTCGTATACATACTGTCGATATCCAAAGTAGCCAGAATTGCATTTTTCGATATTTTCAATTTCGAAATTTTTGACAGGAAATCCTGTGTATTTTTTAGATAGCTCGGATGTCTATTTGCTATAGGTTTCAGATGATAATCAATTAATTCCGAGATCGCATAAGATTCCGAATTACAATCTGATACAATTGGCCTCCTGGGTGGAGTTAGGTCATCCGTCCATGAAGAACGGTCCTTGTGGATCTTTGGTAGGATATAAAATTGTCTTGTTTGAGCACTGAGCTTAGCTGTTAAATATTTCAATTGTTTTTTGGTAATGTGACCTTCGTCGAGGAGAAATTTTAAGATCTTATTGAATTTTTCGATATTACTAGGCCAAATAAGTGAATCTATTTTCTTATAATGTTTAGTATTGCTGAGTTGTCTCATGGCTTCCTTTATATAATTATCCCGAGATAGAACAACTACCGACCCACCTTTGTCGGCTGGTTTAATTACTAATTTCTTATTTTTTCGAAGTTTCGTGAGGGCTCTCCGTTCACCGGCTGTTAAATTGTCTTTATCGGAGAGTATGTTCATGCTGAACACCTTTTGGATGATTCGTTTGCTAGCCTCAATAATTTCGGGATCTACTTCACTATCTGGAGGTGACCAACCAGATGATTCTGTAAAAGGAAGTTTCCGACCGCTGGAGTTTCTAAAGCGGTCGGCTAATTTCATTTGCCTAAGAAAATTACAGTTGTATGATGGTAAATTTGTTTGGTTATCAGTTTTAGGCTTTGGTGCTGGTACAAAAGTTAAACCGCGATCTAAAAGCGATTTCTCTTGGGTTGTTAGGTCATTGGTGCCAGACAGGTTAACCACATTAGTTCCTAATCCCACATCTGTTAGGCGGCTGTTACCTTTGCCTTTACTTAGTTTAAATTTAGGTGGTTCAACCAGTGATCGTACATAATATTGGCGGTTCTCGTGGTCCAATGGATTAAATCCTGAGCAACATCAAACTTCGCGTCATCAATTTTTGGTATAACGTTAACGTCCTTCACTTTCCGAATGGTTTCGTTGATGATGCTCAGGGTTCTCCTCTCAGCCTGAGGGAGTTTTTGCGAAAAGTTTAGTTCAGCGAAATAAATTTTTGCTGATCTAAACTTGACCCTGATATCGCTAAGCATATTCCGCAACTGCTTAACTACGAGATCAGAATTATCGTTTCGAGAATTCACGCCAATATTTAATAATATTTTTTGGGGACTGGACTGGCCCCTGTGCCCTTTAAACATAGAGCGCAGATGATTGAATTTGGCGCCGGGGTAACACTCCACCTGGATGTCCGGATGGGGATTTCGATCAATGCGTCCTAAATTTGAACTTCCAATCATAAGGATGTTTTTACAAACATCGGGGAGGCGCCAATTCCTTTTGTCAAAATTAACTCCGCTTTTATGCCGAAACTGGGAGAATTTAGAATCAAATGAGCGGCCCGAGTTGCGGCTCGGTGATTTGACTTTCTCTGAGTACGATATACCTGGTTGAACCACACTACTAGAGGCAGGAGAAGGGGGAGAAGAAACAGAAGCAGGAGAGGAAACAGAAGCAGGAGAAGAAACAGAAGGAGGAGGAGTAGTTCTAGTGAGAGCACTAGGAGAACCAGAGAAGAAAGGCTGAGGAGGAGTAGGAGGTAGAGGAGCAAGACGAGGCGAGACAGCGTTACTCAATTTGCGAGCATCTTCAGTCACAATATGGACCGGAGATGTTTGCAAATTCAGCCGCTTACTCTGAGAGAAAGAAGAAGTAGAAGGAAAAGAAGAGGGAGAAGTGCTTTGCCTTGATCTTTTCTTATTTTGCTTTTCGCGTTGGGGTAGAGGGACAACACGGGTCGGAGTTTGCTTGCTCCCTCCCGTATTGTTCCTTACTCCAGACGCTGGGCGAAGTTCCGAAATGTAAGACTCATAGGCCGAAATCGTCTTATTTGTCAACTTATTTTTAAAGTTCTTTTTAGCCCAGATCAAGGCACGCGCCGAAGCGCTGTTGAAGTCTATTTTTTCGAGTCCAGGAGGTGGTCGCATAGCCAAAGTTATCTTAGACTTCAACTGGTTTAAATTTACCTTATAATGCTCAACTAAAGCATTTAACGTTTGATTGGCCCATCCCACACTAATCTGTCGAAAAACAGAAAAAATGTGTGGGGTGGGAAGAGCTGGCTTTAGAAAGCCACCTAACTCATCCACTTTCTTCTCCAGCTGTTTCGGGAAATCCCGATTTGCCAAATGGTGCTCTAATAGCCCAATGTGGTGCAAACATTGAAGCACCTGAAACAAAGCCTTAACCAGCCTGGAATAACCCTGGAACGATTGTTCCTGGCCAGTTCCGGACTGGGCAACTCTCTGCCTCTGATGCCTCTGCCCTTTTCTTGCCATTGTTAAAGAAAGTAGTTGAATTAAGTATAAATAAAATATGAAAGTGATGAAATAAATAAAATTGGAAAATTAGATATTACCTATTAGAGAAGATACCTGGATTGGTTGCAGTCTTCAGCAAAGGTAGAAAATAATCCGTCTGTCTCGACGCGTTTCGCTTGGTTTGGCTTTTTCAAAGAGACTTTGAGGAAAATGATTCCAACTTTGGGAGGGCATGCATGGTATATATCCATATGTGGGCTGGGGTGTTTTTCACAGCTCAGTACATAATTAAACTCGGTAACAAGCTGACAAATGTCACTCATCTAATTAATTCTTTTCAATCTGAGATGTCCCAAGTTTGTTTTTCACAACTCAGTTTGTGTCGTCCAAACAAGTTAGATGAAGCCCTATTGATTGGCTTCCATTGAATTTTAATCAGTCAGTGAGTGGTTTGCTTTACTGACCCCATGAAGCCCTATTGGTTGGCTTTGATTTAAGTAAAACCAATTGGGAGCGGTTTGCTTTACTGGCTTCAGAAGTATGTGAAAATAATATGAAAAAATGGTTTGATAAAATATATTGAGACTAAAGAAATAAATGAAAAAATAACGCCAAAGATCATGATGCCTCACGAAAGTTATCAGTTGGAATGAATATCCCCAGACGGAGGTTTATGACGGAAAATATTTTACACCACGTAGAAATTGTGTGTTTTACCTTCTGAACCTCTACATTGTGTGAAAGGTATGAAAAATTAAAAATAAAAATAAAAATAAAAATAATAATTTAAATAAATGAATCAACTAAATAAATAAATAAATAAATAAATAAACAAATAAAAATTAATAAAAAAATTAAAAATAATAAATAAATATATAAATAAATAAATAATAATTTTATTTAGGAAATACATACACATGATTGAAATTAGAACCTATTTTGTTTTGGGGCATATATGAACTCTGGCACTCGCCTGTGTGTGTTTGAGGTTAAAAAATCGCACTGGCACAGACATTTCATACTGAAACGTTTTTTTCCTTTTTATATGCCGCCGAAAAATTGTTTTCATTTACTGAACCCTGATGGGTTTCAAACATGACAAAAAGTTACACAAAATTGATTTAAACTAAGTGATGAGCTTAGGAACTGGTTAAACTGACTGGCAATAATTGATGTTATTCATTGATGGGCTCTAATTTAGTCCTTACAAGGATGTTACGCAAGCTTTTGTTTTTCTTATAGGCGATGACAGGTCGAAGATTCAAAGGTTCATTTAATTTAGCATTGGTAAAATTGAATTCATCTTTTAACATTTTTGCTATTTCGATATTCATTCTGTTGTACGTTAAAGTGAAAGGAATGATGGACCTCCTTTCGCATTCGCCCTCTGATATGTTCATACCAAATGGCCAGAGGGTTTGAAGCGTATTGATCCAAAAAGCTTCACGTTTTTTTCTAAATTCATCCGTTTCTTCTAATGTGTCTTTAATTGGTGGTTGTTCAATAGGATGGATTTCGAAATCGTCCACAGAATGGCCAGGAAGGTTAAAATGTTGTGCTACTGGGGCATCAGCATTGTGTTTTATATCCTGTTTGTGTCTAGTAGCACGTTCTCGAAAAGGATTTTGACTTTGACCAACATACTGTTTCCGACATCGCTTACAAGTGATAAGGTAAATAATGTTTGGTGAATCACAATGGAGGGGGTTACGGATCTGATAATGATTTTTCGTTTGTTCGGAGGAAAATTTCTCTTTCTGGTCAGGCATAAAAGTATGCAGTCTACAACGAGGCTTTTTGCAATTAAATACCGCGCCACTACCATTCTGCAACGGTCTGTTGTGTTCAATCTTCAGTGGTTCGAAATCGGTAGTTTCAGCTGGACTTTCGAGCTTTTTCAGGGTTTGGGATTTCAGGCTACGCAAGAGGCGCAGCGAGTACCCTCTCGATCTGAGGGCGCCAAATAGAGTAGAACAAGCCTCATTGAAATTTACCTTATCACTTGAATTGCGGTGGAAACGAATGAGTTGTGATTTGATGATACCTTTAAATGTATGTTGAGGATGAAATGATTTTGTGTGCAACAATTGATGTGAATCAGTTGGTTTAAAATACACTTTATAATCTAAATGACCGGACGCCTGAAATTGCTTGCCTTTATACACGGTCACATCGAGAAAATCAACAGAATTTTCACTGATAGTAGCTTTCAATTTAATATTTGGATCGTGATTGTTCAAAATTTCTAAAAATTCATCAAAATCTTCTTTTGAATGTTCCCAAATAATAAAAATGTCATCTAAATACCTGAGATATACGAGAGGATGCTTTGCACATTTGCTTAAGGCATTTTCCGCCCATTCCGCTACATAAATGCTTGCAAAATTAGGACTGAATCTTTTGCCCATAGGACAACCCATTATTTGTAGAAAATATTCTCCATTGAATTGAAAGTCATTACCTTTTAAGCTCAGCTCTAAAAGATCCAAAATTTGTTCATCCGGGCGTTTCGCATCCGGATATTTTTCAAATGCATTTTTAACTGATTTAACACCTTTATCAATATCAATGTTCGTATACATACTGTCGATATCCAAAGTAGCCAGAATTGCATTTTTCGATATTTTCAATTTCGAAATTTTTGACAGGAAATCCTGTGTATTTTTTAGATAGCTCGGATGTCTATTTGCTATAGGTTTCAGATGATAATCAATTAATTCCGAGATCGCATAAGATTCCGAATTACAATCTGATACAATTGGCCTCCCGGGTGGAGTTAGGTCATCCGTCCATGAAGAACGGTCCTTGTGGATCTTTGGTAGGATATAAAATTGTCTTGTTTGAGCACTGAGCTTAGCTGTTAAATATTTCAATTGTTTTTTGGTAATGTGACCTTCGTCGAGGAGAAATTTTAAGATCTTATTGAATTTTTCGATATTACTAGGCCAAATAAGTGAATCTATTTTCTTATAATGTTTAGTATTGCTGAGTTGTCTCATGGCTTCCTTTATATAATTATCCCGAGATAGAACAACTACCGACCCACCTTTGTCGGCTGGTTTAATTACTAATTTCTTATTTTTTCGAAGTTTCGTGAGGGCTCTCCGTTCACCGGCTGTTAAATTGTCTTTATCGGAGAGTATGTTCATGCTGAACACCTTTTGGATGATTCGTTTGCTAGCCTCAATAATTTCGGGATCTACTTCACTATCTGGAGGTGACCAACCAGATGATTCTGTAAAAGGAAGTTTCCGACCGCTGGAGTTTCTAAAGCGGTCGGCTAATTTCATTTGCCTAAGAAAATTACAGTTGTATGATGGTAAATTTGTTTGGTTATCAGTTTTAGGCTTTGGTGTTGGTACAAAAGTCAAACCGCGATCTAAAAGAGATTTCTCTTGGGTTGTTAGGTCATTGGTGCCAGACAGGTTAACCACATTAGTTCCTAATCCCACATCTGTTAGGCGGCTGTTACCTTTGCCTTTACTTAGTTTAAATTTAGGTGGTTCAACCAGTGATCGTACATAATATTGGCGGTTCTCGTGGTCCAATGGATTAAATCCTGAGCAACATCAAACTTCGCGTCATCAATTTTTGGTATCACGTTAACGTCCTTCACTTTCCGAATGGTTTCGTTGATGATGCTCAGGGTTCTCCTCTCAGCCTGAGGGAGTTTTTGCGAAAAGTTTAGTTCAGCGAAATAAATTTTTGCTGATCTAAACTTGACCCTGATATCGCTAAGCATATTCCGCAACTGCTTAACTACGAGATCAGAATTATCGTTTCGAGAATTCACGCCAATATTTAATAATATTTTTTGGGGACTGGACTGGCCCCTGTGCCCTTTAAACATAGAGCGCAGATGATTGAATTTGGCGCCGGGGTAACACTCCACCTGGATGTCCGGATGGGGATTTCGATCAATGCGTCCTAAATTTGAACTTCCAATCAAAAGGATGTTTTTACAAACATCGGGGAGGCGCCAATTCCTTTTGTCAAAATTAACTCCGCTTTTATGCCGAAACTGGGAGAATTTAGAATCAAATGAGCGGCCCGAGTTGCGGCTCGGTGATTTGACTTTCTCTGAGTACGATATACCTGGTTGAACCACACTAGAGGCAGGAGAAGGGGGAGAAGAAACAGTAGCAGGAGAGGAAACAGAAGCAGGAGAAGAAACAGAAGGAGGAGGAGGAGTTCTAGTGAGAGCACTAGGAGAACCAGAGAAGAAAGGCTGAGGAGGAGTAGGAGGTAGAGGAACAAGACGAGGTGAGACAGCTCGGTTGTTTTCCCAGAACTGTACCGGCAAAACGAGGTAGAAACCGTTAGTACACACAAAGGACAAACAATGGGGTACCTCGGTATGTAGGGAAGACAAGACTCTGTGTGTGTGTGTGTGTGTGTGTGTGTGTGTGTGTGTGTGTGTGTGTGTGTATGTGTGTGTGTGTGTGTGTGTGTGTGTGTGTGTGTGTGTGTGTGTGTGTGTGTGTGTGTGTGTGTGTGTGTGTGTGTGCGCGTTTGTCTTACCAACTTGACGAGGTAACAAGCAAAAGAGTTTGCGTGTTTCGCCTTACCGAGGTACAAAAGACAAAAGAAACCCTTTACCTCGGTTGTTTTCCCAGAACTGTACCGGCAAAACGAGGTTGAAACCGTTAGTCCACACAAAGGACAGACAATGGGGTACCTCGGTATGTAGGGAAAACAAGACTGTGTGTGTGTGTGTGTGTGTGTGTGTGTGTGTGTGTGTGTGTGTGTGTGTGTGTGTGTGTGTGTGTGTGTGTGTGTGTGTGTGTGTGTGTGTGTGTGCGTGCGTTTGTCTTACCAACTTGACGAGGTAACTAGACAAAAGAGTTTGCGTGTTTCGCCTTACCGAGGTACAAAAGACAAAAGAAACCCTTTACCTCGGTTGTTTTCCCAGAACTGTACCGGCAAAACGAGGTTGAAACCGTTAGTCCACACAAAGGACAGACAATGGGATACCTCGGTATGTAGGGAAAACAAGACTGTGTGTGTGTGTGTGTGTGAGTGTGAGGGTGTGTGTGCGCATGTGGAGGGATGGGTGGGGGGGGGGGGGGGGGGGTATTAGATTTCGTGGCATCCTATATGCGGCTGTGACCGTTCTAACATACATTAGTGATTTTTAAACCACATTTCAGGAGGCTTTCCATCCGGAGTCAAAAGTTCGTCCTTGAGTACAACAAGCCACCACGTGTAGTGCTAAGACACTGCAGATCACACCTTGTTGAGACGATTTCAAACTACAATCCATTTGTCGTATATATACCACGGTGGAGGGTGCTTTTGAATTTCTGTAGCGGAAGTTGAAAATCAGAGGTAGCAGTTGGAAAACATGAGGGGGTGCACATGGTCTTTTCAGAAGTTGAATGTTTAGCTACCGGGGGGTAGCCACCGCGGTAGTTGGGGGGGGGGGGGGGAGTGGGGGGGGGGGTGGAAATCACTCTCCGAACCAAGATCTTCTAGCCACGTCACTCACTGGTACTCTATGTTTTGTCATCTTAGAAGTGGGAACATAGAACTATTGTACACCATCTGCTCACTGTCCTCATAATTTTCCAATATATATATTTTTAAAGTATGTAACATATTTGATTCCAATTACCTCTGTCTTTTTATTATCACTGTGTGCAATGCGGGTATCTTTGGGTATGTGTCAATAGAACACAAGTTAACAGTCAAAATAAGTAGTGATGTGAAGTTAGTAACTTATTCCCTATTTGACATTTTGACATTTTTTATTCCATCAAAACAGGAAAAATGGCACCTGCTGTAGGGTGGCACAAACGAAGACGAGTTGATTGACATGTTGCCCATCCGCATAAGGCATCTCTTTATGGGGCAACCAGGGCCCTAAAAGTGACAACCTGCCAGAAAACCTTCTAGATTGGCAAATCTGATCAAATAAAGGGTGTTGTAGGGTGGCACAAATGAAGACGAGTTGATTGTTCTGTTGCCCGTCCCCATATGAACCCTCTTTATAGGGCAACCAAGGCCTTGAAAGTGACAACCTCCCAGAAAACCTTATAGATGGGCAAATCTGATCAAACAAAAGGTGCTGTAGGGTGGCACAAATGAAGACGAGTTGATTGATATGTTGCCCGTCCTCATAAGCCTCTCTTTATGGGGCAACCACGGCCCTAAAAGAGACAACCTCCCAGAAAACCTTCTAGATGGGGAAATCTGATCAAATAAAAGGTGCTGTAGGGTGGCACAAATGAAGTCGAGTTGCTTGACAAGTTGCCCGTCCGCATAAAGCCTCTCTTTATGGGGCACCCAAGGCCCTAGAAGTGACAACCTCCCAGAAAATCTTCTGGATGGGCACATCTGATCAAATGAAAGGCGCTGTAGGGTGCCACAAATCACGACGAGTTGATTGACATGTTGCCCGTCCTCATATGACCCCTCCTTATGGGGAAACCAAGGACCTAAAAGTGACAATCTCCCAGAAAATCTAATAGATGAGGAAATCTGATCAAATAAAAGGTGCTGTAGGTGGCACAAATGAAGACGAGTTGATTGATATGTTGCCCGTCCACATATAAAAGTGACAACCTCCCAGAAAATCTTCTAGATGGGCAAATCTAATCAAATAAAAGGTGCTGTAGGGTAGCACAAATGAAGCCGAGTTGATTGACATGTTGCCCATCCCCATATGACCCTCTTTATGGGGCATCCAAGGTCCTGAAAGTGACAATCTCCCCGAAAATCTTCTAGATGGGCAAATCTGATCAAATAAAGGCGCTGTAGGGTGGCACAAATGAAGACGAGTTGATTGACATGTTGCCCGTCCCATACGACCCCTCTTTATGGGGCAACCAAGGCCCTAAAAGTAACAACCTCCAGAAAACCTAGATGGCCAAAACTGATCAAATAAAAGGTGCTGTAGGGTGGTACAAATGAAGACGAGTTGATTGTTATGTTGCCCGTCCCCATATGAACCCTCTTTATGGGGCAACCAAGGCCCTGAAAGTGACAACCTTCCATAAAACCTTATAGATGGGCAAATCTGATCAAACAAAAGGTGCTGTAGGGTGGCACAAATGAAGACGAGTTGATTGATATGTTGCCCGTCCACATAAGACCTCTCTTTATGGGGCAACCACGGCCCTAAAAGAGACAACCTCCCAGAAAACCTTGTAGATGGGGAAATCTGATCAAATAAAAGGTGTTGTAGGGTGGCACAAATGAAGACGAGTTGATTGATAAGTTGACCGTCCGCATAAGGCCTCTGTTTATGGGGCACCCAAGGCCCTAAAAGTGACAACCTCCCAGAAAATCTTCTAGATGGGCACAACTGATCAAATGAAAGGCGCTGTAGGGTGCCACAAATCACGACGAGTTTATTGACATGTTGCCCGTCCCCATATGAAACCTCCTTATGGGGCAACCAAGGACCTAAAAGTGACAACCTCCCAGAAAATCTAATAGATGGGGAAATCTGATCAAATAAAGGTGCTGTAGGGTGGCACAAATGAAGACGAGTTGATTGATATGTTGCCCGTCCACATAAGGCCTCTCTTTATGGGGCAACCAAGGCCCTAAAAGTGACAACCTCCCAGAAAACTTTGATCAAATAAAAGGAGCTGTAGGGTGGCACAAATGAAGACGAGTTCATTATAATGTTGCCCGTCTGCATAAGGCCTCTCTTTATGGGGAAACCAAGGCCCTAAAAGTGACAACCTCCCAGAAATTTTCTAGATGGGCAAATCTGATCAAATAAGAGGTGCTGTAGGGTGGCACAAACGAAGACTTGTTGATTGACATGTTGCCCGTCCGCATAAGGCCCCTCTTTATGGGGCAACCAAGGCCCTAAAAGTGACAACCTCCCAGAAAACCTTCTAGATGGGCAAATCTGATAAAAAAAAGCCGCTGTAGGGTGGCACAAATGAAGACTACTTGATTGACATGTTCCCTGACAGCATAAGGCCCCTTTTTATGGGGCAACCAAGGCCCTAAAAGTGAAAACATCCCAGAAAGCCTTCTACATGGGCAAATCTGATCAAATAAAAGGTGCTATAGGGTGGCACAAGTGAAGACCAGTCGATTTACATGTTGCCCGTCCCCATATGACCCCTCCTTGCATATTACCCCTCTTTATGGGGCAACCAAGACTCTAAAAGTGACAACCTCCATGAAAAACCTTCAAAATGATCAAACAAAAGGTGCTGAAGGGTGGCACAAATGAAGGCGAGTTGATTGACATGTTGCCCATCCGCATAAGGCCCCTCTTTATGGGGCAACCAAGGCCCTAAAAGTGACAACCTACCAGAAAACCTTCTAGATGGGCAAATCTGATCAAATAAAAGGTGCTGTAGGGTGGCACAAATGAAGACTTGTTGGTGGACATGTTGCCTGTCCGCATGAGACCCCTCTTTATGGGGCAACCAAGACTCTAAAAGTGACAGCCTTCCAGAAAACCTTCTAGATAGGCAAATCTGATCAAATAAAAGGTCCTACAGGGTGGCACAAATGGAGCTGAGTTGACTGACATGTTGCGCGTCCCCATATTACCCCTCTTTACGGGGCAACCAAGGCCCTAAAAGCGACAACCTCCCAGAAATCCTCCTAGATGGGGAAATTTGAAGAAAATAAAAGGTGCTGTAGGGTGGCACAAATGAAGATGAGTCGATTGACATGTCGCCCGTCCCAATATGCCCCCTCTTTATGGGGCAACCAAGTCCCTAAAAGTGACAACCTCCCAGAAAACCTTCTAGATGGGCAGATCTGATCAAATAAAAGGTGCTGTAGGGTGGCACAAATGAAGGCGAGTTGATTGACATGTTGCCCGTTCGCATAAGGCCTCTCTTTGTGGGACAACCAAGGCTCTAAAAGAGACAACCTCCCAGAAAACCTCCTAGATGGGGAAATCTGATCAAATAAAAGGCGCTGAAGGGTGGCACAAATGAAGACGAGTTGATTGACAAGTTGCCCGTCCGCATAAGGCCTCTCTTTATGGGGCACCCAAGGCCCTAAAAGTGAAAACCTCCTAGAAAACCTTCTAGATGGGCAAATCTGATAAAAAAAAAGTTGTTGTAGGGTGGCACAAATGAAGACTAGTTGATTGACATGTTCCCTGTCTGCATAAGGCCCCTCTTTTTGGGGCAACCAAGGCCCTAAAAGTGAAAACATCCCAGAAAGCCTTCTAGATGGGCAAATCTGATCAAATAAAAGGTGCTATAGGGTGGCACAAGTGAAGACCAGTCGATTGACATGTTGCCCGTCCCCATATGCCCCCTCCTTGCGGAGCAACCAAGGCCCTAAATGTGACAACCTCCCAGAAAACCTTCTAGATGGGCAAACCTGATCAAATAAAAGGTGCTGTAGGGTGGCACAAATGAAGGCGAGTTGATTGACATGTTGCCCGTTCCCATATCACTCCTCTTTATGGGGCAACCAAGGCTCTAAAAGTGACAACCTCCCTGAAAAACCTTCTAGATGGGCAAATCTGATCAAACAAAAAGTACTGAAGGGTGGCACAAATGAAGACGAGTTGATTGACATGTTGCCCGTCCGCAGAAGTCCCCTCTTTATGGGGCAACCAAGGCCCTAAATTTGACAACCTCCCAGAAAACCTTCTAGATAGGCAAATCTGATCAACTAAAAGGTGCTGTAGGATGGCACAAATGAAGACTTGTTGATGGACATGTTGCCTGTCCGCATGAGACCCCTCTTTATGGGGCAACCAAGGCTCTAAAAGTGACAACCTTCCAGAAAACCTTCTAGATAGGCAAATCTGTTCAAATAAAAGGTGCTGCAGGGTGGCACAAATGCAGCCGAGTAGATTGACATGTTGCGCGTCCCCATATTACCCCTCTTTATGGGGCAACCAAAGCCCTAAAAGTGACAACCTCCCAGAAATCCTCCTAGATGGGGAAATTTGATCAAATAAAAGGTGCTGTAGGGAGGCACAAATGAAGATGAGTCGATTGACATGTCGCCCGTCCCAATATGCCCCCTCTTTATGGGGCAACCAAGTCCCTAAAAGTGACAACCCCCCAGAAAAACTTCTAGATGGGCAGATCTGATCAAATAAAAGGTGCTGTAGGGCGGCACAAATGAAGACGAGTTGATTGACATGTTGCCCGTCCGCATAAGGCCGAGTTGATTGACATGTTGCCCATCCCAATATGACCCTCTTTATGGGGCATCCAAGGCCATGAAAGTGACAATCTCCCAGAAAACCTTCTAGATGGGCAAATCTGATCAAATAAAGGTGCTGTAGGGTGGCACAAATCAAGACGAGTTGATTGACATGTTGCCCGTCCCCATATGACCCCTCCTTATGGGACAACCAAGGACCTAAAAGTGACAACCTCCCAGAAAATCGAATATATGGGGAAATCTGATCAAATAAAAGGTGCTGTAGGGTGGCACAAATGAAGATGAGTTGATTGATATGTTGCCCGTCCACATAAGGCCTCTCTTTATGGGGCAACCAAGGCCCTAAAAGTGACAAACTCCCAGAAAACCGTCTAGATGGGGAAATTTGATCAAATAAAAGGTGCTGTTGGGTGCCACAAATCAAGACGAGTTGATTGACATGTTGCCCTTCCCCATATGACCCCTCCTTATGGGGCAACCAAGGACCTAAAAGTGACAACCTCCCAGAAAATCTAATATATGGGGAAATCTGATCAAATAAAAGGTGCTGTAGGGTGGCACAAATGAAGACGAGTTGATTGATAAGTTGCCCGTCCACATAAGGCCTCTATTTATGGGGCAACCAAGGCCCTAAAAGTGACAAACTCCCAGAAAACCTTCTAGATGGGGAAATCTGATCAAATAAAAGGTGCTGTAGGGTAGCACAAATGAAGCCGAGTTGATTGACATGTTGCCCATCCCCATATGCCCCTCTTTATGGGGCATCCAAGGCCCTGAAAGTGACAATCTTCCAGAAAACCTTCTAGATGGACAAATCTGATCAAATAACGGTGCTGTAGGGTGGCACAAATGAAGACGAGTTGATTGACATATTGCCCCTTCCCATATGACCCTTCTTTATGGGGCAACCAAGGTCCTAAATGTGACAACCTCCCAGAATACCTTTTAGATGGACAAATCTGATCAAATAAAAGGTGCTGTAGGTTAACTCGACTTTAAAGCGAGTTTAGCGGCGATATTAACGCAAATTTATCCGCAAGGTTATCGCGACTTTATCCGCGTTGTTAGCGAGAATTTATTCGCCAGGTTGACGAGAGTTTGTCGCGGGTTTATCCCTGAGGTTAGCACGAATATTTGGCGAGTTTATCCGCGAGGTTAGCGCAATGTTAACGCGAGTTTGACAGAAGTTTATCCGCGAGCTTGACGCGAGATTAACGCTAGTCGACCCGCGAGGATATCGGATGTTAATCCACACGGTTAGCGGGAGTTTGACACGAGTTTACCCGCGAATTTAACGCGAGTTGAACGCGAGTTGAACGCGTGTGTAGCGCAAGGTTAACGCGAGTTTGACACGAGTTTATCTGCTAGGCTATAGCGAGTTTGGCGCGAGTTTTTCCACGATGTTAACGCGAGTTTAACCGCAAAGTAAACGTGAGTTTATACGCGATGTTAACGCGAGTTTAACGCGCATTTTACGCATGTTGCTCCACAAGGTTGACGCGAGATTAACGCTCGTGTTAATCGCGAGTTAACCTTGCGGATAAACTCGCGTTAAACACGTGCTAACCTCACGGATACTCTCGTATTAACCTCGCGTCAACCTCGCACTAAGATCGCGAATAAACTCCCGTTACACTCGAATTCACCTCCCGGATGAACTCGCGTTAAACTCAAGTCAACCTCCCTTTAACCTCGCATACACCTAGCGGATAAACTCGCGTTAATCTCGCGGATGAACACGAGCTAACCACACGATTTAACTAGCATTAATCTTGCATTAACCCCGGGGATAAACGCGCGTTAACCTCGCGGATTAAGTAGCGTTAAACTTGCGTTAAAGTCGCCTTAACATCGGGGATAAATTCGCGTTAAACTCGCGAGTAAACACACGTTAACATCGCGGATTAACTCACTTTAAAGTTGCGTTACACTAACGTTAACCTCGCGGATAAACTCGCGTGAACCTCACAGGTAAACATGCTTTAACCTCCCAGATTAATTCCCATTAAACTCGAGTTAACCTTGATTTACATTCAGTTTAACCTAGCGGTTAGACTCCCGTTAATCTCGCGGATAAACTCGCGTAGGGTCGTGCATAAACTCGTGCTCACCTCGTTAACCACGCGAATTAACTCGAGTTAATTATCGCGTTAACCGCGGCAGTAAACTCGTGTAAAACTCGCGAACAAACACACGTTAATTTCGCGTTAACCTCGAGGATTAACTCGCGGATAAACTCGCGATAACAACGCATATAAACTCACGATAACATCACGCATAAATTCGTGCTAACATCGCCGATAAACTCGCGTTAAACTCGAGTTAACCTCGAGGATAAACTTGCGTTAACGTCGCGCATAAATTCGCGCCAAACTCGCGTTAACCTCGTGGATACACGCACGTTAAACTCGCGCTAATAACGCGAATAAACTCGCGATAACCTTTCGCACAAACTCGCATTAATATCGCGGATAACGTCGCGTTAATCTGGCGGAAAAACTCGCATTAACGTCGCGCATAAACTCGCGCTGACCGCGTCGATAAACTCAAGTTAACCACGCGGACTAACTCGCCATAAACTCGCGTAAAGCTCGCGTTAACCTCGTTAATAAACTAGCGTTAAACTTGTGGACGAACGCGTGCCAAATCGCGTTAACTTCGCGCATAAACGCCCGCTAAACTGGAGTTAACCTCGCGGATAAATTCGTAGTAACCTCGCGAATAAACTCACGTTAATCTCGCGTTGACATCGCGAATATACTCGCGCCAAACTCGCGATGACTTAGCGGTTAAATTCGCCTCATACTCGCGTTAACATCGCCTTTAACACGCGCTGACAAACCGGGTAAATTGGTAAATTCGCGGTAACCTCGCCGTAAACTCGTGTTAACATCGCCGATAAGCTCGCGTTAAACTCGAGTTAACCTGGTGGATAAACTCGTGTTAAACTCGCGTTAACCTTGCGGTTAAACTAGCGATAAACACGTGTTAACCTCACATATAATGTCGCGATAACCTCGCGTTAACCTCGCGGATAAACTGTCTCTAACAAAACTGTCTCTATGAACACGTAAAAACCTCGCGGACAAATTCGCTTTAAACTCGGGTCAACCTTGCGTTTAACTCGCTCTAGCAACGCGGATAAACTCGCGATAACCTAGCAAATAAACTCGCGTTAACATCGTCGATAAACTCGCGCTACTCAAGTTAACCTCGCGGATAAACTCATGTTAAACACGCGCTGACCTCACGGATTATCTCGCGTCTACCTCGCGTCAAACTCACGCTAACAATGCGGATAAACTCCTGTTAAACTCGAGTTTATCTCACGGATGAACTCGCATTAAACTCGAGTTAACATCAATTTAAACTCACCTCAACCTGGCGGATAGGATCGCGTTAATTTCGCGGATAATCTCGGATTAGTGTCGCCTGGATAAACTCACGTTAACCACGCGTTAACATCGACGATAAACTCGCGATAAACACGCGCTGACCCCACGGATAAGCTCGCGTCTCCCTCGCGTCAAACTTGCACTAACAATGCGGATAAACTCCTGCTAAAGTCGAGTTTATCTCACGGATGAACTCGCGTTAAACTCGAGTTAACCTCTATTTAAACTCACCTTAACCTGGCGGATAGGCTCGCGTTAATTTTGCGGATAATCTCGCATTAGTTTCACCTGGATAAACTCACGTTAACCACGCGTGAACATCGACGATAAACTCGCGTTAAACTCGAGTTAACCTCGGGGATAACCTCGTGTTAGCCTCCCGAAAAAACTCGCGCCAAACTCGCGTTAACCTCGCGGATGAACTCATGTTAACCTCGCGTCAAACTATTATTATCGTGGATAAACTCGCGATAACCATGCCCATAAATTCGCATTAATATCGAGAATAAACACGCGTTAAACTCGCATTGACATCACGGTTAAACTCGCGTTAAACTCGCTTTAACCTTGCGAGTAAACTCTCGAAAACAACGCGACTAAGCTCGCGATACCCTCGCGGACACATTCGCGTTAAACTCGAGTTAACCTTGCGTTGTACTCGCGCTAACAACGGCTATAAACTCGCGATAACCTCACGCATGAACTCGCGTTAACGTCGCCGATAAACTCGCGTTAAACTCAAGTTAACCTCCTTTTAAATTCGCCGTAACCTAGCGGATAGACTCGCGTTAACCTCTCAGATAATCTCGCATTAGCGTCGCCCATACACTCGTGCTCATCTCGAGTATAAACACGCGTTAACCTCGCTAATTAACTCGTGCTAATCTTGCATTAAACTCGGGAATAAATGCGCGTTATCCTGACGGATTAACTATCATTAAACTCGCGTTAAACACGCCATAACCGCGGAGATAAATTCGCCTTAAACTCGCGAGTAGGCACACGTTAACAACGCGGATTATTTTGCGTTAAACTCGCGTACACCTCGCGGCCGAACTCGCGTTAACCTCACGGATAAACATGCATTAAACTCCCGGATTAACTCGCGTTAAAATCGCGGATATTCTCACGCCAAACGCGCACTAACCATATGGATAAACATACGTTAACCTCACTGACTAACTCGCGTTAATCTCGCTTTAACCACGGGGATAAACTAGCGTTAAACTCGTGGACAAACACGCGTTAAGCTCGCGGATTACCTCGCGTTAAACTCGCGTTAACCTCGAAGATAACCTCGCGTTAAGCTCGCATTAGCGTTGCGCATAAACTCGCGCTAGTCCCGCGGATAAACACACGTTAACATCGCGGTTTTCGTCGCGTTAAACTTGCGTTAAACTCGCGTTAATGTCGCCGATGAACTCGCGTTAACGTCAGGGATATACTCGCGTGAAACTCGAGGACAAAAACGCGCCAAACTTACGTTAACCTCACAGAGAAACTCGCCGAAAAACTCGCGGATAAACTCGCGATAACCTCGGGCATAACGCGCGTTATAATCGCGGATAAACTCGCGGAACACTCGAGTTAACCTTGCAGATAAACTCGCGTTAACCTACCGAATAGACTCTCGTTAATCGCGGAAATAAATTCGCTTTAAACCAGATAGACTCGCGATAACCGTGCGCATAAATTCGCATTAATATCGTGGATAAGCTTGCGTTAAACTCGCGTTGACCTCGCGAATTAACTCTCGCTAACAACGGGGATAAACTCGCCATAACCTCGTGGATAAATTCGCTTTAAACTCGCGTTAACCTTGCGTCTAACTCGCACTAACAACGTGGATAAACTCGCGATAACCTCGAGAATAACCTCGCGTTAACATCGATAAACGCGCGTTAAACTCGAGTTAACTCTCGGATAAACTCGTGTTAGACTCGCTTTAACCTTGCGGACAAACTCGCGTAAGACACACGCGAACCTCACGGATAATTGCGCGCTGACAACGCGGATTATCTCCCTTCAAAACCTTGTGGATGAATGCGCATTAACTTGAGTTAACCTCGATTTAAACTTGCGTTAATCTATCAGATAGACTCGCGTTAAATCTCGCAGATAAACTCGCATTAACATAGCGCATAAACTCGCGCTAATCTCGCGAATAGACACGCGTTAACCTCGCGAATTAAGTCGAGTTAATCTCGCATTAACCTCGTGGATTAACTAGCGTTAAACGCGCGTTAAACTCGCCTTAACCTCGGCGATAAATTCGCGTTACACTCGTGGGTAAACACATGTTAACATTGTGGATTAACTTGCGTTAAACTTGCATTACACTCGCGTTAACCTCGCGGATAACCTCGCCTTAACCTAGCAGTTGATATGCCTTAACCTCCCGGATTAACTCGCGTTAAACTCGCGGATATTCTCACGCCAAACGCCGGCTAACCACGCGGATAAACACGAGTGAACCTCACGGATTACCTCCGATTAATCTCGCTTTAACCTCGGGGATAAACTAGTGTTAAAATCGTGGGCAAACACGCGTTAAATTCGCGTTATCCTCGCAGATTAACTCGCGGATAAACTCGCAATAAGCCTGGGGATAAATTTGCGCTAAGCTCGCGTTCAACTCGCGCTAACAACGCGGATAAACTCGCGATAACCTCGCGCATATACTCGCGTCAACATCACCGATAAACTCACGTTTAACTCGCGTTAAACTCGCGGACAAACTCGCGTTAACCACGCGCATAACCTCGCGTTAAATTTGCGTTACCCTCGTGGATAAACTCGTGTTAAACTCGCGTTAAACTTGCGGATAAGCTTACGTTAATCACGAGCTAACCTCACGGATAAACTCGCGTTACCTTCGCGTTAAACTTGCGCTAACAACGTGGATAAACTTGCATTAATCTCGAGGGAACCTCGCGGATAAACGCGTGTTAAACTCGAGTTAGCTTCGCGTTAAACACGCACCTAGTGGTTAGACTCGCGATAAGTTCGCGGATAAACTCGGGTTAGCGTCGCGTATAAACTCGCGCTAATTTCACTGATACGCATTAATTATCGCGTTAACCTCGGGGATAAACTCGTGTTAAACTCGCGGACAAACACGCGTTAAATTCGCGTTAACCTCGCGAACTAACTCGCGGATAAACTTGCGATAACAAGGCGGATAAACGCGCGATAACCTGGCGCATATACTCGTGTTAACATCGCTGATAAACTCGAGATGTACTCGATTTAACCTCGCGGATAAACTCGCGTTAATGTCGCGCATACACTCGCGTTATAATCTCGGATAAAATCGCGTCAAACTCGAGTTAACCTCACCGATAAACTCACGTTAATCTCGCGGATAAACTCGCGCCAAACCCGCGGGTAAATTCAAGGTAAACTTTCGCTAATAACGCGGATAAACTCGCGATAACCTTACGCACAAACTCGCATTAATATCGCGGAAAAACGCGCGTTAAACTGGCGGAAAAGCTCGGGTTAACGTCGGGCATAAACTCGCGCAGACCGTGCCGATAAACACACGTCAATCTCGGGGACTAACTTGCGTTAAACTCGCATAAAACTCCGGTTAACCGCGGGGATAAATTCGCGTTAACTCGCGGATGAACACCCGTCAAAATCGTGTTAATCTCGCATATCAAGGCACGTGAAACTCGAGTTAACCTAGCGTATACATTCGCGTTAACCTCGCGGATTAACTCGCGTTAAACTCGCCTAAACGTCGCGGATATACTCGCGCCAAACTCGCGATGACCTCGCGGATAAACTCGCCTCATACTCGCGTAACATCGCGTTTAACTCGCGCTAACATCGCGGATAAATTCGCGATAACCTCGCACATAAACTCATGTTAACATCGCCGATAAACACGCGCCAAAGTCGAGTTAACCTCGTGGATCGACTCGTATTAACCTCGTGTTAACATTGCCGTTAAACGCGCGTTAAACTCGAGTTAACCTCGGGGATAAATTCACGTTAACCTCCCGGATAAACTCGCGCCAAATAATATCGCGGATAAACTCGAAATATCCTTGCGCATAAACTCGCATTAATATCCCGGATAAACGCGCGTTAAACGCGCGCAATCCTCACGGAAAAATTCGCGTTAATCTCGCGTTAACACCGCGGGTTAACTCTCGCTAACAACGCGCATAAACTCGCGAAAACCTCGCGGACAAATTCGCATTAAACGCGAGTTATCCTCGCGTTTTACGCGCGCTAACAACGTGGAAAAACTCGTAATAACCTCGCGCATAACCTCGCGTTAACATCGCCTGTAAACGCGCGTTAAACGCGAGGGAACCTCGCGGATAAACTCGTGATAACCTCGCGTATGAACTCGCGACAAACTCGCGTTATGTTCGCTGATAAACTCGTGATAACCTCGCGTTAACATCGCCGATAAACTCACGTTAAACTCATGTCAACCTCGCGCATATACTCGTGTTAACATCGCGGTTTAACTCGACTAAACTGGCGTCAAACTGGCGATAACCTTGCGGATAAGTCGTCTTATCCTTGCTGATGAACTCGCGGATAAACTCGCGTTAACCTTGGGTATAAACTCTCGTAACCTCACGGATTACCTCGCGGATAAACTCGCGTTAACGCACGGATAAACACGCGTTGACATCGCGGATTAACTCGCGTTAATGTCGTGATATACTCGGGGATATACTCGGGGAGTCAATCTGCTGGGTTAACGCAAGTTTATCCGCGATGTCAATACGGGCAATATGTCAATCAACTCGTCTTCATTTGTACCACCCTACAGCACCTTTTATTTGATCAGACTAGCCCATCTAGAAGGTTTTCAGAGAGGTTGCTACTTTTAGCGCATTGGTGGCCCCATAAAGAGAGGCCTTATTCGGACGGGCAACATGTCAGTCAACTCGCCTTCACTTGTGCCACCCTACGGCACCTTTTACATGATCAGATTTGCCCATCTAGAAGGTTTTCTGGGAGGTTGTTACTTTTAGGGCCTTGGTTGCCCCATAAAGAGAGGTCTTATGCGTACGGGCAACATGTCAATCAACTCGTCTTCATTTGTGCCACCCTACAGCACATTTTATTTGATCAGATTTTCCCATCTAGAAGGTTTTCTGGGAGGTTGTCACTTTCAGGGCCTTGATGGTCACATAAAGATGGGTCATATGGGGACGGGCAACATGTCAATTAACTGGTCTTCACTTGCGCACCCTGCAGCACCTTTTATATGATCAGATTTGCCCATCTAGAAGGTTTTCTTGGAGGTTGTCACTTTTAGGGCCTTGGTTGCCCTATAAGGAGGTGCCTTATGCGGACGGGCAACATGTCAATCAACTCGTCTTCATTTGTGTCACCCTACATCACTTTTTATTTGATCAGATTTGCCCATCTAGAAGGTTTTCTGGGACGCTGTCACTTTTAGGGCCTTGGATGCCCCATAAAGAGAATCCTTATGCGGACGGGCAACATGACAATCAACTCGTCTTCATTTGTGCCACCCTTCAGCACCTTTTATTTGATCAGATTTGCCCATCTAGAAGGTTTTCTGGGAGGTTGTCACTTTTAGGGCCTTGATTGCCCCATACTTTAAGAGGGGCCTTATACAGACGGGCAACATGTCAATCAACTGGTCCTCACTTGTGTCACCCTACAGCACCTTTTATTTCATTAGATTTGCCCATCTAGAAGGTTTTATGGGAAAGTTGTCACTTGTAGGGCCTTGGTTGCCCCATAAAGAGGGCCTTATGCGGACGGGCAACATGTCAATCAACTCGTCTTTATTTGTGCCACCCTACAGCACCTTTTATTTGATCAGATTTGCAGATTTGCTCATCTAGAAGGTTCCTGGGCGGTTGTCACTTTTAGGGCCTTGGTTGCCCCGTAAAGAGGGGTTATGTGGGGACGGGCAACATGTCAATCAACTTGTCTTCATTTGTGCCACCCTACTGCACCTTTTATTTGATCAGATTGTCCCATCTAGAAGGTTTCTGGGAGGTTGTCACTTTTAGGGCCTTGGTTGCCCCATAAAGAGGGGTCATATGGGGACGGACAACATGTCAATCAACTCATCTTCATTTCTGCTACCCTACAGCACCTTTTATTTGATCAGATTTGCACATCTAGAACGTTTTCTGAGAGGTTGTCACTTTTGGGGCCTTGGTTGCCCCATAAAGAGAGGCCTTATGCGGCCGGGCAACATGTCAATCAACTCGTCTTCATTTGTGCCACCCTACAGCCCCTTTTATTTGATCAGATTTGCCCATCTAGAAGGTTTTTGGGTGGGAGGTTGTCACTTTTAGGGCCTTGGTTGCCCCATAAAGAGGGGTCATATGGGGACGGGCAACATGCCAATCAACTCGTCTTCATTTGTGCCACCCTTCAGCACCTTTTATTTGATCAGATTTGCCCATCTAGAAGGTTTTCTGAGAGGTTGTCACTTTTAGGGCCTTGGTTGCCCCATAAAGAGGGTCCTCATGCGGACGGGCAACATGTCAATTAACTCGCCTTCATTCGTGCCACCCTACAGCAGGTGCCATTTTTCCTGTTTTAATGGAATAAAAAATGTCAAAATGTCAAATAGGGAATAAGTAACTAACTTCACATCGCTAAAATAAGTTGTTCTAAAAATGATACATTAAGTTTTTCAATTACTGGTCGTCATATTGACTATTATAACTCCGAGATGTGCACGATTGCACGTATCTTGAAGCGTACTTCCTTATTCAGTTTATTATTATTATGCCTCCCACTAAGGGTGTGTCGGACACGTGGCCGGTGGCGAGGGTGTGATGGGTGTGAATGCACATCCCCACAATCATGGTGTTCCACTTGACTAGTTGGAGAGGGATTGATCGACCTTATTCAGTCGGACCCCGCAGGGGACCGAGGAAGGAAAGTAGTAGGTGAGAGATGGATCTCTGGTTGTGGAGACCACAGGTTTTCACGTCCATTCGCCTCTAGTAGTGTACTTCCACATGATAGGTATCCTCCAGTAGTATCCACTACAGTGCAGTCGCCGTGAATTGGTCATAATCCACGCAGTGATGTCCATGCATGCGTTTAGCAGGTAAAAAATCATCATCAGCAAAATTTTAATTAATGAAGCACCGGGTTGTACCCGGTGATTCATTAATTAAATTTTTGATGATTATTCCTATAATTAGTGTTTGGAACCTAATATTATTGCGTCCCTGGAAATATTGCTCACCCGTGGAAAGTGGCCAGTCCACGACGGGTGTACTGTAGTCCCTACCAGCCCTCAAAGTACCAAAAAAAGCACACCAAATCACGGGCAGTTTCTTATATGTAAGGCATCATAGCAATACACAGAATAAAAAATGAAAAATGTCCGCGATAGTGGCCGGCGTCCAAAAATCACATATTCACTTCTTATAATCCAGTCTGTCCACCTCTGACATGTAAACACGCTAGACACCTGAGCGTACGAACTTCATCCTTACCAGTTTGATCCCATTCTTGGACAAAAATGTTACACCCAGATTTCCAGCCACCTCTAAGCGCATAAACAAGTTTGTTGGTGCCCTAGAACACGAAGTCTCTCGTGAGCAGATAATATCCTACCCCTGGGTATTTTATGTATAAAAGCTTCATAATAATCACAGGTACTCGGCACAAGCTGAGAAAACGAAAGAAAAAAATGATATCTGATAGCATTTTGGAATCGATGCTGACGTGTCCCCATACTATAAATATTAACAAAGTATACACCTCGCATTCGAAAAAGATAGCACTCATCTACATTATAACCCCCTCAAATGTGATTCACCCAACGTATCCAGCAGTACCCGGTGTCAGTGGAGAGAATAAGCTTTACTATGGTGTATTACACGGCCGTTGGGTGTTCTTGGGTTATTCATAATAACTGGGAGAAGTCATAAATACAGCTGGACGGTTTTGATTTTCCAGGTTCGGTTTCAGGAAACAGCCTCGATTTCGGTTCGGATTTTCTATGACTTAAGAACCTACAATAAATATCATTTCAGGCTTCTTTACTTTGAAAAAAAATCCGCAATTGTTTGCACGACACCACTCACCACTAAAAGCCCTGTCTCTAAGTATCACCATTGGGTTCAACCTAACTTCCCTTTTATCTGATCACACTTGGGAGTTCTAGGGGATCAATTGCTAAGTCTATTGGGTTCAAACAGAAATTAGGGTAATAAATAAAGTTCATCTAATCTATGTTGATTTCTTATTGTCACAGAGTCAATGAGGAAGAAAATGGGTCAATGAGAACGCGACGTAATAGCCTTTTTGCCAATTAGACTAAAGTCCCATTTACGTGGTATAAGGGGATATGGAGAGTACGAGCGCACTTTTCCTCTGCACAGATCGTGTCATACCAGAACCTAGGTGCGCCGGACAAATTGCGTTGTTCTCGATCGAATTCAGTCGACTTGTTCGATGCGACACGTCTGCGTTCACATCGTCACTTTCTCCTGTTTTTGACAGTGGTAGCCGGTAGACGAGATGTCGTGGGTTCAACGTTCAATTTCTCTAACGGTTGACTTGCGTCTGACAAAATTTCGACGGAATTTATTAAAAATGTTAAAAAATTCACCGACTTAAAAATTCACTTTTTGGTGCTCCCGACAAATTTGACAACGACTTTTCTCTGGAAAACATTCACCTTTTCGCAGAGGTAACACGGACTCGCCATTTAGGTGATTTTTTTCGAATTCGATACTACGTATTTTGCACGATTGCGACCAGAGGCAAGATTAGCACTGAGATTCCCATTGACAAAAATTCCAAAAAATACACCACCTTCATAGATCTAAGACGCGCGATCGAACGTCGATTCCCACGGGACAATAGAGTCTGAATCGAGAGAGGAATTTTATTTGGTGCGCTTATACACCCTAGCGATAATGTAGAAGGTTTTTTGGCATGGAGGGAGAGATCGCTCGCCCGAGTCAACAAATATGAGGTGCGTTAGAACTCTCTCCCCTGTGATTGTGTAGGAAGAAGATTTTTTTTAGCATGGAGAGACATCGCGATAGAAGATGTGCATGTGCGTGTGCGCGTTCTATTATGAGTTGTGAGACAGATGATAAAAAAATAATAACCGCTTTTTGTCATTAAAGAAAAAAACTGTAAAAAAAAAATGTTGTTATTTTATTTTTTTACATAAAAAATAAGAAAAAAACAAAACAAATATTTTTTACAATTAATAATTATTATCATTTTTAAAAAAAAACACAAAATTTAATTATTTTATAAAACATTTTACAATAAAAAAAATAATCAGTCATAATAATAACCGTTTTGTCATTAAAGAAAAAAAAACTGTAAAAAAAAGTTATTTTTTACATATATAATAAGAGGTAAAAAAAAAAAAAATTACAATTAATAATTATTAGCATTTAAAAAACACACACACAAAATTTAATTATTTTATAAAAAAAACTTTTTTAACAAAACGACAAAAAAAACATAATCAGTCGTGAAATCGACACTACCTAAACAATCCACATTAAAATTGAAGATGTCGAGAGATATTCGAAGTTCGATAGTAAAATTTATAGACTGCAACCACACGACGCCATTGAATTGAAGGACATGGAGACGAGTGGGTTGAGAGAGGAATATGAAATCAAGTCACTTGTTATCGGAAATTCTACATAAAATGTATCACACAGTGCTCGTAACATTGGCGTGATATTTGACTCTCATCTGTCAATGGAGGAAAATGTCAATACTATTTGCAAGCACTGTTTCATGCAAATTAGGAACCTGAGCTATCTTCATCGTTACCTCTCCACCAAGTCATTGGAAACTGTAGTTCATGCTTTTATCTCATCCCACTTGGATTTTTCCAACTCACTTCTTATCGGGTTGCCACAGTCATATATTTCAAAACTACAGAATATTCAAAATACAGCTGCACGTATCATCACAGGCTCTAAACGTTATGATCATATAACACCACTACTAAAAAAATTGCACTGGCTCCCTGTACGACAGCGGATTATTTTCCAAATTTTGGTTTTGGTATTTAAATGCATTCATGGCTCGGCACCTAAGTACTTACAAGACCTTCTGGCAATTAAAAAACCTGAAAGGAACTTGCACTCTTCCTCACAAATCAAGCTTCAGATGCCCTTCTCTAGGTCCACTTTTGTGAATAACAGAGCTTTTCTCTTTCGCTGGACCTGCACTTTCGAATAATGTACCAGTTCAGGTTCAGGGATCGAAAGATCTCAACCAATTCAAAAAAATTTTAAAATCACATCTTTTCAGAGAGGCGTTTGACAGTATGTAACCTGCTGGCCTTTACACCTTTCTCAGTCTGTATATTGCCTTGATAGTTATGAGCTCATTGTTTATTTAACTGTTCAGCATTTTGGAGCACTTTGTGATTTTACACTTTATAAAATTTCCTTATTATTATTATTATTAATATGACAAATATACATTGCCTTTGAAATTGAACGAGACTGCCCTGGAATTAATGAACGGATGTCAAGACGATCTATTAACCATCCTCTCCCTCTCGGAGAAGATAGAAATTTTCGATCCAGACGATCTGTCGCCGATCTACGGGAGTAATATATATCTGAACGTCTCTAAAGAAGTGGTCGACAAATTGAATCTGATCATCGGGGAAGAATGGACGTTCGAGAGGGTGAATCTGGTTTTCTGATGTATTTATCTGCGGAGAGATGACAGCATTAAAGTTAACATGCTCGTCACGGACGCGAAACTATGAAGAAGAATAAAAGAGAGAATTAGTTCATTATAGATAGATTTTAAATCTCGACTCGAAAGCTCATTAAAGTACTTATCAGGAGGTGGTACTCGTTTTTTTCTGGGTTTTTTGTTTTTTTCTTTAATGACAAAAAAAATATATATATATATTAAAAAGAAGTTTAACAATTCACAAAAACTAAAACTAAAAATATTATATATGCATATTAAATAAGAAGTTTAACACACACCAAAATGCCAAAAATAAAAACGTATATCGTGGAAAAAAAATTATATTTGTCTACCAAACCCGAGTTGAAAAAGTACTGTAGAAATCTAGGAAATAAAAATTACAACCGTCACAGAACCAAAGAACAATGGATCAAAGCCTTGTGTAAGGAGACTAGTGATCTATCACTGGTGAAATTACAAGCCAAAGTGCATCAGTCGTTGAAATTGAAAAGTGTCAAATACATGAAAAAAGACGAATGCATCAGATCAGTCATTTGCTCAATGGAAAGGGAATGGATGAAAGATCTGCGGTAGCAACAAAAACAACTCGAGGCGCAAAAAAAAGATGAGAAGACAGTGACGACAAAACAACAACAACATCAACAAATGACCACAGAGGAAACTAAGAAGAAGAAGACAACCGTTGAACGAAAAGTGATGGAGCAGCAGAAGGTTTCGAAAGAGAATGGTAAAAAATGAAAAGCGATGCGGTTCGAGACAGCGATTCATTAGAAAAACATGATGGATGCAATCGCGAGAGCAGTGAATGAAAAAAAGGGATTTGACGCAATAAAAGAAATCATAATCAAAGTGTTGGAGTCACCATTGATTGCGATAGAATGAGATGAAGCCATCAAAGGATGGTTTAAAACTTTTGACGTGAAACCCGGTTTCACAAAACTCGATCCCGAACCGTTCCTGGAACGGGCGAAGGGTGGAGTGTTGGACTTATTTCAAAAACATCTAGATAAGGGTTTAAAAACAAGAATGATCTTGCGTTGTTTGATGAAAAAGATCAACGCGAACACGGGTGACAGCGTGCTGGAAGATACCTATTTCCAATCTAAAAATGAGATTGTGTTTAGAGACGACGAATTAGCCGACCTTTACGAAGTGATGAAAGACAAGGTGTTGGAATCTATGGCTATTTATCAAGGCAGGAAAGTGGTTGGACGTTCGAGAAGGTATTGAATCTCGAGATTCACGTGGACAGACACGACCCTTTGAAAGCGTCTTCCTATATAAAATTGCCTTATTTCGTATTTAAAAAAACAAGCTGTGATCAACATGAAAAATAAAGATGTTAGCGAGTGTTTCAAATAGGCAATCACATTGGCTTTGTATCCCAAGAAAAGGATGCTCAGAGGGTTTCCAAGTACGTAGAGGCTTGTAAAGATCTCGATTGGATAGCAGTGCCTTTCCCGACGCGGTTGAAAGACATCAAATGTTTCGAAAAACTAAATCCCATCGTGGCCGTGAACGTCTTGGGATACGATGATGAAAAATGAATAGTCTATCCTCTCAGACTGACTTTGCACAAAGGGAGAGAAAAGTTGATTAATTTGTTATTAATTTCCGAGGGTGACAATTCACATTATTGCTGGTTTAAAATAGGAGTAAATTGCCGTCAAAGCAGATTTGTAGGTGAGAGATTTTTCTGTCTCAACTGCATGAATTCGTTCCATTGTCAAGAATCGTTGACGCATCATCGGGAATATTGCAATGAAAAGCAAGGCGTTGCCATCGAAATGCCTAAACCTATTACTTACGTAGACTTTCAAAACCACAATAGAAGATTAGAACCGCCATTCATCATCTATGCTGATTTCGAATGTTTCACCACAAAAATGAATTCTTGTCAGCCTGACGAGCATAGGAGTTATGCCGAAAAATATCAGAAGCACGTACCTTCAAGCTATTGTTATTACGTGAAATGATCTTTCGACGATCGAGAATCGTCGGGTCCATTCATCTACACCAAACGTTCAGATGACGACGACGTTGCTCAAAGATTCGTGGAAGAGTTAGAATCGAAAATTCAAAGATTATACTACAAATTTAAAAAATTCAAAAGCATGATCATCATACCAGAGCAACAGCGAGAATATAAGGAAACCACCGAATGTCACATCTGTAGGCAACCATTCAATAATCAGTCTGAAAATAATAGAAAAGTTAGAGATCACGATCACTACATGGGTCTGTTTCGTGGCGCTGCTCACAACAAATGTAATTTAAGATTTCGAGTTGCTCAATTCTACCCGGTGATGTTTCACAATCTCTTGTGCTACGACAGTCACCTGTTCATGAAAAATATGGGCGTCAGCGAGGAGGAGTTGAGCTGCATCGTGCAAAGCGACGAACAATACATTACCTTCACTAAATGGAAGGTTGTTGATAAAAAGATACAGGTCGATGGATCGAGTGAGAAAATAGTTCCCATCCATAGAGAGATATGTTTCATCGACAGTTATAAATTCATGTCGGCCAGTCTAGAAAAATTAGTCAACAGTTTGAATAGGGAGAAATTTAAAATCATGAGTAAACATTTTGACGATCGACGAGAATTGGTGGTCGTCATGTTGAGAAAAGGCGTCTACCCTTACGATTACATAAGCGATTTTGAGAAATTCGACGACGTCGTTCTACCTCCTAAAGAAGATTTTTATTCGAAATTATACTGGTCTCACATTTCTGACGATGATTATCACAAAAAAGTGTGGAGATTATTCGACATGAAATCCATGAGAGATTATCATGATCTCTATTTGAAAACCGACGTGCTTCTCTTGGCCAATGTGTTCGAAAATTTTCGACGAGTGTGTCGTCGACATTAAGAACTAGATCAGGCTTGGTATTTAATGGCATCCAGACTTGATTGGGATGCTCCTGAAGACGACCAAAGTTCAGTTGGAATTATTAATGGACGTCGACATGTTGCTCATGTTTGAAAAGGCTGTGAGGGGTGGCGTCTCTATGATTTCCCCCAGATATGCCAAATCTAACAATTCTCACATGGGAAAAGATTTCGATTCAGAAAAACTGAGTAAATACATACAGTATCGGGATGCTAATAATTTGTATGGTTGGGCCATGAGTCATCCTTTACCGATCGGAAATTTCAAATGGGTCGAAACGTCTGAAGAAAAACAAAAATGGAGAGACAATCCTTGTATTCTAGAAATCGATTTGGACTATCTGGAAACATTACACGATCCACACAATGATTATCCACTGGTTACCGAATGAATAGAAGTGAACGGCATCGAAAAAGTAATTTCCAATTTACATCGCAAATGTAAGTACATGGTCTATTGCGAAAATCTGAAATGTCACATTGATTGCGGGATGAGATTGATCGACGTGCATCAAATCATTCGATTCAACGAGGAGCCTTGGATGAAAAAATACATCGATGTCAACACAAATTTAAGAATGCAGGCCGAGAGCGACTTCGAAAAAGATTTCTTCAAACTCATGAACAATTGCATGTACAGGAAATCTATGGAAAACATTAGGAATAGAACCGACGTTCAACTTGTCATGTCTGAAGAGAGGTCTAGAAAATTAATCATGAAACCCAATTATCAACATAGAATCATATTCGACGAAAATCTAGTGGTGGTGCACATGCAAAAGATGCATCTGAAGTTTGACAAACTCTGTTATCTCGGAGCGATCATCTTAGACATAATAATATATATAATAATAACACTTTGGCCAGCCGCTGATTTGTCGCGGTTCTCGGACGAGAAGGCCATGGTTACCCCTGTACTCCCAACTGCCTCCCTATTCCCACGCTTCTCCTCTCCTCCCAACACTCAGAGACGAACTGCTTGATGATATCCCTTGTCCCATTCTTCCCAATCTCTCCGATTAGCATATTAACCCTCTCCTTTGAGTCTCCCCCTAACCACATGTCCTTCATTCTCCCATCCCACTTCCCCATTATACTCCCAGTGAATCTCATTCTTTTAGGCTGATACTTTGGGCATTCAAGAAGAAAGTGTTCCAGGGTCTCCTCCATGTCCAAGTTACACATCTGGCACTCCCTTTCACCGTCTTTCCCAATTTTTCCCCTCAGCTCCAGGGATCGCGACCTCAGCTTGAACAACAGTGACCCCCCAAAGGTGCCATCAAGGTACTCTTCAAAACCTGGCTTCTCTTTATCACGCAGGCCACCCAAAGACCTCTTTGATTTGACCCCCTCTCGCCAATTACGGTTACAATCTTCCATGACTCTTTCTCTGACGATTTTTTTACCCTGGTTTGCCCCAACGTCCAGGTCCGAGATCTCCAATGAGTAGTTCTCTACTAGCTCCCTCATTTGGACCATCCACCCCGTTTTGATATTTGAGTTGAAAATTCTCAGGAACATTACTTTACACCATCGGCTGTCGGGGAGATTTACCAAATAATTAAGATAACCGAGCTTCAACAGGTCTATCCTGTCCTTGATCCTCATCCACCCAAGCTCACCCCTGATTGCTTCTAGCGCTGCGGCATTACTCGACCCCGTTATCCATCGGCCTGCATCGTTCTGCAGGATTTCCAAGCTCTTTACGGCCGTCTGGTTTAGGGGTACCACTTCCGTACCGTATGTTATACTTGGCAGCCCCACCATTTCCCAAATGGTTTTCCCCACGAAAACCTTATTGAAACTGTTTCTCCCTATAAGTTTCATTTGGTTAAGGATTCGCTTCCCCTTCAAAATCAATTTATTTGTGTGGTTCCGGTAGATGCCTCTTCCTGTAATGTTTATATTTACCCCCAAATACTCGTAATCACCCGTCTCTCCCACATTGAGAAGTTTGCTGCTCCCTTCCGGAATGCAGAACTCACCCACTCTCCACCTTCGAGTGGGGTCCACTTTGCGGCCCACAGGTATAACTTTGCTCTTGCTTTCATTAAGTTCGAGTCTCCATTTGCTCCCATATTTCCCAACAATTCCCAGCATTTTCGTTAGCCCCTCTTCGCTATCTGACACTAGAACCATATCGTCTGCAAAAAATAGCCCTGGGATCTTCACGTCACCAACTGCTACCCCCTCCTCGCTACGCAGGAGTTCATCTCCTAAGCCTTTGATGTACAATGCAAACAGGATCGGCGAAAGGATACACCCCTGTTTTAGGCCTATCTCCATAGGCACACGTTTCGTTGTAATGTTTCCCAGGCTAAGTTCACTCTGTACATCTTGATATAATGCTTTCATAATTCCAACAAACTCGCCTCCTAAGCCCATAGCCTCCAGCTTGCGCCACATACCTTCCCTCCATACTCTATCGTATGCCTTCTTGATATCCAAAAAGGCCATAAACATCTTTTTCTTTTTTGCTTTCGCGGATTCTATCATTTGGGATAGTGTGAAAAGATGGTCAGTAACTCTCCTTCCCTTCCTGAAGCCATTCTGGATTTCTCCCAAAAAACCCTTCTCCTCAATTACCTCCTCTAGTCTCCCATAAAGGACTTTACAGAAAACCTTTCCAATGTTGCTACTGACAGAGATCCCTCGATAGTTATCCAAAACGTCTTTTTCCCCCTTTTTGTGAATAAATGTCACTTTGCTTTCCCTCCACTCCTTTGGGACCTCTTGTTTTTCTATGGCTAAATTGAATAGGGCAGTTAGGCTTTCCAAGAGTTCCTCTCCCCCTTTTTTGATAAACTCGTTAGGAATTTCGTCCACCCCTCCCGCTTTTCCATTCCTCAATTTTGAGATCACCCTTCGCACCTCCTCAGTTTTGATTTCGCTGCACACGAAGTCCGAGAGATTTTCCTCGACCTGGTTCGGACACTCCGGTGGGTTCCCCATGCCCCATCGCTTATCGTTTACCTTTTCCCAGTGCTTGGCTAGTTCTAATGCGATTTGATCTCGCTCTTCTGTAACTCTGCCATCTACTTCAATGCTCTGTTGGTTATTCCCTTTGTTACGTTTGTTCACCCATTTCCAAAATACGCTCGAACTCGACCCCCCTGTCGTTCTTATCGTCCTAATAAGACTGCTATTTCGCACTCCCCGGTTGTCGTCTTTTATCTTGTTTACTTTATTTCGTGCTTGTTGGTATTCTTCCTTTGCTACCATGGCCTCATTGCTTTCCACCCCCTTAAGTTTTCTACTTCTCCTGTATGCAGCACATTTAGCTTTTCTAACCTTTATGGCCCTTTTCAGTTCTTCGTTCACTCTGTACCCAAGTTCCCGTGTTGGCACCCTAATCTTTCCTACACTTTCCTTCCCTGCCTCCACTAGGCTCGCAACTATGGCGTCGGCCATCTTCTGGACACTACCCCCCTTGTGTACGGCTGCAAGCTTTGGTTTTAGTTTTTCTTCGAACTTCACCCAGTCGGCATCCTTTTTGAGTTCCCAAATATCCTTGAAGCTTCCTTTCCTTTTCTCTAGGTTTTTGGCCCTCATCGTCACTGTAATCAAGTTGTGATCACTATCCGACTCCATTTTGCCCTCATCATCCACTTCTACCCTTATCACCTCCCTCCATAAATTCATATCTATGAGAATGTAGTCAATTATTGATTTTCTGTCGTTTCTCTCCCAGGTCCATTTCCCCTTACATCTAGCGTCCCTGTTCAGAATCTTCAGACCGAGCTCATTTGTGAAGTTCAACAGCTTCCTTCCATTCCTGTTGACTTTCTTGTCCCCACCCTCTATGCCTTCTTCCTTGTCACCTATGTGTCCATTAAAGTCGCCCATCAGAATTATACCGAGCCCCCTGTTTTCTAGTTCAGTGATATTGGACCTTAGTGTTGAGTATATCGAGTCATTCCACTCGGGTTTACTTCCCTCCACCGCACAGTACACAATCCCAAGGGCAATACTTTTGTTTCTCAGACTGATCTTTACCCATCCAATTTCTTTTGACACATCAGCCGAGGTGATAATATCTTCCAGATCTGTAATCAGCGACGGTTTTAAATCCTCTTTAATGTACATGCCTACCCCTCCCCCCCTTTTCTGGCCTTCCGTTCGCCCTACACCTATCCACACACACCCGCTTACTTGGTCTACCCGTTCCTCGTGTCTTACCCACGTCTCGCTTAAGCCCATGACATCAAACTCCTCTGTCTCGATCAATGTAGCAATTTCACTTACTTTCCGGTGGAGACCCTGGATGTTGCTATAACCCACTTTCAGGGTACCGAGGTTCATTGCCTTCCGCCTATTGGGCCCATTGTTTTCTGGTGCTAGTCTTGGTAAACTTATTCTGTCTCCCTCACTCTTGTTCACCCCACCTATGTCCACTCTCGTTATACTTGCCTCTGACCTCCCACCCCGCTCCTCTCTAAAAAAGGCTCTGCTACCCGTAGAATTTTATCCCCTAATACCCGTTTCCCCGCCCTGCTAAGATGCAGCCCGTCACGCCCGTACATGCTCCCATTGCCCCAAAACGTGTCCCAATGGTCGATAAAGGGAATTCCCAGATCAACACAGTAGTCGTCTAACTCTTCATTTAGCGCCAAAAGTTCCGTTCGTCCCCACCTCCAAGGACAGGAAGGACCCCGGATACGACTACCCTTGCATTCCTACTTAGCAGTTTGCCGACTAAGCCTCTATACGACTCCACCAAACTTACTGACCTTCTCTCCCTGATATTGTTGGTCCCCACATGGACCACCACTACCGGTTCCGGTCCTGACCCTGCCACAATGCCATCTACCCGGTCCCTGAGATCCTCCACCTTCGCCCCCGGAAAGCACAAGACTGTTCGATTGGAACTATCAGGACCACAAACTACATTGTCAATCCCACGTACAATGCTGCTCCCCGCTACCACTAATTTTCTTCTTCTGGCCCCAGTTCCTATATCATCTGCACCTCCTCTCGTTTTGCAAGCTCCTGGCCCCCTCTTTCTCTTGACCGCCCTCCTTACCCCGACTGGCCTATCATCATCAACAACCATCTCACCCCCCCCCCCCCCACACTTTCCCCCTCACTCTCGTCCCCAGGGGTATCAGAGTCTAAAACACTAAACCTGTTTTCTAAACACCGCCTAGCAACCTTGGCAGCCTTACGCCGACTCTGGCTTCCGGACTCGACGCAGCCCTGACCTGACGCCACCTTCCGAATTTTCCTACTAGAACCCCCCTCCTCAGTTACACCCCCCACATCAAGCATTATTCCCCCACGTTTCCTGCTTCCCAGTTTCCTCCTTGAGTCCACAACGACCTTCCACCCACCTTCCACCTCACCATCGTAGGTAACCTTCAACGGGGTAACTCCAGATACACCGGCCCTCCCCAACCTCCCTCTCAGCTCTGCAATCTCCCGCTCGAATCCAACACACTTCTCTAACAACTGTAAAATATCCCTGCAATTCGCACATACCCCACTACTCTCCATTGACCGACCACCACCATACCTCATATTACACTGTCTGCACGCCTCCGAATCCTCACTCTCCCCCACCTGCACCCCTCGACTCACCTCCCTCAGACCTCCCTTAACACCCATACTTACCTCCGTCTGAACACCCGTCGTACACTTACCACTAAGATTACAAATAATTACAAAGCCAAAATTACAAAGAGGAACTAAAAATTTGAGAAAGCGGTCGGAAACGTAAACACAACAAAACAAAACACCGAAAATGACCCGCGCGAAGATAGGGAACACGCCACTAAAACCCGACAGAGAAACTAAACTAGACACTAATATAACTATCTTTTATTACAAATCACACCTATACAACACTAAAACACTATATCGATCAGCAAAAACACCTGGAAGAAAAGTATGAAATTATTAAAGCTAAATTTTGACAACTGAAATGGCTATACTCCCTGTTGGTTTCCGAGATGGACACATAATGCAAGCAGTTGATGTACGAGTTTCACTATGATTATGAAAGCGATGAATGGAGTACGACCGAGGACATCAAAATGTCGTCAGTTTAAAAAAAAAACAACTCGTGAGTTTATAAATTAAAGAATAAAAAATATATGAAAAAAAATAAAAAATCAATTATTTTATGAATAAGAAGAAGAAAATAAAATGCATATCCGTAGAAAGTGCCGTCTTACCCAATGAACCCCTATCCAACATCGATGTATCGAAAGCAGCAAAAGATTTAAAAATCAAACATTTTCGAGGTGTGTTTTCTAGAGATACCTTGCCGAGAAAAAAAGACGATGATTCGGAATGTGGAATTTTAAATCTGGATGACATCGGAGCTGAGGGTACTCACTGGGTCACGTGGTTTTCGAACAAGAACAATTATTATTTTGATCGCTACGGAATCTCACCACTGATAGAAATAAGAAAATATTTAACATCGGTTATTTACAATACTGAACGAGTGCAAGCACTGGATTGAGTATTTTGAAGTCACCTGTGTCTCTCCATTCTCAAGAGATGATTGAAAGGAGATCACTTTCAGGATATTCTCAATGATTTACATTTAAAAAAATATAAAAATTTGATATATATATACAGAGACAGATATATAATAAGAAAATTTTATAATAAATAATTTTTACAAGAAAAATTTTTTTGGTTGTTTATAATTTAAATAATAAAAATTTTTTTTTTTTTTTAAATAATAATAAAAATAAAAAAAAAACAAAAACACACACACACAAACATGCCAGTTGATAAATTTGGTCACACTGATGATAATGAAGGTTCCTCTAGAAAGAAAAGAAGAACTACGGTCAATGTTGTTGGTGGTGGTGGTGACATTGCCAACTTGGATGGACGATACATCCAAAGATACGAAGCTCGACAAGAACCTTTAAACTTAAACAATAAGAAAATCTAAAATCTTCCTGAACCGATCGATCAGTCGGATCCCACGACTAAAAAATACTTTGAAAGAGGAGATGAAAATTTCCGGTGGATGGTGAGAGATAATTACATGAATAAAGACATGACGGACGATCTTGAAATCTAAATGAGTTGTGAATGTAGCAGATCCTAGAGATTCGACTGATGCTGCCGCTAAAAGATATGCAGATAATGCTCACGCGAGATTCAGTAGCTATCTGAAAAATCGCTACGTTCCTAAAGTGATGAAGTCTGAATTGAACGCAAATTCTAACAAGATAATCAACATGCCTGTTCGCACGAATCCAAATGATGCAGTGACCAAACAATACATAGACTTGGAACTGAGAAAGAATAACACCGATGAGCTAGAAATGAAATCGATCTGGATGTGGGATTCAACAAGATATTGAATCTGTCCCAGATTGACGATGAGGAAGAAGACTCGACGGTTGTCAATCATGCGACATGGATTCCGCCCTACAGGATTCTCAATCCTATCTGGAATCTCAAGTCGACGAATTGTATCTGAACAAAAAATCCGGAGGAACCATGGAAGCCGGCATCGACATGAATGGTTACAATCTATTTGGTCTCGTCAACGAACTGGAATATGATTCCAGTGCGGTTAGCAGACAGTACTTGGACAAAAATAAGGTCTGGAGAAAAGGTGATATCATGGAAGGAAAACTGGACATGGGAGGACATGCACTCACTAATCTACTGGATCCCACGCACTTGTTGTATGCCTGCACTCTGATCTCTGTTGTGGAAAAGATAAAATATGCTAGACAACTGATCACTATCTGGGCCGAGGAGAGCGGTTCGTTAGATGCGGAAAAAGCTGAATGGTCCTTCGGAAACGGAGGTAACGGACCTCTGCACGGTCTGATAGGATATCTCATGCCTGTGGGAGGTGATATCATTCGAATGAGTCTGACTTCTACGGACATGAGCAATAGAGCAGTCGTGGTGAATGGTGTGGAAACCGATAAGAGGTACAGAGTCGAAAAGATGAAGGAGCAACACTTGAACACTAGCAGTATGCTCTTCAGTATGCCTTTCAAGGTGCAGATGGGGGATAGGATCAATTTCAAGACGAAAACCAATAATCCCAAAGCTGCCACTTCAGTGGTCTCTCTGTTCATCGAACTCGATCCTCTGAACATACAGTGAAAAAAATTTGAAATAATCACTTTTTTGTGATGTAGAGGCGACAGCTCCAAAAAAAAAATATATAATTGGATTTTAAGAGATTGAATATTCATCTCTCAAAATCCAATTATATATATATATATATCTTTTGTTGGTATTTTATTCAATAAACATTTAATTTTCTACCCATCTGTAATTGCAATTCATGCATTTAGCAAATACCATGGTAGGTTCATCACCCGATCTAGTTTGTTGAGATTGAATCAATATCTGATGCTTTTTACATTTTTTACAGATAAAAATTATATCTTTAATAATTTCTTCTTTGGACGATTTCATGAGATTGAATTCTTCCTTTTCCCTCAAACGATAATTATGAAAATCTTGATTATTCCATTTCGGTTCCACATTCTTCATGTTCGATTCGAATCCACTCTTTCAAATGTTTCATTTTTATATCGTATGAAGAAAAACGGTGCTTTGTAAACGAATTATTGTGAGATTTTAAGGATTTTATTGAACTTTTCTTAATAATTTTTTGGGGGTATTTTTTAATTATTATTATTTTTTTTATCGAATGATGGACATTTTTTGTCTGTCCGATTCAAATTCTAACTCTCTATCCGACAGGACTAGGGTGAAAGCCTCGGTTCTCCTTGGCACGTTCCTGTCGAACTGCATCTTGATCTGAATGTCTAAGACGCTACTCTTGAGTCGCTCACTCTGTTTACTGACATCGAATACGAACAGGGGATGCATCGATTTTTATTTGGTGGGAGTGAGGTTAGGATTACCTATCAATTCATCCAGTCGATGATATTTCTTTCCGAAATCTCCGGCGTCGCCGTATAGCATGCAGAAATCATTCTTATCAAAAGAGGAGTTGTAATCGGTGGCCGAATATCTCATGGCGTTTAGAAATTCCTGCATGTTTCTCAAGTGACAATGATCGAACAGATAAGGATTTTTCTCTTGAGACAAATCCCTATCGGCCTGAAATGCCACCACAATGAATTGCAGTCTTTCCGAAGCAGATTTCATGGTCAATCTCCAATCAAAGTGATTGCTGGACGATGGAATACTGGCCGTGTCACACTGTCTCATTCTAAATCCCACCGGTAATTTACTCTTCGATTCTTTGCTCTTATAGAGACGTACTTTCTCTGTGACCAAAGGCAGCACGTGTGGAACGAACCAAGATATCTTGTTCAAATATATCTTACCTGCATCGGTCGTGGCAGGTCTCATGATGGCTTCATCGTTTCCTTTTCGAATCAACATCAGATTGTGTTTGAATCCATACAGAATCTTATCGTATCGCAAATCCGAATATGTGTTCAGAGGGATCCTGAACGAAAACGTTTCTCTAGGTCTCGACGTCTTGACGACATACTCGAATCTCACAACGGCACCGGTATTGGCTGAACTCATGTCATCGACGGTGTCTTTCGTCCACAATTGATTCAGTCCTTTAGTTATCGAAAAATCGTCCAGATACGTCAAGAGTCTGTAGATCGTGGTGGTCTGTCGGGGATGAAACACGGATTCTATCTCTTGTCCCGAGAGCATGTATTTTATGTTACTGAACAGATGCATCATACCGTTATTGGCTAGAGTGACCACGTCGTCGTCAGTGTAATCGCTTCCATCTTCCTTGGTGAGACGTCCCTGTATCACTATGTAACTTTCGGTGGGATGAACGGACAGATCTTGAGTCTCGACATTGATTCTTATTTCACTGGCATTGTTCAGACTGGTACCAGTCCTGAGTTCATGCTCATGAATTTGTATTCTTGAATGCTTTCGTCTCTCAATATACCTTCAGTTATATCTAATATATTTGTCATGTTTTTTTTGCTTTCGTCCCTCAATATACCTTCAGTTATATCTAATATATTTGTCATGTTTTTTTCGGTTTGTGTTAATTCATTTGCTTTTTTTTTTATTATAAATTGTTTTTCTTTTAATTTTTATTTTTATTTATTTTTTATTTTTCCTTTACTATATATGTGTTACAAATAAGTGAAGGGTTGGTTTTCAAAACGCCATCTTCTGCAATTCTTGTTCGTAAAATGCCCCAATTATTTATCTGCTGTCATCTTCGTCGTCCTCTAACGCTTCTATTTTGTAAGTCACTGGATCTGTGTGAATTATTCTAACGATCTTAAAGATCCTTTCATAATAGAGATTCGCGAAGACGCATATTTTGTTTCAAAGATTGCTAGCTTTCGCAGGCATCATCTTGATCGAACTGTGTCACGTGTTGTTGTACTCTTCAACCAGTTCGGCTAGGACGTCGATATAATTCTTGGTCTTATTGGCGGTGAAATACTTGTACATTTTTTGCTTCATGGTTCCATTCCAACGTTCGATCACATTAGCTTTCCCTTCATTTTTGACAGAATAGAGGTCGACCAGTGGATGAATGTGACTGCTGTAAAATTCCTTCCCCTTATCCACCCATAATTTATCCGGCTTTCGAGAAGACGATTCGAATATGCTCTTTAGAGTCTCAGCCACGCAAACTCCCGATTTATTCTTCAGATGTCTCATCCATCCATATTTCGAAAACATGTCAATGACCGTCAGTATGTATTTAACGCCCTTGTTCTGTTTCGAATCCAATTTCATGTTGACCAGATTGGCTGGCCAGATCTGATCCAGACCCTTCACGAACACCCTTCTCCTTCGAAAGTTATGCGTGACAGGCTTGTGCAGTTCATTCGCCAATGCATTCGTTAATAATTTGTTCTGGATATTTTTTTTTTTATGACCCCATCCGAATCGACGTTTGGTACCGATCACTTTACCGACCAGTGAACGTTCGAGTCTCTCTCTCCTAGTGGGATTCAATATATTTTTCAGTGTCGTCAACATGTTTTTATTGCAGATTCGATTATGAGTCTCGACATTGGGATGTTTAGCATAACACAGATCATGAGTGTAAGCAGCCGAATCCACCCTATTGATGGGTTTGCTCCAAGATTTAGGAGACAGATCTCGATTCAATCTCTTATTTAATTTTGTGCTCGGTCCCGTGAACTGATGTCCTGGCATATGCATTTCAAAGGATAGATTATTAACCAATTTATTTGTCAGACCAGCACTGCATTTGATGAATTGCGTCTTGGTCAAACCGCACACTTGATACGTTCCGCGAAGCATGGGCCTTTTAATTTTTTGTTAGTACTTTTTTAACCGTATCATTAACTCTCTTGCATTTGATGCAATACATTTGTTGTTTTTTTGTTTTTCATATATATATTTAATTTTTTTTCGTATTTTTTAAAATTTATATATAATTTTTTTTTCTTTTATATATATATATTTTTTTCAAACGATTGCTTCCGGAATCTTTTTCCAACAATTTACGAAACGATCATCTCGCTTCTTCCCTACCTCTTTCCATGAGATAATCCTTCATTTCTTCCTTGATGATTTGACGACTCTTGACTCTTATCTTCGCTTTCATGACTTTGTATTTTTGTTTTTCATTCAATATATCGATGTATTCACCGTCTAAAATCCTATCATCTTTCAACACTAGAGAGATCTTATCTGACACAGTGTTGATCTTTGCATCGGCCAAAACGCTGATGTTTTCGTGCTTCTTGGCCTTCATGGATAATTTCTTAACAATTAAATTTCTGATCGTACTGACGAATCTGACAGTCAAAGCCAATCCTTCTACGGCCAACATGACTGGAAGAGCAACAATGGCGGCTGACAATAGACTGATTCCGGCAACATTCAAACCCATAGAGGTCGCAATGAGTGTCAAATCCACACCATTCACAAATTTCTCTAATCTCGAATATTTCTTATTGAGCGAACGACGAGAATCTCTCTCTCGTGTCAGATACAATTGAATTCTATTGATTTGTTTGATTTGATACCTCTGCCCCACGTCGTCACTACTTTCTGGTGGTAGAAGAGGTGCCATGGGCTCGATGCTCGACTTCTCTAACGATGGATAGATGTTTTTACTTCAAAGTTCCATTTTCATTTTATTTTATTTATTTATTTATATCTATTATTATTTTTTATGTATTTTTTATTTTCACCCCTTATTATTTTACGAAAATTTTTTTTTTAGTGGTTTCTTCCCTTCAACAAGGAATTCAAAACGTGACTCCCGTCGGAAATTTTTTTTAGTGGTGGTCTCCACTTTTCCAACAAATATTGGTAAAAGCATCCACTGTCTTCAGTGGTGAGACATCGATGGAGTAACTTCAACTCTTCCAATTTAGTGGGCTTGGGTTCTCTGACATAAACCTCGAATTGATTCCAACATTCGATCACGTCGTTGCGACGGACATATTCTAATGCATGCATGACATACATAGTGACAATGTCTTCCCATTCCATCATAAGACATGAATGATTAATAATGTGGTTACATTCTCTCTCCTCTCAACAACCGAGACATCTTTCATGCAAGACGCGAGGAAATTGTTCATTCACGCAGATCACATAAGCTCTGCACAGAGCCCTTCGACGAAACCAAGCTCTCGATTCCATGGAATCGTTCGCTTTACTCATAATTATTATATATATATAAAAAAAAATTTTCATCTTATTATTTTTTTTTCTATTATTTGTTTTTCATATTATTTTTTTTTTTTTATTTTCATATATTTACATTTTTTGTTATAATAACAACACATTTATTCATCACATCATCAACCGAATGAATAAATAATTGATGTATATTATGATCACGGGTGTTATTATAGGAAAGAGATGACATTTTTTTTGAAAGAAGGATTTTATGCTTTTTGTATTTCAATAAAACTATCATTTTTTCATCGTCATCATTAGAATGATATGGGAAATAATTGATAATGATTTTTAACCTTTCAGCAAATTCGATCCAGGATCTATTTGATGTGAACAAGTGTAATCTGTGAATAAATTTGACACACTCGTGAATAGATTTTTCAATATTTTCATCACCACTACGACTGAATACATTAACTATGTTTTTCGTGCAAAAAAAATCATGTAATGATATTTCCCGTAATTGGAACTTTCTACAAATTTCACTTCATATTTTAACCGATCTAGAACATCTATAATCATGTCATAATCTTGGTAAGACACATTCTTTTTTTTCATTCGAACACTTCATCATTTCGAAATTTTCGAAATAGCTTCGATTTAAGAATATGAAAAACAATATTAACGAAAACAATGTTCCATACCCGTTTAAACACGCGTCATGTACGATTTGTTCCAATTGAATTGTTTCTAATACATACTCATGTTAATATTGTGAAAAAGCTAAAAACTTTTCATAATATGAACGTCTTGTTAACACGTCTGTTAGAAGTCATTTTCTCTCCTTTTGTTTCATTTTTTTATTGTTATTTTTTTTTAATTATTATTTTTTTTTTTATAATGACATGCCCAAAAGGGGTATATTCTTAAATGGTGAATTATGACCGAACAACAAACCTTCACCGATCGGTTCCACATTCTCTCTGATCTTCAGATAGATACTGTCTCCATGGAAAGCATCGTCACCACTTTCTCATGGGTCCTAGATACAATCCTTTACCTTCGACATCTATGTGACACACATTCCTTCCTCCCTTCTTCAAAAACAGTCCATTTCCTCTCTTCTTCAAAAACTATCCTCTGCCCATTAATTTGTTGACTCCCGAACTAGCGAGTCCCGAGAGAGCTCCCATGCCCAGAGCTGGTAACACCATCTTTGCGAGAATGGGTAATGCTTTAGTGGCGAGTCCTGCCAGTAGCAGTAAGAAACCACCTTTCATTCTCAGATTGTATCTCAATTGAGCAGGACTTAGTCTCACCATCATTCGCGATCCGATCGCTACTGCCACTCGCCAGATCTTGATAACTGAATTTAAATCTAATGGCTTCGCCTCGATTACTCAACACTCTGCAAAGTTTAGCTTTCTGTCTTTTGGATATGTTCACGTTTTTAATTACATATCGACTCATATTTTTATTTATTTTTATTTTTATTTTTTTTTGGATTATATATATATTTTTTTTTAATTATGAATATTATATGTTTGTTTTTTTCTTATTATGAATATTATAAGTTTTTTTTTATTTCTCATATAAATATATAAAAAAAATGAAAAAACAAAGAATTTTTTTTTTTTTTTTTAAGATTTTATTTTTTTTTTTACTTGATATTTTTTTTTCTGTCATATCTCTCTGATGTGAAATCGTATGGTCACTCTCTCTGCGAAGATATAACAGATCACCGTTCTGATCCATCAACGTGGTGTCGATGCTATACAACGTGTCCAGGATCACTGGTAGATAGATGAGATTTTGAGGTCACTCCACGATCTTGTAACACGGTGAAACATCTGGAAAGAACGAGTAGATCGTAGGCTGAGTGCTACTGTCAATGTAACTTCCCACAATCACATTGATGTGCACTAAAATGCTATTGACTGCGAGAATGTCAACCATATTTTCGGACGTGGCGTGACCTTGATACATCTTTCGACCAAATCCCAATATCCCAACATCCCAACATCTTGCCAGCATCTTGCCAATCGAATCTTCTGGATTAAAATCCACTCGAAAATTATCTCCCAAGTCTAATATCGTCTGTTGAGTACTTGTATTGGGAGCGAGTCTTATCATCTTGCTTCTGTGGCCATCGGTCTTCAGTCTCATCTGGATGTGACGGTTCAGATCATCTATGTCGTAACTCCATTTGGGAAATTGAATCTTGAACCAATCACTCCGTTGGAATACTTGAATGCATTATTCTTTTCGGTGACGTTGGGAAACGAATAGTAAGTCTAGAGATTAACCAACACCATCTCGTATCTCTTTTCCTTCTTCAGTTTGATGGAAGGTTCGAATTTAGTCGTGAATCGAGTCATGTTGTGACTCACTACGATTTGATAGTACTGTTTCACAGCCATGTTCTCAACTATCTGTTCTAATAGATGTTCTGACATTTTCTTTTTATTATTATTTATTATTTTTTTATATTTTATCGATATTTTAAAAAAAAAAAAATTACTTTCTTCTCTATTATTATCATCGGAAATATAAAAAAAATCATTGAATCCACTTTGATATTTTCCGTTGTTAAATTTGCTAGTCAAATCAATCACCACGAACTTGTGATGTCCTACGTCCCACACCTTCTTACAGAATCTCCTGAATTCTTCCCTGCTCATGTCGATGGCCACATGATCTCCAAAGATGTGATTGAGATTCTTGAGATCCTGACGAAGAGACACAGACAATTAGCATTCTCCCTTATCGTCTGTCTGGGCAGTCGAAAATCATTCTGAGACAGATAGAAACAATCCATGTTGCTGTGACGTCCTTGAACGTAATACGATTCACATCAATTCTGTTTCTCCAGCAGCAGATCATCAAAGATCATGAGATTCTTATTCTCTGACTTCAACTGTCTGGGATCGGGAATGTCATCGGCATTCTCGTAAAACAGACATTCCACGTTCGAACACTCGACGTTTCTCTTAGTCAATTCTCTCAATGCCCCTTCCAATATATCTGAAGTCTCGTGTCCTTCAAATTCGTCTCGATTGTCGAAGATTCTCGTTATGACGTCCTTGGGTAATTTACGTACCATGCACTCTCAAAGCAATCTGTATTCCAGTTGAAAGAGAATCTTGCCAAAAATGAATAATCTGTCTTAATCCAACCAGCCAGGCCGCAACAATAGATTCATCAAGAGATTGGTCTTTCCGTAATTCGATTTTCCCACTATCAGACCTCTTATGCTCTTGGGAAAGAATTCGTTGTTCGACCTCTTGGTCATCGCATCATTCCAAGACATGTCTTTGATATCCATTTTTTTCTCCTTTTTTTGTTTGAACTATGTTTTAAACTATGTTTTTTTTCTATTTTTTTTTGTTTTTTTTTAATTTCTATTTTATATATATTATTTATTAAAAAAGTTTTGTTTTTATTTATAAACCATGTTCAATCCCAATCCTTTCGTTATTTTAGCTAAGTCATGTATTGGTACGATGTTGTAAAAGTCTCCCCAAAGTTTTGCCTCAATTCTCGATTGTTTGGCAGTTGGTGGAGTTATCAATTTATTATTCAACGCGTTGGCACCTCTCTTGCCAGCTTCCAAAGCTATTCTACTGCTCGCTTTGGTCACCACTTTCTTACCCGCATCTATCGCTGTCTTCTTTACAATTTTCAGAGTGCTCGAGGCAATCTGTTTCGCAGCATTGCCGGCGAATTTACGAGTTAAAAATCGCATCATCGAATCCACGATGCCTGATCCACCATAGATGTAAGATCTAGCATATCCCCTGTTATTTATCACTAACATTCGTTTTTTTAAATTATTTTTTTTAATATATATTTTTTTTATTTACTTAATATTTTTTTTTCTTTTCTCTTACTATTTTATTATTTCAAATGATTCATCAACTTTTGATAATCCTTCTTAGTCAAGACCTTCTGCCTCAACAATTCGTCGCACATGCTCAATATCTCGTTATCCACTCTGGTGTTACCGGTCACTCTGCTGGCCATCAACAGTCTCAATCTCTACGACAAGGCATCGGGATCACGCACGTGGAAGAAATATTGCATTGGTCATTCCCTTTCCAGTCATTGATCTCACTAATCGGTCAGTATCTGTCCATATGGGTTCCACCACATGCTTCCACTTGTAACCTCTCCTATCTTTCGGTCTCGTCTCTTATGGATTGTTGTTCTTCTTCATGGAGTGGGTCTGAACCAGAATGTCTCCATAATTTTAGTAATCCTCATTGGTGTAATCTATAAGTTTCTTGTAAGAGAGCAGTTCATACAGTCATTTTGTACATGTTCGGACTGATGATCAATTGATCATCTTTGCGCGATATTTCTGTGTTACCCACGAAATATTTATTGTCTTCGTGACTAAATCTGTACATTAGATCTTTTTCATTACTACCATCATGGTCAAATCTGACGCTGCTCGAAGCGTCGCCACTATCGACGGTACTTGGATCAGTCTCAATTCTCTCCGGAGTGAATCCGGACAAACTTCTCTGCGTAAAACTACCGGGGTATCGAATCGGTCATCCTCGAGCCTTCTTTTATGGGTCTCAATTTCTCGATGATCTCTTTCCTGGCTCGTTCCTGAACCTCGGTGACGGGTTTGAACAACTTGGTCACCTCTCGTCTCAATCCCATCTCTCCCAATCGCCTGGCCCTATCCTGTGTTTGAATATTCTCCTTACTCCATATTAATTTGCGAACCTGCTTGTCCCTTCAGTTCGAACCTCCGATATGTAGAAACATTGTTTTTATATATTTTATTTTATTTTTATTTATTTTTTTAATGATAAAAACAGTTATTTGTTTGTATTCTTATTTTTTTTTTGAACGTTGTTTTATATATATATTATATATATTTTAAAAAAACAATTTTTTATCATTTGTCTCACAACTCATAATAGAACGTGCACATGCACACACACATCTTCGATCGTGATCTCTCTCCATGCTAAAAAAACCCCTTCTTCCTACATAATCACAGGGGAGAGAGTTCCAGCGCACCAAATATTTGTAGATTCCGTGCCAAAAAGCCTTCTACATTATCACCAGGGTGTATCAGCACACCAAATAAAATTCCTCTCTCGATTCAGACTCTATTTTCCCGTGGGAATCGACGTTCGATCACGCGTCTTAAATCTAAGAAGGTGGTGTATTTTTGGAATTTTTGTCAATGGTAATCTCAGTGCTAATCTTGCCTCTGGTCGCAATCGTGCAGAATACATAGTATCGAATTCGAAAAAATTCACCTAAATGGCGAGTCCATGTTGCTTCTGCAAAAAGGTGAATGTTTTCCAGAGAAAAGTCATTGTCCAATTTGTCGGGTGCACTTAAAAGTGAATTTTAAGTCGGTGAATTTTTTAACATTTTTAATAAATTCCGTCGGAATTTAGTGAGGCGCGAGTCAGCCATTAGAGAAATTGAACGTTGAACCCACGACACCTCGTCTACCGCTACCACTGTCAAAAAACAGGAGAAAGTGACGATGTGAACGCAGACGTGTCGCATCGAACAAGTCGATAGAATTCGATCGAGAATAACGTAATTTGTCTGACGCACATAAGTTCTGGTGTGACACGATCAGTGCAGAAGAAAAGTGTGCTCATACTCTCCATATCCCCCTACTTATATAGCATTTCCCGGCCCAAATATTTGTACATGGAACGATATGTGAACAGATTTGTATGGGGTGTATTTTTACCAGGTGTATATTACACCACCCCAGAGGTGGTTAAAGTTCATTTAGACCAGGTACAAGTTGCAACATAAAGTCCATTTACATGGAGACAAATTGTTCGGGCGATATTTTTGTTCGGGGAATAGATTTTTATACCAGGTATAAATCTGGAGGACGTTTATGTGTATTTTTAGATACTAGGATAATTTGATTGATAGATTGTCATTTCTCCTTCAAACATGGATCGACTAAGTCGCCTCAGTAGATACTCTCTTCCCTATGTTCTATCGCTTGGCGCCAAGATGGGTACCATGAGAACCCGAACGTGTTGGAAGCTTTCCCGTTAAGGAGACTGATACGTAAATATTGTTTTGAAAACATTCAGAGAAGACCAGTGGTTGGAAAACTTCAGGATGAAGAGATCATAACTTACTGCACTGTCTTCAACCAATGCTAACCCTGCTTGTGTGGAGTTAGTCTGTTGGGGAGCTGACAGTTGCCTGCCATTGCTCGGTGGCTCTCTCCGGGTACTACGGCTTCCCCCACCGGTAAAACTGTCGTGGTCATGATTAGCCATTGTGCAGAAATATGTGACCTTAAACACCAATAAATAAATATAAATAAATAGTGTCTGTCGGTTATGAAAACAGCCCTTAGGTGTTTAACAGTTAATTGTGGACCAGTGCATTTAGTGATAACCCTACGGACTGTGTTTAATCATAGAAAAATCACACCTGCGAAATTGCTATCATTTATTACTATTACGCGATGTTACGTGATTTGTCACGTACTAGTGATCATTTTATGTGACGTCACGTAATAGTGATCACTAGTGATCATTTTACATGATTTAAATCACTGAAAACCGTTTTTTCGAATTGTAAAATCACTAAAAACCGTTTCATCGAATTGTAAAAATCAGTGATCACTCATTATCTGATTAAAGGGATTATCTGATTAAACAGTGCGGCGAGGGTGGTTCAGATATGCTACCTCGGCTTGTCATGAATGTGACTTTGAAGTAAACTCTATCAATTTGTGTGAAGTTGAGCAAAAACTTATTTTACCCCAATCACTGTAATTTCCCACAATGCACTGTGTGAGAATTTGAAGTAACCAATGATCAACAGGTTGGGGTAGAACCTACCTTATCTTGGTATATAATTACCCAATCAGCGATTGACAGGTTGGAGTGGGACCCATCCTATTTATAAATATAAATGGAAGTTTTTTGGAAGAGTATTTCCACTCTATTAACTCGCTTCTGAAAAGGGATGAATTCACACGCTATGTCTGTAAATTGTGTCAAAAATCTTACTCTCATAAAACTCATTATTATAGATACAGACGAAAATTACACAAAAATGTAAATTTTAAACACACTGTAGGGGGAACGAACCCAAATACAGCCGAGTTAACAATCAGATCTGTCTGTAACCAGCTACCCAACCGCCAGTGCATATGAAATCAGCCTTTAATTGGAACAATGCATTAACAAGTGGAAATATTTTGGGGCTTGCAAATAAGCTAGAGCCAGTAAAACCGCTAGTGATGGGGGAATCACTGAGGGCAAAAGCTATAGATGACTTAACCAGCCTACCCTCAAGCAGAATTCAGTGTATTGAACCATGGGGGGAGTGAACAGTTGCAGGAAATACGCACACCCCCGAATGCTGTAGCTGTCCCGCCCATAGCCCAGGGTATGAGACAAATTACTGAATCTTCAACATCGAGTTCTGAAGAGAAAGAGCTGCTCTACAAGACAATCTTTCAGCGCCATTCAAACTTACGCAATGAAAACACCAAACCACACTCCTTAAAGACCAGTTTTTCAGTGGAAAATCATCCGGACTGGATAGCCGTTATACCCGATTCCATGTAGGATATGGCACTTTTGTTACTCCAGATAATAAAGAATATACCCAATTTATCCTGAGATGAGAAAGATCGACTCGTGTATAACGGCATTACAATTTCGGGCACCAATATGTGTGATCTAATAAATGATCTGCTGAGAAAAAGAAAAGATTTTCAACCGACATGCTGGAAAATTTTGTCAAACATCATTAAAGATCCAAATATCCCAAGGGGTCTGATCGGAAATAAAGAACGTATGGCCTTTTTTCTTCCAGAAAACAATATCTCTGCAAAGCTGCGATGGACCAGCCTTTAAAGAAAAGCCCCTGGAAAAGACTGCGAATGTGGAATGGACTTCGTGGAAGCTCTAATCAATTATCATGAAAATGGACGAAAAAGCAAAAACTCATACCAATAGGGTGTTATTCCGAATAGCCTTATATGGCGGTGTTCATTTTACTGCAAATTTCATATTCATTTGTAATTTAATACGACTAGTTTCGACCTCTGGTTAATATCGATATTTAAATAAATGCAATATATCTCAAATTTTTACTTTATTACTGGTGTGGGGTCCCTTGCAGTTGGGGCAGGAGGGGGAGTTTGACCTGCATGCCTTGGTGAGGTGGTTGTCTCCACATTTCATGCAGGTCAGACTGCCCCTGCATCTGTTGGTGACGTGCCCAAATTTTTGACATTTGTGGCATTGGATTGGAGGAGGGGTAGATCTGTACTCCTCTACCACGTGCTTTCTGCCATTGACGCTTAACCCTTCCAAGATTATTTTTTGTTTGGTTATACTGTTGGGGCAGATAACCTTCAGCTTCCACGTGTGATTACCCGTGGCTCTGGAGGTGAACCTTTCCCACTTGCACCCTAGAATACCCTGGCTGATGGCTTCTTTTGGGTGTCGGTGTGTACCCTTGTCACCACGGCAATATTTACTGATGTTTTTTCCCCTAGAGGAAGGGTTGCCTGTTTATCCTGCTTTTTATGTTTGTCCATGGGTATCCTCGTGGGTATCTTCTTTACAGCCCTCATGGGTGTCCTTTTTATAGCCACAGAGAAGTCTAGGCTCATACGTGGAGTGGCTGCCTCCTGGCCGGACGCTCTGACTGTTACGTTTTTTGGTGACAGTGGAAGTGAGAATATTATCATCTTCACATGGGTTGCTGCTGATAGTGTGGTTATTGTTATTGCTGTCATTTTGATAATTAGTACTGTTGACCTGAGTGGAGTTGGGAGAGGGGGAGGGGGTGTGCTGGAGGCTTCTGCACTTTTTAACCGCTCTAGGTGTCATAGTGGAGAATCCATCAGCACCCGTTACCTCCGCAACTCTCATTCAGAGTCATAACTCTGTTGTTTTCTCTTTTGGGGAGTCTCCCCACCCCCTGTCTCACATTACTGGGGTCTCTAACGGAAAGAGGTTCCCCACCGTGCTAAGTGTTGTGACTGGAACCGAGTCCACTGGCTTCCGTATTTAACAACTGCGACAGAGATCTGTCTGGGTTAAAGGATTTTGTTCCCAGAGGATCCACTGTAACTCTTGAAATGTTTTTGGAGTTGACTCCACGCATTCGGGTAGCCTCAGCATAAGATTTTGGGCTGCTGCCCTCCTCTGATGCTGTGACTGCTGAACTATGGACTCTCTTTTACTTGTTTTTCCAGCTTCGAGACTATTGACATTACTATTGACACTACTGCTTTCCTTATGGGAAAAATGCCCTCAGAGGCAGCTAGGACCTCTGTCGGGCTGACATCTTTATTGTCTGGGACAGAATGAATCTCTGCCACTACTTGGATCTCTTTAGCTGGAGACCCAGGAGATAGTAGGGATGGCAAAGTAAAGGATTTTCTAAGCATATCAGCCATTTGAATATATTTGGCCCTCAGCGCTTCCTTCATCCCAGCATCCTTAGCTTTTAGCTCTTCCCTCAGCTCAGCAGTCTGCTTTGATAAATCTGCAAACTGCTTTAAAAAAGCCTCATTGATCCCCTCTGACTCCCTATTCACTTGTCCCCCGAGATTTTTAAAATTGCCAGCACTAACCTTATTTCCTGTCGACTCTCTTCTTACAGCTATCTCCCTTTCCTTCTTGTTTTTCTTATCATCTTTCTTCTCCTCTCTTCTCTTCTCCTGGGTATTTAAGGCAGATGATTTTATGAACTGCGACATTTTTATTTTTCCTAGGGTGAATATATATGTAATTGTGTGTTTTGACTCTTTTAATTTTTCCACAATATGATGGTGATCACTTTCCTGGAAGGCTGATGAAAATCTTGAGTTGTTAACTGGTCATGTGAAATGAGTGAAATGACGTTATGATATCTCCAACAGTGTTTTATAGACAATGCGAGGATCGTAAATGCACCGAAGAACGCTTACGCGTCAACTGGATCGAGTGCGGGAAAAAAATGTTGACAACGGACGTTTACTATCACAGTCGTCCGTTGTCAACATTTTTTTCGAGCACTCGATCGAATTGTCGCGTGAGCATTCTTCGGTGCATTTACGATCCTCGCATTGTCTATACAATCTAACACGCATCTCAAACAATTTGTTTTGAGACAACATGAAGTACTTTCTAGATATGAACGAATACAAAATGTGGAGGTCCGGGGAAATGTCTGAAGCTGATTGGAATCGCCGATTAGGAGAAGAATCTATCAGAGTAGAGGGAGAGAAAGCACGGAGGCGCCAATTAGCTGAAGATATTTCCGATCATATGAGGAGAAGTGGTGGACCTCAGAAATACACTCGACAGTGGGGCCAGCAACTTATTGATGAGTTGGAGCGAGAGGCAGGTATAAGACCGTTCTTAGCTGCCCGCGGTTATGAACTGGAGAAACACCGGGTGAAGAAAGTTAACTTGTTTCCTGATCTTAATTGGCAGCCAGAAAGACGGTATAAAAATGTGAGGTTAAATCCAGTAACCTGTATCCAGATTTAAGTGAATTCTCATGGGGATACCTAAAAAATCTGGATACAAGTTAGTGAATTTCAGCTTGACAAAAAATCAGGATACAAGTTAAACTCATTCATCCTAATTCTTATTATCTCTGTTTGTCATTCTAACCTATCAATAATTTGTTACACTCACATATGAGTGTGTTTCTAAATGTGCCTTCGTGGTAGCCCTTATAAGGGCTAAACACAATATTAGAAAGAGATATCTTGTCATTTTCACATACGCAAGCAAGTCTTTGTCATAAAAAAGACAAAAAACAGTTCCCTTATCCTCCTGTGAAACTTATAAGCCAAAAATGTACTATAGGAGTAAGTCATAAGCATGAGGCGAGGGCCACTATAGCCCCCAAACATTTTTAACACTGAGTTTTCCATAGAGTCCATAGGGTTAGTGTTAAATTGTGAAACTTATAGCCCCAAGATTTTTAACACTGAGTTTCCCATAGGGTCCATAGGGTTAGTGTTAAATTGTGAAACTTATAGCCCCAAAAACTTATAGCTCTAAGAACTTATAGGGACAAACCTGAATCCACTGTGCCAAAAATGCTTGGGGCTATAGTGGCTCCCCTAACTACTCCTGCGAGTGGCACAATGCAAGCCCATGTGGACACCAATAAAGGAACTTCATGAGCTAGCAAAAATAGAAACTATCAAAACACGATTAAAAGACCTACAAAACAAAACCCTCAGCAAACTCCAAGATAGTGAACTTATGGTTGAGCTGAACGAACACCAGAACTCTTAACAGAAAAACAAAATAAGTTTCAGAAAATTAAAATTTTACAATAGAATTAAATTGCGTGGAGTCAGTGAGGACTGCCTCGCTACTATTCATTGAGAACTTTAGGATTGAGTCCTTGAGGACTGCCTCGCCACTCCACAGAAGCGCGACTGAAACGCGATTAAAAGACCTACATAACAAAATCCTCAACAGACTCCAAGATAGTGAATTAATGGGAGAGCTGAACGAACACCGAACCCCTAACAGAAAATCAAAATAAGACACAGAAAATTAGAATTATTCATTAGAATTAAATTGCGTGAAGTAAGTGAGGATTGCCTCGCTACTCATAGAGAACTTTAGGATTGAGTCTGTGAGGAATGCCTCGCAACTCGGCGTGTGGGGAGTGGTCTACGAAGAAACCCACAACACGCACCAGCAATAGCAACAATCAAACAGCAGCTGCAATGTACAGTAACGGAGTTCTATCTTTCTCTAATAATGATATGGAGTAGTGGAGTCAGTGAGGTTTGCCTCGCTACTCACTAAAAAACTAGGATCGAGTCTGAGGGGACTGCCTCGCAACTCTACGCCTGGGAGTGGGCTCCAATGTAACCCACCTCTCGCCCCACCCACAGCAACAATCACACAGCAGTCATAATATACAATAGCCTATCTCTCTCTACCTTTCGCTTTTCCAAATGAACACTCGCTAATTTTCTTGCAACACTCATATCTAGAAGACGCGTGGAAATAGCAGACGAAGCGTATTAGGAATTGGAACAACCTACCTCCTTTCAGTTAACATACATACGAAACCACCAAGCACCAAGCAAGGATTGAAACAAGACAAGCTTGCCTGGCTTGGACCATTGTAGATGTTAATTAAATAAACAATTGAATAATAAAGATATAACAGCCCTTTTAAGAGCTTTGGGTGTATGTCTGAGAGCATGTGGACTGGTCTTGCATTCGTTGTGAGGACTTAAAGAATAGTGTTTGGTCCTCACAATGTTTTTCTTTGTTCTCGCCATGTCCCCCACAAATCAAACAATGCAATCGGTGGATTTAACCATGTCTTGTGAGGACTTGTTTGTCATTGTTTGCCCCTGATAACAAAAGAAAAAATAACAAGTACCCACAACGTATGCGAGACACGCTAGTGTGTGTGTGTGCGTGTTTTCCCCATCACCCCTGTCATCTGTTCCCCTTGAAGGCAGACCAGATGGCCAAGGCTCAGCATCCACTCTCCATAATAGACTGATGGATGACTCCCAGCTTTCAAAAACACGTATTGGTGGATTTTTTTCCTTTTTGTAACCGTTAAGGATAATATGCTGGGGCTGCTTACAAACCAGCGACTGTTTGGGTTTCTTTTTCTTTTTTCTAAAATTACCACCAAACTGCGGTTTCAGTATTACCATTAATATGCCCACTTCTCTGAGCAAACACGGAGCAGAACTCTTGTAGTTATGCACAATTTCTAGCCATCTTCCATGTCGAGGTTCTCGGAGATCTCAACCCACCACCCTACTGCCAGTGCGCACACTCAAACTAAATAAGATTATTGGCTCTCGCTTCCGACTCTCGTGGATTTATAAGCAAATAAAGCTGTAAAGCAAATAAAGTTATTCGGATCACAAGGAATTTCAGTCCCACATCGTCCCTGTGCGCCTTCGGCGCGCAGAAACTGTTCATTCATTCATTCACATACATCGAGCTAATGATTAGGTGACTTGAAAGTGTCAGTTATATTTGAATTTGTGCCAAGATGTCATCAGGTTTGAATTATCCTAGTTATGATTTAAAAAGAAAAAAAGGACCCTTTTTTCAAAACATATCATTGAGCTCATTCCCAAAATGGACCACACTTATTCAAATTCAATTGGAACTACATTAACGTCATTATTTCAGTTGTGATTTATCGTTTGAAACCATAGTAGTATGTCATGTACCCGGACAGGACCCATTTGGATGATCTCATGGATGATCTCATGTGACGTCATAGTCACGTGACGCAGTGGCGCCATGTTGTGTTGTCATGGTAACCCGCGTGGGCGGCCATCTTTTGTCGTCATCCCCATAGTGATACGTGGTGTGACTGCGCATGCGCAGCGCGTGTTGTTAGGGTGATACGTGTTTCTGTCGTCCATTTTGTACACTGGAGGCCGCCATCTTGGTTTCTATGGTAGCACGTGATTGCTATGTTACCCAATTTTTCTGCAATAAGACGGGGTATGTTCGGAGGGTATGTTCGATTGTAGAAGAGTAAATCTAATTACCACAAACAACCCGACAATCCTTCCAAATCACCAAAATCCACCCCAAATTACCGAAATTGACTTTATTTGATACGGATTTCCCATTTTATCTGCTTAGCACGTAGTGCTATAGTACCGAGAGGGTGCCGGGTGTGTGTTCCTTTGTAGAAGAGTATTTTTCTGGTTCGGATTTTCCCAGAATCCCTTTTTTGGATCTCATGACGTGTTTTTTCCCTATTAAGAATAGCACGTAGTGCTATAGGACAAATGTACCCAGAATCCTCTGATTCTACTTGGAACTATATTTTTATAACTTCCTACGCTCTATTTTTAGTAACATCCTTAACTGACCCCCTTACTGATTGTTAGGGTTTATATTTAGCAATTTCTTTAAATGACCCCCCTAACTACATGATTTTAAATAATAAAATTAATGAGGATCAAGATGTTTTTACACTGACCAATCAGATCGAAGTTAATCAACCAATCAAATTACTGTATTCCCATTGTGTTTCTTTTCCATTACTTTCTATACTAATTTTCTAAATTTCCCAACTTTAACCTATAATCCTATAGGAAACTAACACAAACGCCCATCGAGAATGAAAATATCGATGAAAAAACGTTGTGACGTCGTGACGTTTTCAAAAACATCCGTCACGTCGAAATAAATTCCGCAGAAGAGTAACGTCGCGTCATTCTGTTTCGATCCTTCGAACTGAACACATCGCTAGAGAGTTTTCTATAGCAATTTTGCCTTCGCAAAACTTTTATGAAGATGGAGTCTGACGCTGCTACTGCCGTTACCAGTACTGATGTTTACGCCTGTGAAGAGTGTGGAAAGACCTTTACTGCAAGAACGAATCGAGATCGCCATCGGAGAAATACCCATGGAGAGCAGAAGTCTTTCGACTGCACCAACTGTAACAAGACCTATGCTTCCAAGCAGAAGCTGGATCAACACCTGAAGAAATGTTTGGAGACCTAAACATGTATGGAATGCGGCCAGGAGTTCAACCAACTACTCCATTTTAATCGACACAAGAGCGTTGTCCACCGGCCAGTTCCTGTACCATCTAAAAGGAAGACTGATGAACCGAAGAGAGGACCACCCAAACAACCACGGACCACGACGACCACCTTTTATGATGTTGACCCTATTGAGTTTGACAAGAATATGATGTCTGAAGAAGAGACCGATGAGACGTTGACCGTGTACGAAGATAACTGGAGTTCTATTAGAACTCGCCACACGATGAACAGAAGAGTCCAGGACCAGTATAACCACCGGATCAACGATATGAACCTGAAAACGATGAATGATGAATTGATGACTACCATATTTCTGCCACAACAGCTAAGATTTAAAATTAATCTTAGTTTTGGGTTTATCCTGCGACACAATGAAACGAATGAACTGAAGTATTACCATCCATCACAAAACAACGCCCGGGTACTTGATATTCCACAACTAGTATGCTGCCAAAAAGACTTTGAAGAATTCCTTGATGATGTCATGGAAGAAGATATCCTGGAATGGGCCAAGTTAAAACGACCCAACACAAAATGGCTTGTGGAGAGAGTTACGAACGTCACATTTTATGTGAATAAGCTGAAAGATCACCCAATTGGAATGACAGAAGATCTTCCCGACTACATTCTCCAGAACAAAGCAGTAAATGCTTTGGTGAAATATAAACATTACCAATTTACCTACGAAGACAACCTGTGTATTTTCCGCTGTTTAGTTTTATGGAGTGGTTCCACAGCACACAATTTGAACACTACAACAGATGCCATGTACAACAAGTATACAAAGAAGCCAAAAAATGAATTCCGTGGAGTAACTTTAGCCGAATTACCTGACTTGGAGAAATGTTTTGAAGTAAATACCCAAGTATATGAACTTGTCAAGAATGATGATGACCAAATTGTTGCCAAATTAGTACAGAGATCTCACAGAAAGTATGAAGATACCATGTATGTGAACGTCTACAAGAATCATTTTAGCTACATCATCGATATAGACCAATACTGCAAATCCTTTGAATGCCGCAAATGCGGCAAATTATGGCACACTGTGAAGAAATTAAATCGTCACGAGAAAACCTGTACAGATGAAGTAAATTACCAGTATGTTGGCAGTGTATCCATCCCAGTCCATATTTGATCTGTTAGAAGATGAAGGTATAGAAGTACCCAAAGAGAAGAAGTTTTATCCATACCGTGCAACGTTTGATTTTGAAAGTTACTTTGTCAAATCCAGTCTACCTGCTGACAGTGATAAACTGATATGGGAAGCCGAACACCGACCATTGAGTGTGAGCATATGTAGTAATGTTCCAGAATACCAAGAACCGAAATGTTTTATTACAAATGGAAATTCTCAAGAACTTGTTGAAGGAATGATGACATACCTCACAGCTATTTCATCTCATTGCCACTAACTGATGCAGACCTATCATGCTTGGACCTTGTTTAAACTCAGACAGAAAATTGATGAAACGCTGGAAGCGGAAGCCAGAGCTACTGGAGAAGATACATCCAAGATGCACCCTTTACAAAAATTGGAGAAAAAATTTCAAGACTACCTGCAAGAGATGCCTGTCATCGGATTCAACTCTGGAAAATATGATATGAATGTAGTCAAGCGTGAACTGATGACATACCTGAAGAGACAGAATCCACTCAAGTTTGCAGTGAAGAAATCAAATAACTACATGTGCGTCTCGACAGAATCTTTCAAGTTTGTTGATATTTGCAACTACCTCGCTCCAGGATTCAGCTATGACAAGTTTTTGAAAGCATTTGGCTGCTCCGTGACGAAGGGATTTTTACCATATGAATGGATCGACAGCTTGAACAAATTGGATCAAGACCACCTACCAGACCATGACGCCTTCTACAGTTCTCTAAAGAAAGAAAATATATCCAAAGAAGAATACTGCCAGCATGTATGGACGACCTGGAGATGACAACTTTCCGTGATTTTCTGATCTGGTATAATAACCGAGATGTAAAAGCATTCCTTGAAGCAGTTGACAAGCAGTTTGCTTTCTACCAAGAACGCCACATCGACATGTTTAAAGATGGTATCAGTGTTCCGGGCCTCACGTATCTTTGGTGCCTAATGCAAGAGATGCCAACGGGTTGGAGTATTAGACGTCGTGAAGAAAACCAGTTTAAACCAGAACATCCAATGACGTATGGTAAAATGGCTGAACAATGGTTAGAGTTTTCATCCATGAGAGATGACATCCACATCAGACATCAGTTTAACGGAGCTGAAAAAATGATTGGTCGAAGACAGTTGCCTGTTGATGGTTGGTGCAAAGAGACACAGACTGTATACCAATTCCATGGCTGCTTCTGGCACGGACATACCTGCATCAAAGATAAGAATGGCCTTCCTATCATCCATAGTGAAGTCAGAGATAAACCGATGAAAGAACTGCTACAAGACACCCGTACCAATGCAAAGTACATCACCGATTTGGGCTATAAACTTATTGAAATCTGGGAGTGTGAACGGAGAGAGATGAAGAAGACCGATGCCACACTCAAAGCCTTCCTGAAAGAGAACTTTTCAGACAAAATAGATGGTGCGATGACAGATGAAGAAATACTGAACAAAGTGAAGTCCGGTGAACTGTTTGGTTTGGTCGAATGTGATATACATGTACCAGATCACCTGAAAGAGATGGCATCTATCTTCAAGAATACAGATATTTCCATAGATGATATTGGTGAACACATGAAGTCCTTTGCCGAGAAGAATGGAATCATGAAGAAATCCCGTAGAAGTTTGATCGGAAGCTATGGAGCAGAAAAAATGTTGTTTGCAACCCCTTTACTGCAGTGGTACCTCCAGCATGGTATTGAAGTTGATCACGTCTATCAAGTTATCCAATATAAACCAAGAAGATGTTTTGAAAAATTTGGAGATGAAGTATCTGAAGCAAGAAGACAAGGAGATGTTGACCCCGACAAGTCGATCGTTGCTGACACCATGAAGCTGTTGGGAAATTCTGGATATGGCAAAACCGCCACCAACAAAGAGAAGCATCGACGTGTGTGCTATTGCGATGACGAAGAAGTTACCAAAGTTGTAAATGACATGTCCTTCAGAGCCTTGAATCCATTAGATGAAACATTATATGAAGTCGAATTGAACAAGAAGACCATCAAGTTGGATCTGCCACTTCACATCGGATTCTTTGTTTACCAGTATGCGAAACTCCGGATGCTTCAGTTCTATTATGACATCATCGATACCTTTATCAACCGCCAAGATTTCGAATATGCTGAAATGGACACAGATTCTGCATATCTATGTACCTCGTCACCATCCATAGATGAATTAGTGAAACCAGAGAAGAGAGTAGAATTTTACAAAGAGAATCACAAGTGGTTTCCATCAGAGTGTTGTAATTTCCACAGAGATGATTATGTGAAAACAAAATTAGAAGGCAAAGAATGGCTGTCATCCTCATGCTGCCAATAAAGAAAGCGTTTTGACAGGAGAACTCCAGGCTTGTTCAAGGTAGAATGGCAAGGAACCGGCATTGTTGGACTGTGTAGTAAAACATATTATTGTTTCGGTGCCACCAATAAATTCAGTTGTAAAGGAATCAGCAAACGCCACAATGATTTGACGAAAGACAGATATTTGCAAGTTTTGAAGACTCAAAAAAGTGGATCCGTCATCAACCGAGGATATGTGATGAATGACAACACTATGTATACCTACAGCAGAGCAGAGATGGACTATCATATTTCTACCCAAAACGAAGAGTTTTAGAAGATGGAGTTAGCACCATACCACTAGAGATTTAAAGAAGAAACAATTGAGTGAGTGTCATATTTTTCTACAACCTGAACCAAGTCTAGCTTTTGCCTACAAAAAGTCCTATTTAGTTGACCGAAAAATTCCTAAAAACCGAAATGGTTTTTAGGTGGTCTACTCAATCATATTAGGCTCATCAAATTTTTAAAGTCCTTTACGTCATTCTCTAAAGTCCTTTATGGCAGTCCTCATAAAGTCCTATATGGCATTCTCTAAAGTCCTTTATGGCAGTTTTTCTCTAAAGTCCTTTATTGCAGTTCCCATAAAGTCCTATATGGCATTCTCTAAAGTCCTTTATGGCAGTTTTTCTCTAAAGTCCTTTATGGCAGTCCTCATAAAGTCCTACATGGCAGTCCTCATAAAGTCCTATATGGCAAGTTTTTCTCAAAGTAAAAAGTCCTTTATGGCATTCTCTAAAGTCCTTTATGGCAGTCCTCATAAAGTCTTATATGGCAAGTTTTTTCTCTCTAAGTAAAAAGTCCTATATGGCAGTCTTCCAAAAAAAAAAATTCTAAATGGCAAGTCTTACAAGGCAATACATTTTTCTGGCGTAAAGATTTTTCAATTTTTTTTATTTATTCTAATACAGATACTTTTTTCATCATTATCATCATCATCATCATGTTCCTGATATACTTTAGGCTAACCCTATTGGAATTGGAGGAGGATACTTCTTTACTTTTTAGTTTCATTCAAAACTTAGTTTCATTCAAAACTTTTTAGTTCCATTTATTTTTTAAAAAAATGTTGATTCATAGTATCTTTTAGGTTACACCTATTGGAACCAGATGCTACTTCTTTATTCAAAATTTAGTTTCATTCAAAACTTTTTAGTTCCATTTATTTTTAAAAAAAATGTTGATTCATGGTATCTTTTAGGTTACACCTATTGGAACCAGATGATACTTCTTTACTTTTTAGTTTCATTCAAAACTTAGTTTCATTCAAAACTTTTTAGTTCCATTTATTTTAAAAAACATGTTGATTCATGGTATCTTTTAGGTTACACCTATTGGAACCAGATGATACTTCTTTACTTTTTAGTTTCATTTCATTTTTTTTAAAGTTGATTCCTGGTGTCTTTTAGGCTACCCCTATTGTATAACCAAAGGAATAAATCATCATCATCATTACTAAGAAATTCTCTGTTGTGAATATTTAAAAGAAATGAGAAATTTTTATGATAGAAAAACTGAATTGCTAAGTTGGACATGTTGTTTTCGTTTTCTTTTTTGATGAACAAAAAAAATTCCCTCAAAGAGGATACGAACTGTAGGGGGTGGGAATGCACTCGAGCTATTTGACTTATCTCCGTTGGACAGAGGTTTGCAGCTTGACCTGTCCCAAGCCAGTATAAAATGCAGAGGGCCATATCCTACAGTTTAAGGATCAAGATTGCTGTTTGATCGCAAACTGACCAATCAGATCGAAGTTACTCAACCAATGAGATTAGTGTATTCTCATTGTGTTTCTTTTCCGTTACTTTCTATACTAATTTTCTAAATTTTCCAACTTTAACCTATAATCCTATAGGAAACAAACACAAACTCCAACCAAGAATCAAAAACTCAATCAAAATTTGTTGAACTGGGGTGATGTTTTCAATCACGTCCCTCAAAGATATATAAGATTAGGCAAAGCATTTGGCATCATTCACGATCGAACCATTGACCAGAGAAGATGTTCCGAATTATCACCAAGCAGACTTATGCTAACGTCACCCAGTACCAGGATGAACTGAAGATTCATCTCAGAAGATACTTTGAGGCAAAAGACCAGAAACCTTATCCTACGAAGACTGGTATTGCTCTATCTTTAGAAGAATGGTGTGCCTTGAAATCTCAAATAGAAGAAGTAGATGCAGCCATCAAAACCCAACAAACAACTTTAACTGAAGTTCCTGAAGACACTAACCTACTAACCATGAAGACTTCAAAAAACCAAATCAAGAACCACCTTTGAAGAAGAAGAAGAAGATCACAGTGAGAATAACCCAACCACGACCATTGATCGTTGATGAAATTGATAGTGAACTCAGGCAAGTTCGCTTGCAGCATGGACTTTGCTTGGCATATGCTCATTATGTCGAAGAGAACATTGACGCTGTAGTGAAAGAAAAATGCTATGGATGTTCAGTCGATCACCCAAGTCAGATTCAGCATAATGTATGCCTGATGATGTCTGAAGAAGAGAAGATTATAACATGTTTTAGTAAAGCACTTGAAAGAGTTAACAAGAATGATGTCCAGCTACTGTGGCACCATAATACTTCTGGAATGAATCCACCACCAGTACAGAAAGAGTATGAAGATATGTTCGAGAGACCTCTCAAAAATGAACAGAGACGTTGTATTATGGATTTGGTGATTGAATTTATGACCATCAAGAAACCTGTTACAATTGGATTCTAATTGAAGATGTAAATAGATGATTTTAATAAAAAAAAGAAAAAAAGACGAAAAAAAGTATAAAATGAAGAAACAAGAAAAAAAAAGTGGTAATGACGGTTAAGTTATTTGACAAATATCAAACAAACTTAAACTGTCCCCAGCCAGTAAGTCAGAGGGCCACCAATTTTAATATTTTTTGAATGACGGGTCATATTGACCAACTCTCCAAAAGGTATAAAAGGTGAGTAGTCCCCACGTTCGGTGGGGGGGGGGGGGGGGGGGCACCTCCCCAAAAGGTATAAAAGGAAGTAGTACCCACATAGAACAACAAAGATGGATCCTCGTTGGAAGCATCCATTCACTTGTTTATTGTGTGGTCCCACGGGTAGTGGTAAATCTTCCTTTGTAAATCGGGTTATTCAAAACATTCAAAATATTATATCACCTGTTCCAAGTCACATCATTTGGTGTTATAGTGAATGGCAACAATTATACAATACTTTACCCCAAGTAGAATTCGTACAGGGTCTCCCTCAAGAATTAAAATCTGATAGTTTAGTCATATTGGATGATCTGATGCTCGATGCAGATGTTCGAGTGTCTAGATTATTTACTGAAGGTAGTCATCACTGTAACATTAATGTGATGTACATTGTTCAAAATTTATTCGATAAAAATAAAGTCCATAGGACTGTAGCTCTCAATAGTCATTACATGATCTTGTTTAAAAATCCTAGGGATCGTTCTCAGATCTCACACTTGGCAGCACAGATGTATCCTGGTCATTCCAAGTTTCTGAGAGAAGTTTTTGAAGATGCCACTTCGACACCATACGGTTACCTTTTAATACATCTCAAACAAGATACTCCTGAACACATGAGATTAAGAAGTCAAATTTGTCCTGGAGAAACCCAATATGTGTACCTCCGAAAAGTATAAAAGGGGAGCAACAAGTCTGACTCGAGTCAGAAGCATGTCTGACCGTCTCAAGCACAACATCGCTCTTCTCAAGGTTCTTATTAAATCGAAACCCGCACTCGTCAAATCTATACTAAAACATGCAGACAAAGAATTGATAACTTGTTTGTGTGACTGTGCCTCGAATATACTGAAGGGAGCAGTACCTCTGACCAAAGCTCCGAGAACCAAACTCGTCCGTCAGAAACAACTAGTGAGGGCAGTGGGAAATAAAGGTACCTCTGACAAAAAGTGGAGACAAATCTTGCAGAAAGGGGGATGCTTGGGGGCATTGCTACCTCATGTACTATTGGGTGCTGTTAAAGGTATATTTGGATGATGGAATAATCAAAGAAGATGGCTTTGGTAGAACCAAGGTTATTGGAACGTCTGCAAGAGACTCCAAGACAACCGAATGAACTGCCTGTTTCATCACTGGATAGAGAAATGAGAGATATTCTCGATGCCCCTTTTCTTTCGGCTGATGAAAAGATGACTCAATATAATCAAATTTTGCGAAGATACTTGACATTTCAACAAAAGGTAATGGCTCCTCGACCAATTAAAGTCGAATTCGAGAAAGATAATAAAGACGAAGACATTCTCGATTCTGTACCTATGACAATGAAGAGAAAGGGATAGTTGTTGTTGAATCGTATTAGATGTGACCCAAATATATCTTGGAAGGAGAAGGGTGAATTAGTCTACTAAGATCAAACAGTGGTAGGGTCGAATGTAACAGATCTTCTAGACGATTTACTTAGAAGACGAAAATCTTTCCAAGCAAAGGGATGGGAAGTGTTGGCCGAAGCTTTGAGAGATAGTAACATACCCCAAAAATTAATTGGTCATAAAGAACGTTGGGATTTTATGAAACAGGCACCGATAAAGTCGGAACCTAAACAACCAAAGAAAACAGAAACGCCAAAGTGGACCGAAAAAAGGTATAAATAGAGTTAACACTTGAACAAGGCAGTCATGGAAGCATTGTACTATGATTCTGAAGTGCCTGGTAGTTCTGGTGGTGTAGACGCTCTTCGTAGAGCGTCCAAGAAAAAAAACTAAACAAGTTGTAAAATGGTTAGAGACTCAAGACACATACACTCTTCACAAACCTGTTCGTCGTATATTTCCTAGAAGGAAAGTAATAGTAAGTGGTATAGATGCACAATGGCAAGCTGACTTGGTAGATGTTTCAAACATAAGTAAATTCAACAAAAACATAAAAGTTTTGTTGACATGTATAGATGTGTTTAGTAAATATGCTTGGGTGATGCCATTACAAAACAAACTTGGTGACTCCATCGTGAAAGCTTTTAGTAAAATTTTCAAACAAGGTCGTAAACCAGAAAAATTGCAAACTGATCAAGGCAAAGAATTTCTATACAGAAAATTTCAGAATATTCTCAAAGATCACAAAGTCGAATTTTTCACTACACAAAATGTTGAAACAAAATGTTCCATATTAGAAAGATTCAATAGAACATTGAAAGCCAAGATGTGGAAATATTTTACCAAGAACAATACACTAACTTTTCCACTTCAAAACTTGGTGAAATCATATAATCATTCTCATCATCGTAGTATAGGTATGGCCCCCATTGCCGTGAACTTTGAAAATCAAGAAGAGGTTTGGCAAAGGTTGTATGGGCAACCCATAAAACACAAGACACCAAAGTACAAAGTAGGAGACAGGGTGAGAATCAATAAAGTTAGGAAAACTTTTGAGAAAGGTTATTTGCCCAATTGGACTGAAGAGTTATTCACAGTAGTAGCCATCAAGAAAGGACATCCAGTCACATACATCTTACAAGATGATAATGGAGAAATATTGAAATGGTCATTCTACACTGAAGAGCTTCAGCGAGTTTCACATAAAACTATTTACAAAATCGAACACGTACTTAAGAAACGTGGTCGAGGTAAGAAAAGGGAATTGTTCGTAAAGTGGTTGGGATACCCAACTTCGTTCAATTCGTGGATCAAACAGAGTCAGATCACCTATAAGAGGAAGTGAACCTCTGAAGTTTCTTCCAAGTGGAAGAAGGATCGAACGGTTCTTGGCCTCTGTTTGGTAAATTTTTGTAAAAATTTCACAAATAATCATTTTGTATATCATCATCATTACCAGTGTCGTTAATCTCACTCTCGAAAACACAGACAGCAAGTTGTGGACTGCTCTCTTGAGCAGTAGCATAGGATATTTGTTACCAAATCCAACCATTAAGAAAAAGTAATGTTTTATTTGACTCTACCAAGTAATAGTTCTATGAACGTGTTTCCAGAAAACACGTTGACTACGTACACCACTCAGTTATCACAACCAGTGAATCTCACGGGAGAATGGGAAGTAGGTCTGGCAGAGATTCAGTATCCAAATACTTGGTTCAATATTCGTGGAGAAGAAGCTTTCGTTACAGTGTTCTGGTCTTTGAAAAAGAATTACCGACTTACTCTCAAGGAAGGTCGTTATTCGGATCCCATTGACGTGATACGAGCTATCAATGGTGTTAAAGAATTACTCTTGCCTCGTCACGATAAGGTAGCTTTTGAACTGGATGAAGTGACTGGTAAAGTTCGTATCACGGTACGTGGTGGAGTCGTGGTCACATTGAGCCCTACTCTTCAAAATATGTTGGGATTTAATGAGTGTGTTTTTAAATCAGGAACTTACAATTCTTCCAGAGTTGCCGATGTCAACCAAGGATTTTATTCACTCTATGTATACTGTGACTTGGTTCGTGACCAAGTCGTAGGAGATACAAGAATACCACTTCTTCGTACCGTGCCCGTGCGTGGAAAATATGGAGATATCATCTCTAAAACATTTGAGAATGTGTATTATGTACGAGTAGAATGAAAAAATTCAGTACCGTCCAGGTGTATATAAGGGGTGACACAGGAGCCATAGTACCATTCGAGTTCGGGAAAGTGACAGTGCCACTTCATTTCAGAAATGAAATCGTAGATTTCTTCATTTCACATAAATATGACTTACTGTTGTAAGTCCAAATTATACGAAGAATGTTACACGAAACAAGCTGGGAACGGTCTATCGGGTTTTTCTGGAACTCATATACAGAGAGGATATGGTATGGGAAGTATATTGGGAGGACTGAAGAATATGGTGTTACCTTTATTGAAAACTACAGCCAGGTCCGTGGAAAAACAACTCGTGAGAAAAAGAGCAGCCTTTGCCGAAGATGTCATTGAAGGGAACAATGTAAAAAAGGCAGCAGTCAAACGAGTCAAAGAGGCTGGTGCAGGAGCTTGGAATGAAGTGGTTGGTGGTTCAAAACCACCCGGCAGGAAAAGTATAAAAAGGCCCGCACCACGCAAAACTAGCAAATCGACAAAAAGAAGGAGAACTGTTCAGACCCAAGACCATCTCGGTGCATGATGTCTCTCATCAATGAAAAATCTTGTGAGTGTGTCAACAGCGAACTCGACTTGTTTTCCATACCACCAACACAGACTAGTGTGGAACATGGGCAATGGGTAGAACACAGGCCTTTGGCGACTATAGGAAACAGTGGTCCAATAGAATTCCACATTGCTGGATTAGGAGATGATTATTTGAATTTGGCACAGACATACTTGTATGTTAAAGCAACGGTTGTAGATTCCAATGGGGCATCAATTGCACCCGATGCCAAAGTGGGCCCAGTCAATTTATGGTTGCATTCCTTATTTAATCAAATCGATATCAGCTTGAATGAAAAACTGGTATCTCCTTCCAACAACACTTATCACTACAGAGCTTTCATAGAAACTTTGTTGAGTTATGGACCAGCTGCCAAGAAGTCACAACTGACTAATGAATTATGGTACAAGGATACGGCCGGACACATGGAAGATTTGACAGATGATAACAAGGGATTTCTTCTTCGAAAGAAATTTATAGAGAAAACTAAAATCGTGGACATGACTGGAAGATTGCATTTGGACATGTTTTTCCAAACTCGTTACTTGCTGAATGGAGTTAATGTTCATGTTAAAATGAATAGAGCCAAAGATGCTTTCGCATTGATGGCCGATACCGATACATACAAGATCAAAATTCTAGATATATCCATGTTTGTACGCAAAGAGAGACTCCAATCATTCGTGAGAATGGCTCACGAGAAAGCACTAACAAAAGCAACTGCAAAATATCCTATCGACCGTGTGGAAACCAAGGTGTTTTCAGTGCCGAAAGGAAATCTGAGCATTACACAAGAAAATTTATTTTTAGGCCAACTACCTAAACGCATCGTAGTGGGATGTGTAGACAACGATGCTTTCAATGGAAACTTTTCAAAGAATCCATATAATTTCAAGAACTACAAAATCAATTACTTGGCTTTGTACGTGGATGGGCAGCAGATTCCAGCCAAACCATTACAACCTAGATTCGAACAACAAGAAGTGGCCAGATGTTATGCGACTCTGTTCCAAGGAACTGGACAAATGTATGAGAAAGAAGGAAACCACATCAACCGAGAAGAGTACATAAATGGATACACCCTATTCGTATTTGACCTGACTCCAGATCTATAACATGGACAACACTTCGATCTGGTGAAGAGAGGAAACTTGAGACAAGAAGTCCATTTCGAAAACCCATTACCAACCACAATCAACGTACTGGTGTATGCAGAATTCCAGAACATCATAGAAGTGGATAAGAATAGACAAGTAATCTTCGATTACTCAACATGAACACGTTGCAGTTAGAGAATGCACTTCGATCAGATAGTTGTTTGAAGAGAATATGTTTGGGTGTATTTGCAAGAAACAAATTACCAAGACGATTACCAGATCACAGACCAGTGGCTTTGGCAGCCAACACGGATCCAGACCACAGAAAAGGAGAACATTGGGTGGCTCTCTTTGTGAGTCACCACAACGCAGAATACTTTGATTCCTATAGATTACCACTACAACACAGACCATTCGAGAATTTCCTGAAGAAGAATTCCAGATATTGGAAGTATAATACAAAACGCCTTCAAGGACCATTACCAGTGTGTGGACAATACTGTCTGTTTTACTTGAAACATCGCTGTCGCGGTGTACCGATGGAAACCATATCCGACATGTTTACCACTGATCTACTGGATAATGATCTGTTGGTTAATGACGTCATAGATGAAACCAGCCACTAGATGTCGCTGTATTGAAGGAAAACTATACAAACTTGTGCACTTGGTGTTCAGCTCATTTGTGTTTCGACAGCCAAAAAAGAAGGATGTCTACTAATGTGACCGTCTTCAAACTTAACAACGATTTACAGATTCAACTGTTCAAGAACGACGTTGGGTTCCAGTTTACCACAAGAGATTGGGAACAAGTGACCAAAGCAGTGGATATTGCAAGGAAGAGAAGCCTTGAAATAGGAGAACCCAAACCAAAAAGAGAAAGAAAACCAAAGAAGAATGGAGATAAAAAGGATTGAAGAATGTTCACTATTCCATGTTTGATCAGGATGGCACTGAATGATTATCAATCAAGAAACCATGAAACAAGAAATCCAAGAGACTTTGTAGAGAGAATGAGCGTTTCATTCGAAACGTATTTTCCTGATGTTCCACCACCAGTACTGGAGCAGTTATTACGTGGAGAAGAAAAAATAAGAAAGACAACAGAACAAAGACCACCAAAACACATCAAGTATGCATTGGAGGAAAATCGTCTCAAGACATTTCAATTCATGTTACAAAGTGAAAGTGTGAAAACCCCGAATGAACTGACAAAAGCTGGATTCTTTTATTTGGGGACAGGAGACAGAACTCTATGTTTCCACTGTGGTATTATTGTTCGTTTCTGGGAAACAGAAGATGATGTTATAGAAGAACACAGAAAATATTCTCCAGACTGTTATTACATTCATAATTTACCACCTGAATTCATGGACGTTGACAAAGAAGAAGAAATGGCCATCAAAGAAGAAGAAATGGACACATCATTTCAAGAAGAAGATTCACGGAGGACAAAATGTAGTGTGTGTTTATTTGCTGAAGCCAATGTCGCTCCGCGATCGCGTAACCATTTGTACCTGTGTAAAGACTGCAGAAAGACTGTTTATGAATATCTGACAATCTACACACCATAAAAAGATGTATTTTTGTTGTTGAATAAAAGAAATTTAAATTTATATTTAGTGTTGTTATTTTTTTAACTTTCCATCGAAGTACAAAGAAAAATCAAAATGAGGGATAGTAAATTAGACCTCGTACGACACATCTGTTGGGTAGATCCTCATATGAGTATATGGTCGAACTTAGCTTCATGGCCTTCATGTACACATATGGGTCCTACTTGTAATTTAAATACTGGATTCTGGGTAAATTTGTCCAATAGCACTACGTGTTATTCTTAATAGGGAAAAAACACGTCATGAGATCCAAAAAAGGGATTCTGGGAAAATCCGAACCAGAAAAATACTCTTCTACAAAGGAACACACCCCGGTACCCTCTCGGTACTATAGCACTACGTGCTAAGCAGATAAAATGGGAAATCCGTATCAAATAAAGTCAATTTCGGTAATTTGGGGTGGATTTTAGTGATTTGGAAGGATTGTCGGGTTGTTTGTGGTAATTAGATTTACTCTTCTACAATCGAACATACCCTCCGAACATACCCCGTCTCATTGCAGAAAAATTGGGTAACATAGCAATCACGTGCTACCATAGAAACCAAGATGACGGCCTCCAGTATACAAAATGGACGACGGAAACACGTATCACCCTAACAACACGCGCTGCGCATGCGCAGTCACACCACGTATCACTATGGGGATGACGTCAAAAGATGGCCGGCCACGCGGGTTACCATGACAACACAACATGGCGCCACTAAGTCACGTGCCTATGACGTCACATGAGATCATGCGTGAGATCATCCAAATGGGTCCTGTCCGGGTACATGACATACTACTAACCATTTATGGGTGTTCGGAGACAAAGTAACTTATTTTCATTGTGAAATATTTTGATAAAGTGAATTGTTTTATACATTTGTAAATATTCACATACAATGTACTGGTCGTATTAAGTATTCCATAGCAATAAATGATATGTGGTATAACAAGTGTTATTCATTTTACATGTAAGGGTATGTACTCGTTCTCGAGTACGTTACATAGAGAGTAATCGCTTGACAGGACTGTTTGCGTGAAATAATTCATGAGAGGTGAGGGACGTTGTACAAACACGAGTGCGCGAACGCGCCCGAGTGTTTTACAATATAGTCCCTCGCCTCGAATGAATCATTTCACGTAACCAGTCCAGTCAAGCGATTACTCTGTTTATTACTTTTCATTATTAAAGATAATTATATTATTTAACCCTTTACCTAACGTAACGGACAAAAACGGCCAGCGCTATTCTCAAAACTCGCCAATTAATTTTCATTATTTTTCATTTTTTTCTCTAAAACATAGGTTATGACCCCTCATTGGAACGAGCTCGTCGAGCTCGTTCCAATGAGGGGGTCATAACCTATGTTTTTGAGACAAAAAATAGTTATTCAAGAATTTTTTTTTCAAGTGTCGTCTGCATTTCATGCTAGGTAAAGGGTTAACAAAAACAAACCAATGAAGTCGCCATTACACCCACGACAAAGCGCCTTCGTTTGCGCGCACGGATACATGACACAATTGTTGATTGCATAATTCACTTGTGAAATTATCGTTTATAATCAAACCCGGAAACCCCAGTAAATCACACTTTGGGAAGTAATAAAATGTACTCAGTACTCGTACTCATACATTTCCCCAGTACTCGTACTCGTGCTTTGCTTACACCTTTTCAGAGAACTCGTACTCGAGTACTGCAGTCTAGTACTCGCCCCAGCCCTGCTTACCACCCCAGCTTTTTACACCAATGGTAACCCCTACTTTCTCACTCGAGACAAAACAAATCGTCGAAGGAATTGTATTTAACGAAGATATATTTACATGAATTCTCAACCTGAAACGATGCAAATTTTTTTTCCACGACACACAATCGCTACAATTATTGTCGCTGGTCGATCGGCTGATACTAAAAAATGTCTCGACCAACCAGCTTCTTCGACACTAGAACACGAACCAACAAAGTTAATTATCGTAATATCCACGTCCTCACAATTTCCATACAAAAACTTTGATATTGTGTGTTCGCTGTCACTTGATCGTGAGAGAGAAAAACTGAACACGAACATTTCTTGGCAACTTCACTTTCAGTGTCAATCAGGAGAAAGTATGAAATATTTATTTCTTGTAAGCTGCGCATTTCTTTGTCAATCGGCTGTTTGTATGAAGTGGGCATTCAAAGAAGAACATTCATTTGGTGAGAAAAATGTTTAATAAAATGTCTTTACCCTTTACCTGACACGAAAGGCAGACGACACTTGCAATTAAAATTCTTGAATAACTAAATTTTTTTTCATTTTTTTTGCGTCAAAAACATAGCTTATGACCCCTCATGGGAAAGATCTCGGGTTATAAGCTACGTTTTTGAAACAAAAAATTAAAAAATAATGAAAATTGAATGGTGATTTCTGTGAATAGTTCTGGATGGTTTTTCCGTTATATTGGGTAAAGGGTCAACGAACTGTTTTGTCAATTTTTTCTAGATTTTTATCGTTTCAGGAATTGTTTATGAGAATGCTACGGATCTCCCCCCCCCCCCCCCCAATAAAAAAAGTTCTAGAGCGGGGCATTGCTTGGAAAGTTTGTACCATGGCAGTGGTTACATTTTTAACCACTTACCTAACACGAAAAGACGACACTTGCAAACAAAATTCTTGAATAACTAATTTTTTAATTTTTTTTGCGTCAAGAACATTGCTTATGGTCCCTCCTTCCTTTATTTTATAGGAATTCGAAGTTTGAATGGCAGACTAATTGTGCGGTATTGGAATGGTGTGTGTAGACTAATTGTGCGGTATTGGAATGGTGTGTGTGTGGGGGGGGGGGGGGGGTGGGGAGGGGGTAAACAAGATAATTTAAGCTATCACGTAAGCACAGGGCTGCACCATGCCAATATTTTTGGTTAGTTACGGGAGAAAAGTGAGGGGTAAAGTCAGCCTTGAAATGAATACTTATTTCATTGAGAACCACATCAGCAGATAGGAAGCAACTGCACTAGGAATGCTTACCGCACCGCGAGGACAGTCCAGTCCCAGTCCACAACGTTGCAGGACCAGCTCTTGGCCACCTCTCGTGTGTGACACCCACTGATACAGCGACCAAGTAGACTTTCATTACTTTTAATACGATGCAACTGGCTATAATTCAAACTCAATGATTACGCCTACATTACAGTAACTCATTGCTACGCCATTGGGAAATGGCCATTCAAAGTGAAAAGTGTTTAGAAAAATATCAGACACGCCTGTAGTATTGATTTTGCAATCCAGATGACGATAAATGTACCCCACCAAAAAAGGACCTTTGAAAACTCGAAAAAACAAATCTATCGCAGGGGGTGGGGGGGGGGGGGGGGGTTGGGGTTTGGCGGAATCTTTTTGCGAGACGTTAGGTTGAATTTTTTTGCATCGATATTTTTACCACTCACCTTTTTGGCATTTTTTCCATCGAGATTTAGACACCCATCCCCAAAACAATTTCTTGCTCTGATACAGTTTCTGACATCTCAAAAACAACTGGTGAGTCCTGCTTACACCCTGTGATGATACCTATTCTTTAACCCTTTACCTAACATGAAAAGCAGACGACACTTGCAAACAAAATTCTTGAATAAGGATTTTTTTTCATTTTTTTGTCTCAAAAACATAGGATATGACCTCTAATTGGCACGAGTGCGTCGAGCTCGTTCCAAAGAGGGGTCATAACCTATGTTATTGAGACAAAAAATGAAAAAAAATAATGAAAATTAATTGGCGATTTTTGTGAATAGTGCTGGCGGTTTTGGCCGTTACGTTGGGTATAGAGTTAAGACGAAATTAAATTAGTAATTAGTCAATACAAATGGCAGCATGTGTTGCAGTGGGATAAGTGGAAAGAAACAAAACTATTTTCCACTTAATGGTAGCTGTCATATAAACTGATCACTATGCCATTCCAGATTTTAGAATAACCCAACAGTAATGACAAGTACCCACCGAGGACGCAGAAATTCAATCTGGATCGCAGTGTCCTAGAAAACGTATACTTCGTTAGGCCTCTACTCGAATACACTGATGCTTTCTGGGATAATTGTTCAGCAGCTCAAGTTGCCGAGCTAGAGAAAATATAGATCGCAGTCGCAAGGATCATCAATTTAAACAATATTTACTCAGAATTGAACATGATATAAAAAACACAAGAGATTGATAATATTACATTAACTGTACAGAATTGTTTATAGTAAGGTATGCATTATAACAAGATATATATCGAATAAACGTATAGTGTTTTCAAGTAAAACATTTATTCTACGAGTAGGATTAAGAATGAAACCGACGCGCCTCTGGCGAGTCGGTTTCATTCTTAATTCTACGAGCAGAATAAAAAAATTTATTCTACCCCTAGTAGCGACGGCAAAGATGTAACAGTGCCGTCGCTACTAGGGGAAAAGTGTTAAACCTATGGGGAAAATTTATCACCCTACTAGAAAAATAAAGCAAAAATTTATTCAAGGCCTTTATTGTTCGAATATACAGACATTTATGGGATAAATAGAAATAGCTGACAATATCAATGGAGAGAATTCGGCAGAAAGCACCTAACTCATATAAGCCGTCTCCTGGGGCATTTCAAAAAATAGCAAAGTATATAGGTGGTTGCTATAACTGAGGATCATTACCGGCCCAACTGTCCGTTGTAGTAAGTCTTTATTGCTTTATTCCGAAACACGTCGCAAACACAAGCTGTAACTGTACTTCAAAATGTATCACCACATGTCGCCCTCATATATTGCCAATAAAGTTCTCCCGATCGTCTCATCGTCAGATCTATCGTTCAACCTCAGGTCATGTCATAACCACAGGGTTCCTTTTGTCGGCCTCAATTGTATCAGTCTTCTTTTATCCCGAGCGTTACAGACCAATGGAACAAGCTGCCGTAATAAATAAACGTATCGACACTTCTTTTTGGATCTGAATTCTTGAATAATCAGGAAAACCGCCTTGTTTTTGAAGTGGTGCATGACTTCATTTTGTCATGTGGGAGTTTCCATAGACCACTGAGGATCAAATTACCACGTGCGATTACTACAATATGACGAATTTACCTCCATTCCTATAATCCTACTCTCCTTTCCATTTTCTTCGCATGGATCACCACCAAGACTGCTTCCGTCTCATTTCTAACTAACGCTGCTTCTGCTGCTTACTAACGAGTGTCTTGAATGTGAAGGCAATGTATTGTGCATTCAAGCTGGCATCCCCTGTTTTCTATTGCTCGTCTTCTTTGTACTTTCTTTTCACCTTTTCCTTCATTCACATGCAAGGTTTTAAACAATATCACGTATCGCCGTCTGGTAGTTTGACTCCCCATGCTTATCTTTCTATGAATAGAATTACCACCAACTTTCTCACCGGTTTTATCCCTGGCGGGGGTGTCGTGTCCTTGCACTCGCGGTTACCTGCTTGTGCCGAGTACGATGCTGTCAAATCAATGTGAATGATCTCTCAGGTGTTTGCTGCCAGGTCTACACTCTTAGGGCCTCCATACAGCCCTCGCTGCGTGTATGGATGCAGTGCCCTGGCTTGGCACATGGCTGTTATCAATTTGGTGATTGACCATAGGCAACGGGTTCCAGAAGGCGATATATGAGTCCATCTACTATATTATACCACATTTTTGTGTAAATTTATGAATGACCCCAGGAGATGACTAACAATAGCTTCTAGCTTTCTCTCAGATCCCCCCATTACATACCAATATGGTATTTTGTTAGTATATGTTATATTTTTGATGTTCACTATATATACTTTTAGTTTTTTGGTGTTCAATCCTGTAACATATAGCATACTTATTGAATAAATATTGTTTAAACTAATGACAAGTAACTCCGGTTACACCCCTTTGTGCACCGCGCTTGCAAAATGAATTCTGCAATATATTTTGTGTTGTATTGAACTGCTTACTTTTTCTCATATGTACGTAAATTTTACGTGCAACGTACACAGCACATAATGGCGACGAGAACGCAAGAAGCCTTTTTAGTTCCACTAGTGGTACCCACCATGGGAAACGGCAAATTAGACTGTTTTGACGAAACTGCTGAAACTTGGGAAAGTTACACGGAACGGCTCGATCAATATTTAGTGGCAAACAACGTGGCCGATAGCAAGAAAGTCCCATCTCTTATTCGTTTAATAGGTCAAAAAACGTATGGACTGTTGAAAAACTTATTGGCACCAAATAAGCCCACCGAGAAAACGAAAACTTATGAACAATTAATTTCATTGTTAGACTCTCATCTTAAACCAAAACCGTCCATAATTGCTGAACGTTTTAGATTTCATAAACGGGAACAAGCTGCCTGGTAAGGGGTAAGATCGTTCCTAAGATTAGCAATACATTGTAACTTTAACCCTTTACCCAACGTAACGGTCAAACCGGCCAGCGCTATTCTCAAAAATCGCCAATTAATTTTCATTATTTTTTTCATTTTTTTCATTTTTTGTCTCAAAAACATAGGTTATGACCCCTCGTTGGAACGAGCTCGTCGAGCTCGTTCCAACGAGGGGTCATAACCTATGTTTTTGAGACAAAAAATGAAAAAAATTAGTTATTCAAGAATTATTTTTGCAAGTGTCGTCTGCTTTCTACGTTAGGTAAAGGGTTAAAGATACACTGCAGGATACATTACGAAACCAATTTGTCTGTGGTGTGAGACATGAACATATTCAAAAACGTTTATTAGCCGATTTGACATTAACTCTTGAGGCAGCTGTTAACCCTTTACCTAACATGAAAAGCAGACGACACTTGCAAAGAAAATTCTTGAATAACTATTTGTTTTCAATTTTTGTCTCAAAAAAGAGCTTGTTCCAAAGAGGGGTCATAACCTATGTTTTTGAAACAAAATATGAAAATTAATTGGCGATTTTTGTGAATAGCGCTAGTCGGTTTTGGCCGTTACGTTGGTCAAAGGGTTAAAATTGCTGTTGGAAACAGCAAGTCATGATGCTTCTGAACTGCGTGGTCAACGCAAGCATACTACAGAGTCTGATGAGTTGAACAAAATAAAAACATTTAAACGCCCAACAAAGAAACCAGTCAAATTTAAACATTTAAACATAAAATGAATATTCAGCCCAGTAGGAGCATGGTGGCTCAGTGGTAGACTGTTGGATTCTATGCTAGCCAGAGGTCCCCGAGTTCGATCCCCGTCCGGGACGACCAGCGTTGTATCCTTGGGCAAGGCACTTTTTCTCGGTTACCTACATGGGGGCACGATGACACCGTGTACTAAGGCGTACTGCTCGTCGATGGTGCACATGTCTTCAAAAGCTGTAACTCTGCTCGAGCGGAGCTTGAACAGAGTTAGAATGTTGAGGAACTGACAGTTGCTCGTCGATGCTCGGCGGTTCTCTCCGGTTTCCCCCACCTGTAAAACTGTCACGGTCACAATTACCCACTGTGCATAAGTATGTGACCTTAACCCCAATGAATAAATATATAAATAAATATAAATTGTGCGGAATTATCGTGGTAAAACCAAATGGATCCCTGGAATTATACATTCCAAGGCAGGATGGCTTTCACAACAAGTAGAAATTGATGATCAAAACATATGACGGCGTTATGTTGCTCAAATTCGTCAATCAAAGGTACAAATTGTGGATTCAAATACTTCTTGTGACACATACATACAACATGTTACCAACCCAATTTCAAACCCAACTGCAGATTCAGTGATGCGAGGCAGAACACTGATAGTAGTCTATCTCCACCCAATCTGTTTATACACTGTCTAATAATAATAGTGTGGATGAGCTTCAGTAAGCACCAGATGTGACTGTTCAACGGTATCCGAAGCGTTAAAACATACATGCTGATGTGTGTGTCAATGCGAAATGAAAGTCAGTTTTATTGATTATATGTTATAAGGGAAGCAACTCTGTTTTTGAATCAGATCATTTGTTTGTCAGTTGTGTCGCAACGAAAAGAGCACGTTTCTTTTGTAATGAACGTGGCAGCATTAAATCTGAAAGGTAACGATTTATTATTTTTATCTCTACCAACGAGCACTCGTCACCAGCATGGTGAAGAACGAAACTACACGAGTAGCATGTGATGTAGTTTTCATCCTTATTCTGGAGGACCTCAGTCGGGGACCTCGGAAGTGACGTCATATCAAGTGACTCAGAGGCGGCATGTTTGGTTGTCATTATAACTCGCGGGAGCGGACATCTCATGACGTCATTACCATAGTGGTATGTGGTGTTAGTGCACATGCCAAGTATCCAAAGAATAATGTCAATGGTACAGACATTTAGTTCCCAAAGATTAATGTCAATGCAAAAGACAGAGAGTGTCCAAAGAATAATGTCAGTGCTATAGACAGTGAGTTTCCAAATAACGTCAATGCTATAGATATTGAATTTCCAAATAATGTCAATGCTATAGACAGAGAGTGTCCAAAGAATAATGTCAAGGCTATAGACATTGTGATTCCAAATAATGTCTATGCTATAGACAGAGAGTGTCCAAAGAATAATGCCAATGCTATAGAGATTGTGTTTCCAAAGAATGTCAATGCAATAGAAATTGAGTTTCCAAATAATGTCAATACTATAGACATTGAGTTTCCAAAGAATAATATCAATGCTATAGACATTGAGTTTCCAAAGAATAATGTTAATGCTATAGACATTGAGTTCCCAAAGAATAATGTCAATGCTATAAACATTGAGTTTCCAAAGAACAATGTAAATGCTATAGAGATTCAGTTTCCAAAGAATAATGTCAATGCTATAGACAGCTAGTATCCAAACAATAATATCAATGCCACAATGGACAATGAGTTTTCAAAGAATAATGTCTATGCTAGGAACATTCATTATCAAACGAATAAAGTTAATGCTATAAACATAAAGTTTCCAAAGAATAATGTCAGTGCAAAAGACATTGAGTTTTCAAAGAATAATGTCAATGCTAGACATTGAGTATCCAACGTACGAAGCCAATGCTATAGACATGGGGCGCCCAAAGAATAATGTCAATGCTATAAATATCGAGCCTCCAAACAATAATGTCAATGCTATAGACATTAAGTACCCAACGAATGAAGTCAATGCTATAGACATTTAGCGCCCAAAGAATAATGTCAATGCTATACCCATCGAGTTTCCAAAGAATAATGTCAATGCTATAGACAGTGGGTTTCCCAAGAATGATTTCAATGCTATAGGCAGTGAGTACCCAAAGAATAATGTTAATGCTGTAGATAGTGAGTTTTCAAACAATAATGTCAATGCTATAAACACTAAGTATCCACAGAATAATATCAATGCTATAGACATTGAGTGTCCAAAGAATGATGTCAATTCTATAGACAGTGAGTATCCAAAGAAAAATGTCAATGCTGAGGACAATGAGTATCTAAAGAATAACTTTAATGCTATAACTAGTGAGTTTTCACCCAGTAATGTGCATGCTATAAACACTGAGTATCCACAGAATAATATCAATGCTATAGACATTCAGTGTCCAAAGAATGATGTCAATCCTATAGACAGTGAGTATCCAAAGAATAATGTCAATGCTATAGACAACGCATATCCAAAAAATAACGTTAATGCTATAGATAGTGAGTTTCCAAAGAATGGTGTCAATGCTATAGACAGTGAGTGCAAAATAATAATATGAATGCTATAGACATTGAGTGTCCAAAGAATGATGTCAATCCTATAGACAGTGAGTATCCAAAGAATAACGTTAATGCTATAGATAGTGAGTTTCCAAACAATAATTTCAATGCTATAAACATTGAGTATCCACAGAATAATATCAATGCTATAGACATTGAGTGTCCAAAGAATAATGTAAATGATACAGACACTGAGTTTCCAAATAATGTCAATGCTGTAGACATTGCGTTTCCAAAGAATAATGTCAAAGCTAGAGACACTGAATATCCAAAGAATAATGTCAATGATATAAACACTGAGATTCCAAAGAATATTGTCAATGCTATAGACCTTCAGTTTCCAAACAATAATGTCTATGCAATAGACAGCGAGTATCCAAAGAATGATGTCAGCATCCAAAGAATAATTTCAATGATATAAACATTGAGATTCCAATGAATAATTTCATTGCTACAGACACTGAGTGTCAAAAGAATAATATTAATGCTATAGACAATTAGTTTCCAAAGAATAATGTCAATGCTATAGACAGTGAGTATCCAAAGAATAATGTCAGTGCTACAGACAATGAGTTTCCAAGGAATGATGTCAATGCTATAGACAGTGAGTATCCAGGGAATAATGATAATGCTATAGAATAAGAATAATGTCAATGCTATAAACATCGAGTTTCCAAATAATAATATCAATGCTATAGACAGTTAGTTTCCAAACAATAATATCAATGCCATAGACTGTGAGTTTCCAAAGAATAATGTCAGTGCTATAGATATTGACTATCAAAAAGGGGCGTGGTGGCTCAGTAGGTAGAGATGCAGGCTGGAAGCCGAGAGGTCCTCGGTTCGAATCCCACCTGCGGCAACCACGTTGTGTCCTTGGGCAAGACACTTAACCCTCATTGACCATGTGGGGGCACGGTGACGCTGTTCACTAAGGCGTACTGCACGTCGATGGTGCACCTGTCTTCAACCAATGCTAATCCTGCTTGTAAGTTAGTATGTTGGGGAGCTGACAGTTGCTCACCGTTGCTCGGTGGTTCTCCCCGAGTACTCCGGCTTCCTCCACCCGTAAAACTGTCGTGGTCATGATTAGCCATTGTACAGAAATATGTGACCTTAAAACACCAATAAATAAATAAATAAATAAATAAATAAATAAATAAATAAATAAATAAATAAATAAATAAATAAATAAATGAGTATCAAAAGATTAATGTTAATGCTATAAACATTGAGTTTCCCAAAAATAATGTCAATGCTATAGACAGCGAGATTCCAAAGAATAAAGTCAATTCTATAGACATTGAGTATAAATAGAATGATGTCAGTATTATAGACGTTGAGTTTCCAAAGAATAATGTGAATGCTGTAGACACTGAGAATGCAAAGAATAATGTCAATGATATAAACACTGAGTTTCCAAAGAATAATGTCAATGAAATAGATAGCGAGTATACAAAGAATGATGTCAGTTTCCAAAGAACAATGACAATGTAATAGACATTGTGTATCAAAAGAATAATGTCAATGCTACACACAGTGAGTTTACAAAAGAATAATGTCAATGCTATAGACAGCTAGTTCCCAAACAGTAATATCAATGCCGCAATAGACAGCGAGTTTCCAAAGAATAATGTCAATGCCATAGACATTGCTAACGAATGAAGCCAGTGCTATAGACATTGAGCGCCCTAAGAATAATGTCAATGCTATAAACTTCGAGTTTCCAAAGAATAATGTCATTGCTATAGACAGTGGGTTTCCCAAGAACGATGTCAATGCTATAGGCAGAGAGTACCCAAAGAATAATGTTAATGCTATAGATAGTGAGTTTTCACACAGTAATGCCAATGCTATAAACACTGAGTATCCACAGAATAATATCAATGCGATAGACATTGAATGTCCAAAGAATGATGTCAGTCCTATAGACAGTGAGTATCCAAAGATTAATGTCAATCCTATAGACAATGGGTATCCAAAGAATAACGTTAATGCTATAGATAGTGAGTTTCCAAAGAAAGAGGTCAATGCTATAGACAGTTATGCAAAAGAATAATGTCAATGCTATAAACATTGAGTATCCACAGAATAATATCAATGCTATAGACATTGAGTGTCCAAAGAATGATGTCAGTCCTATAGACAGTGAGTATCCAAAGAATAATGTCAATGCTATAGACAGTGAGTTTCCAAAGAATAACGTTAAAGCTATAAATAATGAGTTTCCAAAGAATTATGTCAATGCTATAGACAGTGAGTGCAAAAGAATAATATCAATGCTATAGACATTGAGTATCCAAAGAATGATGCCAATCCTATAGACAGTGAGTATCCAAAGAATAATGTTACTGCTATAGATAGTGAGTTTCCAAACAATAATGTCAATGCTATAAACATTGAGTATCCACAGAATAATATCAGTGCTATAGACATTGAGTGTCCAAAGAATAATATCAACGCTATAGACATTTAGTGTCCAAAGAATAATGTAAATGCTACAAACACTGAGTTTCCAAATAATGTCAATGCTGTAGACATTGCGTTTCCAAAGAATAATGTCAATGCTATAGACATTGAATATCCAAAGAATAATGTCAATGATATAAACACTGTGTTTCCAAAGAATATTGTCAATGCTATAGACCTTGAGTTTCCAAAGAATAATGTCTATGGAATAGACAGCAAGTATCCAAAGAATGGTTTATTATATGACTTATAGTTCAACATCGCATGCCAACGCTAGCAATAACAATTCCCCCAACCTTTCTTTGATAAATTGGATTGAAGTAAAAAAGAACTATTTTTGTTTACACTTATTTTTGTAACATGTGCACACTTCCGGTGAATCACAGATGCGCATGAATAACTAACAAAGTGAACAGTCAACTATCAGTCAACCGGGACCGCCTTCGAGCGCATCCATTCCCACTCGGAGTAAAGTACTCTCTGCGACAGGAACAGCTAAGCTAATTATGCGAATTCGAACGCACGCACAAATAGTCCGTCATACTGTAGTGATACGGAATCGGATTCCACACTGTGAATTTTCCGGGGACCCGGAAAAGATCGTCAAACAGTAGTAATATTTAGCGGTTAAATTACATAGTCATATAATAACAACATTTATCCCATGGGAGGTGTCGAGTGCCTTTTTGTTAACTATTAACATTAAAGTCATTTTTTTTATTATGACAGCCACAGAGAAGATGCAGTTAAGAACAGTTCCTATATTAGCCAGCAATTAAAAATATTCTCTTGTTCATATAAGATGGATCAGAGACTACCCCTCATGGGTCATGTTATGTTGTTTTTGTTTATTTTACTGATTTTGCCTGTTTTTGTTTTCAATAAATATTATAAAACGTTAATAATCAGAATCTTCTATATATATATCGGGTAACCACCCAACCACCCACCCTTACCCAACGTCTAACGAAAATCTCTCCCCCCACACCCCTGCCTGTTTCTGTTCGCATTTAGAGGGTTGTCATATTCAACACAACGATCGGTTAATTAAAGAAAAACAGCAGCTGTAAACTGAAAACTTTCCAGTATCACGTCAGAGGCGACGAAACTGGAGTGGGAACACGTGCCTCTCAACTTTTCCCACATGCATGTCACGCGGTTAAACATTAAGTTAAAATGGGGGCATCCAAACGTGTCAATATACAGGCATTCCTGTAATATATTATTTGCAAATGCAAACAACATTTTGCCAAAGAATTCCACCGTCGGTCACTTCGGTCTGTTTCTTCTAATTCAACCATGGGTTGGAAAATGATTGAAGTAGAAGAAAGGCACCGGGCAATGACCACACGGCGGCACACAAACATCCAAACGAGAGACTGTAGAGTGCCATGGTAGACCTACATTTATCGATATGGGGTTGTACTTTCCTCCCACCAGGCAGAACCATGGTAACCTTGAAAAGTTGTGCCCCATTGACTCGTGTCAGTAGTGTACTGCAATAGCGACAATGATGAGAAAATGTTTTTTTTCTCAAAATGCGATCCCACCTTCGATGCTGTAGTTACTCCCCCCACAACCACAACCACCACACATACACTGCCTAAAACGTTTCATTCACATTACGTATCACCACTAGCAGGTCTCAATATTTGTCCCGATTCGCGAGAATCTGTTTTGGTTCTCGCAAACCACTGCTGAAAAATCAAGTCTCAGTTATTAAAAGAATAGACAGTAGTTCACTGCTCGGACTCGAGTACCATTTTTATCCTCGAGTGGGGCGCGCGGAGAATTATTTCAAGAGGTGTTAGCCGAGTGGAGCAATCCGCGCGGCCCATGAGAGGATAAAATCGTATTCGAATCCGAGCGGTGAACTTTTGTATTTATTTTATTTTCTCCTTATTTGTTTTCCCAAAACAACCCTTTTCATTTGATTCATCTCAGCCGAGTAGTAAACAATAAAAACATAGTCCGTCATCGCTGAGAGTGGAATACGATGCTTGGAGTGGAATACCATTTTCAGCGAGTGAAAGTGGGAATACGATTTGTTTTGGGAGAAGAAAAACGAATGAAAATAAAATAATTTAGAATCTGAGAGTATTGGTCAATTATTTTTCAGTACATATTTCATAGTGAAAAAAGAAACCTCGTACACGGTGGCAGAGGGGGAGGGGGGGGGGGGTGCTGGAAAAAATTACTGGCACAAGGCAGAAAAAAAAATGCACCCCTTCGGGTGAAAAATAAAATATATGCAAAATAAACATTATTTTTCCTCCATAATTTTGGACATTCACCCCCCTACGCCATCCAGAGTTTAACATATCACTGTAAAATGAGTAATTTTTCATCCATAAATAACTTTTTAATGATAATGAATCGTTATCCATTTCCTCTTCTCTCAACAAATGTTAATTAGAGAGCACTGTATCACTGACGTTATTATATGACTGTAATTTAATAGCCAAATATCACAACTGTTTGACAATCTTTCCCTGGCCCCCTGAAAATCCACAGTGAGGAATCCGATTCCGTATCACTACAGTATGACGGACTATTTACGGGTGCGTTCGAATTCGCATAATTAGTTGTTCAAGTCGCAGAGAGTACTTTAATCCGAACTGGAATGGGTGCACTCGAACGGCGGTCCGGGTTTTTTTTATCGTATTCATATTTTTTATCGTATCCGTGCGCATCGTCGGATTCCCCGGAAGTGTGCACGTGTTAGAAAAATAAGAGTAAACAAAAAGAGTTCTTTTTTACTTCAATCCAACTTACACAAAAATGTTAGGGGAATTGTTAATGCTAGGGTTGTTGATGTTGAGCTATAAGTCACATAATAAACCCTTTATCGCTGCAGTGAAGTGATCTGGGTCTTCGCTTCACGTCTCATCCTCAAAGGCTTCACGTCTCTGCCTTTGGCAGCAAGTTTGATCCGGCGATCTGACCTCCTCTACTCGATCCCGATCACTTTACTTCAGCGATAATATGTATATATCACATATTTGGTTGTTACATTCCAAATATTGGAATATTTGCACCGATATTTGCAAATAAACGATTTTACTTTAGTAGTCCATCAGCAGGTAGCAAACTTCACACTTTTCACTCCAATTCCTCATAATTTGAACTGGAAAATTATTAAATAGGCCAAAAATATGGTCAATACAACTCTCCCGTTCCATAAAATAGTTTAGTAGTCCAGATTCTCTGCCTCAGGTACATTTTAGCCAGACAAATTCAGTGACAGTGATGTTATAAATCATCAGGATAAAATTGCATGAGTAACTGAGGACGACGATAGTGTGTATGATCTCATTGTTGGCTAATCAAAGCAAACACTGGAAATCACATTCAAACATATTTTTTTTTAAATCCTTGTTTTGAATCGTACGAAGCAGAGCAGCAGTGCATGATTCAGTCCAGTAGCATCTCGGCTGATATGAACAACGACCCGAGTCATACGAGCAGCCCGAATGTAATTTGAGGATTGTTATTACGACCAATAGCCCTTGAGCATCTATGTAGAATCACGCCCATTTACACTATGTTCGGCCTTTGTTTTTTGGGGTTCATAACTCGAGAAATAGACAGAAATAAACGATCATTCCTTATAATAAAACCTGAGGGGCAATAACTTTAAACACTTTCTACTTTGCCGAGTTAAAATAAAAACCAGGTCACATCATGCTTCCTAGTAATAACTGAATAAAAAGGCATAGTTTTCTAAAATTCCGTTTGAAATAACGATACATTTCACTGAAACATGTTCTTGTATCATTAAAAAACATTATTGGCCAATGAATTGCGTAAGTTAAAAGGAACGTCATAGGCCACACCCACACATGACTTCAATAACCTTTTCCACTTGACATGAAGGTGCTGTCATTTAAAGCAACACTTAATTAAATTTAATTCTGATTTTGACCATTTCCTAAGAAACAGAAAGCACATTTTGTAAATGTGGAGTTCGATATAAACCCAGATGACATGAAGTTGGTTGAACTTTGTCTCAGGAAGAGTTCGTTCAGGCTATTTGGAAATTGAAAAGATTTTTTTTTGCGTGAGTTTCGTTTGTGGATTATTTTGAACGGCCATTGTTTACGTTTTATTGGGGTAAAACGATGAAGCAGACGATCACCTATTGCATGTAAACAAATTGAACATGGAATTAAAAGCATGATAAGGATTTCATTGTTTATTAAATTTTATTTTGAAGGTCTATTTAATATGATGAGATAAATATTAATTACTTTGCATGTTGAAGCAATATGAGCGTGCTGGGATTCTTTTTCATTCACACAGTGCAACGTAATTTTTAAGACATGCATTGGGGGTGTGGTTTAGGCTGGGCCTAAATGCGTTTTTTCGGTTCATTGTGTTATGAAAATAAAAAAAAAAATCTTTAGACAATCATTTTGCCTGAAAATGCATGGACAGAAAAAACGTTGAATTATACGAATATATTCCAAAGTAATTTGAAACATTAATACATTCTTGAAGAAGAAGAAGCCTTATCTGTATGCGGCTTAAAAAACATTAAATCATTAGCCCTTGGGTATGATTACATATTCAAATTATTTTTCTATAAATGATTGTTCACAAACACATTATTGATCCGTGTTACTGGATAGGGTCTGTAAGCATTCCCCAGTAACTCGACAGAGTAATTCGAAAAATAATATATCCTTAAGCATTAACAAGCCTTATCTATAGGTAAGCTTAGATCACTAGTTCTATAGTATGGCTGCACACTCAAGTTCTCTAACTATAAATGATAGTACAAAAACACAGTATTGATCTATTTTACTGGAGGGCGTCTATAGAATTCGTCAGTAATCTGAACCAATGATGGTTTCTTGAACAAGAATAAGCCTTCTATGTAGTCTACAGAAGTTCTTGATTTATATTCGATGGTTCATAGATGCAATATTGACCATTTTGGTCAATCTGTAAGAATAATGTATCAGAGAACAAAATAAGCACTGATGCTAAAATGCTTTAATTCAACGATAAAAAGAGTAAGTCTCGCAGAACGTTAAAACACGCTAATTACAGTTTTAAATTGTACTATAGTTAAAAATACAGACAACACAGTGAAATGCAAATGACTCTTCTAGCCATGACAGACATAGCTACAATGCACAATGCACCCGGACAAGAAACAATTCACTTGGCTCCAGCCCACACTTAAAATATGCTGTCTCTTAGACTACTTCTTAACACCCCAAAACCTTATTAATAGTATAACCACGGCTGAAATAAGGTCGTCCTATAAAACAGACGACAAACTAATTTCTATGACACTAAAGAAGAAAAAATCGCAGACGGGTCCGGGAACTTGGACATTTAACACATCACTCCTACATGACCCCGACTACCTTACACGTATCAAATCATTTACAGAAACCGAATATACAGAGTTACTGAAAACCCACAATAACCCAATTTTTATATGAGAATATACAAAGTATAAAATAAGAGGAAAGACAATTAAATATACAAAATGGAAATCATGATTAAAAAATTATCAAATAATAATACGAAAAAAGAATAAAGATCCAAAATATCTAAAAAAAAAAACCCAAAACTGGAGACAAATATCACTTCGCACAACTGATTATAAGATAATGACAAAAATTATAGCCCTACGAATGAAACAATCACTACCAACTATAATACATACAAACCAGACCGGATTTATGGAACACAGATATATTGGAGATAATATTAGAAACATCCTCGAGGCTTTTAAAGAAATAAAAGGCAAAAACGATAATGGTTATCTTATGGCCATTGATTTTGAAAAACCTTTGATGCAGGTAGTTGGGGTTTTCTTGGCAAAGTGTTACTACATTTCACTTTTGGCAACTCTTATCGGAAATGGGTAAACATTTTTTTATAGACATAAAGGGCTGCGTCAGTAGCAATGGCTTGACAACACAATCTTTTAGCCTCGGTAAAAGCATAAGACAAGGTTGCTGAATGTCACCGTACCTTTTTCTAGTTGAACTTGAAATTTTGGGTGGTGTATTTCGAGAAAATTGTGAAATAAAAGGCTTACAGGTTAACAAAAATGAGATAAAAATAAACCAATTTGCTGATGATACAATCCTTTTACTTCAAAATGAGAAATCGATAGTCTCAAGCTTAAATCTAATTCACAAATTTGGGAAAGTAAGCGAAATAAACATAAATGTAGGTAAGTCGTCGTTGGTACAGATAAGTAAAGAAATAAAACCCGTTATAAATAATCTTAGAAACGAATATAAAATAAAATTGAAGATAGCAGCTTAATTATATTTGGCATACACACACCAATAAAATCAAACCGCAACCAGTTAACCCACATGATCTATGGCCATAGAATAGATAAAATGGAAATCACAGCAACACAATGGAATAAAGATCACATAACACTATTCGGGAAAACTATAATAATCAAAACGCTAATCGTACCCCAGATAACATATCCTGCAACTATTCTGCCAAATCCCACCCCAGATATGATAAAACATGTAGAAAGAGTAATATACACATTTCTCGAACAATAGCCCTACTAGACTGCCTAAATCGATAATTGTTCAAAATAAGCAAACAGGCGGTCTCGCCATTCAAGACCTACACTTATATTGTACAGCATTGAAAGGTTATGAACTGTCTTGTGTATTTTATTTTTCCACCATCATGATTCGGGGGCAGGCATCGGTTATGTGTAGGAACCCGGTAGTTATATGATTCTATGGCCTATCTAGCATATCTTCCATCTTGTCACTGGTATTTCATAGTTTAGTTTCACCCACATGTCTCTGCTGATGGCACTCAATCCAAGTTCTAGATCAGGCTCCACAGCGAATAGTTTGTGACCGCCCATATCAATTCAAAACTCCACCATTCCTTTCGATATTTGTTCAGATATAATTGGTTCACGTACGTTTTGAAATAAGTCTGACATTTCGACAGGGCAGAATCCACGTATCCTTTTCGGACCGTGGTCCATTCCGAATCTCCATTCTCGATAGATTGATGATGTTATTTGATCCAGCACCCAAATCAGCTCATCAACTCGTTCTTAGTATTTGCCTCGATGATCTTTCATTCTCTAACGTCCATGTATATCTTAGATGCTGCATCTCTGGGATCCGTAGATTTGGCTACGTTCGATATCATATGTTCATTTGCATTCTATTCCGAATTCGTGACTTAAATGCACGTGGGAATCATCTGCATAACATTTTGTGGCTCTATTGGTTGGAACCACTGTATTGCCAGCATTCATCAATCATTTCGATTTCAAGTCTAGATTGACGACGTTCATGTTACTACACACATTTTTATCTTTCGAGCGTCTTTTGAAATCCGCATCTCTATGATCTGCATAATTTGTAGTGGCGGCATCACTGAGATCTATTGGTTAAAGAAGATTATACAGCTTTTGAGAATTTGTGTTCAACGGGTTCTTGTCGAAATTCAAAATGAATGTTCAAAGACATCATGTATCTTCCACCACCAGCACTGTCAATGTCAATCTAGTCTTTTTCTTCTTTATAGAAATTTCTCCATTTGTTCTAAATTAATCGACTGTAAGTTTTTTCATTTCTGTTGTATTATTTTTTTTTTCTGATTTTCCTGTATATAGATATAAAAAATATGATCAGTACAAATCGATGAGATGAGAATTTATCTCACAATCGGGGCGTTTTTGCACTGTTACGCAATTAAAGTTTAATGTATCTGGGCCCTTGATACAAGCGCGTGATTCTGCTGTTGCCAAACAACTTCATTAATATCATTTTTCGATCGCTTCGCGTTTTTCCCTTCAGAGAAAACAATATTAGGTGAGGCGAAGCCGAACCTAATATTGTTTTCTCTGAGCCGTATATGACACTGTATCTGCCAACTAAACGCCCTGTAACGTATTTATTATGCACGGCATGCTAAAATGTCACTGGGGAAGTTAACGCAACGAATAGTTAAATTATGCGCACTTTTCGGTATCTTGGCTGGTTTGTAGCCTATTATTGGGATTTTCCTGAACGCTCGAGTCGAGGCTTCTCTCTTGAAGTTAAAGGATTAGCTTTCGCTATGAAATGTGGAAAACTCCACCTCAATAAACGATGAACGGCATATTTTAAAATATAATAAACCTTTACACCAAGAGGGATAGTTAATTCACCAGGAATTATTGCAAAAGTGACAACCAAATTCACGTGTACGAAACACACAGTTGCTCCACTTCGCAAGACAGTATTCAGAAAAGTGAATCCCAGTGACGTATTTTTTTCCTGAAGTGTAACGTCATCGCTGACCTCAATACGGAGATCAATGAATGCTATTCTATTTTTCAATTTGCGTCTTTCCATCGATAAGGCAAACGAAAACGTTCCTCTTGAAATAGTTTTATAACACATTTTGTGGTCAATATTGTGAGATAAATTGATCATCACCACAGTGTGTGTCTCCGGAAATTCTGATCAAGTCTCGTTGTAGGCACAGAATCACTGTTCTGTTCCTACAACTCGACTTGATCTGCATTCCCGGAGACACACACTGTGGTGATAATCTGTATGTCTTGAAAATGATGACCCGAATACCATTTTTGAGAACATACAACACAAGTGTCCGCAAAACACTTGACCCAGAAGCTGTACTCATTCTGTGTTGTAATAGATGTGCGATTTCAAATACGTCTTCAATTCTTCGGGTGGTATGATCCCATAACTATCGAACATACATGATCCTAAATACACCGGTTTGTCGAAGGTCAAATATGTCTTTCTCATGTGCACGACCACAAGATTTTCATCAAAAATGGTTCGATGCTGGTAATTGGGTTTCATTGCGGATTTTGTAGCCACTGTTTCTGAGGTGATGAGACGAATGTCGGTCCTGTTTCTGGTGTTTTTCATCGATTTTCCGTACATGCAATTGTTCATGAGATCGACAAAAAATACCTAATTGCCTATTGTTTTTAAGTGAGTGTTCTGATCTTTGTACTTTTTATCCAATCTCCTTTGTCGAATCGGATGATCCTTTGGGTAATCCAGATCCACTTCCAAAAGACAATGGAAAGTGTCTCCACTTTTCCATCTGTTCCAGTTTCTTGACAGATTTGAAATTTCCCGCCAGTAATGTGTGACTCCTAGCCCAACCACATAAAGTATTGGCGTCTAAATATGCTATGCATTTACTCGGTTCATTTGAATCGACTTCTTCCATGCAATGATTATTCACTTTTGTGTATCTGTGAGATATCATGGTCATTCTGCCCCTGACTCCTCTTTCGAACATGAACAACATAGTCACATTGGATAATAGTTCCAATAGGATTTCGGTCAGTTTCAACAGAGTGTCACAAGCCAGTCCGGGAACCGTGTAATACCAAGTATGATCTAGATCGTAATGTGTAGAGCAGACTTTTCAAAAGTTTTCGAACACGGCTGCCAGGAGAAGCACATCAGTTTTCAGATCTAAATCATGGTAATCTAGCATGGTTTGCAGGTCGAATAACGTCCACAATTTTTGAGCATGCTCCTAATCGACATCAGAAATATGAGCATTGTAGATGTTCAAATAAAAGTCCTTTTCGGGTAATGAGGTCTCGCCACATCGATCCAAACCATCCATGTTTTCGTATTAATAGACTCCTTTCCTCAATACATTATCTAATTGCTGCTCGTTTTTGAAGTGTTCTGGGGGAGCGCGGTGGCTCAGTAGGTAGAGGTGCAGGCTGCAAGCCAAGAGGTCCTCGGTTCGAATCCCACCTGCAGCAACCGCGTTGTGTCCTTTGGCAAGACACATCGCCCCCACGTGGGGGCACGGTGACGTTGTGTGCTAAGGCGTACTGCACGTCGATGGCGCGCTTGTCTTCAACCAATGCTAACCCTACTTGTGTGGAGTTAGTATGTTGGGGAGCTGACAGTTGCTCGCCGTTGCTCGGTGGTTCTCTCCGGGTACTCCGGCTTCCTCTACCCGTAAACCTGTCGCGGTCATGATTAGCCAATGTGCAGAAATATGTGACCTTAAACACCAATAAATACATAAATAAATATTGAAGTGTTCTGTCATCATTTTAATTCACCCTTCTCTAAATTGCCAAGTAGTTTTTAGAGACTGGCAGACATGAATTTAAAACTGCCTATGAAACATATTTCTCGCTTGATTGGTACATCTTCTTTTTCCCAATGTTTGTTCATCTAGTTTATCTTATCCATGACCGTCCATTTCAAGAAACAAATGTATTTTCTTTACTGTTTGTGATACACTCGATATTATCCTGGCTAACACCAAGATTCTTCGTGAACAGATAACTGTCGAAACCTGACTGATTGTGAAATATCACTGTAAAAAATTAGCATCTTGATATTTTAGATTGTAACTACCCTGCTTGGCACCTTAAAATTTGCTGGTATGGGGATTGTAATCTCTCACTTTCTAGGCTTTTGTATTTTCGGCAAACGATTGTCTACAGATGTGACATTCCGTAATCCTCCCAAATCCACTCTCTTGCTTTCAAGTGATGATCATCTTCTCGGGAGTTTTGAATTGCTTATATAACTTTTTGTATTTGAGATTGTAAGATTTCCATGAACTATTGATCCATATCACCATCGTCTGTACATTTCGTATATGCAAATGAACCCAAGAAATACCGATCATAAAAAGAACACTTCATGTAGAAATAATATCCCAATGGTGCACGTTTTGATATTTTTCGGTATGTCTCTATCGTCGAGCTGACACAAACTCATTTTTACAGTGAAACATTCTAAATGACACAATGAAAGGTATTCTCAATCTTCTATTGTGATTTTTAAATTTCACGGAAGTATTAGATTTAGGCACTTCGATGGCAATGCATTGATTTCCATTACAATATTCCTTGTGGCGTTTTAATGTTTCTTCACATTCGAATAAATTTCGGCAAGTATAACCAAAGAACCGTTCTCCGTGATGTGTCGAAATCTGATTCAATAATAAACAACTTAAATTATTCATCGAACACTAATGCTGGTTGTCATGCTCCGAAATCAACATTGAATTGATTTTTTTTGGTCCCGATTCTTATGTGAACTCACTCTCAGCAGAAATATCTTTCAAGAGGAATTAACACATCCCAATATGTTTTTGGCAATGGTGGGATTCCAAGTTTCGAAATGATTGACGTCTTGTAACCGCGTGGGAAACTTTATTCCAGACCAAGACTCCTTATATTTTGATACCCTCTGTGGATGTTACTGTTTGCCTCTATGGAATGTTTGGGATGCACATCAACATGACCGCCTTTTTGAAGCATTGACTGTCTTCCTTTTTTTTCACGATGATTATGGTTTGTTTCTTATATAAAAAATAAGGCGATTTTATATGTGATGACGTGCGCAGCAGATCAACCTTGTCTATGTAAATTTCTAGATTAAAAGGTTCTACAAATTTCCAGTTACTACCCTTGTGTTGACATATGTCAAGAGATTCTGATATTTTTTCTTTCACTTTATCGAAAAGAACTTTCCATCACAGTGTACTTTTGAGACCTAAATTAAGGCATTTTTTTCGCAGCATTACCAGTTTCCACGTCGATCCTTACAATTTCACACATTAATGTCATTTGCACTTTGATACCTTTCCCTAGATTCTGATGAAATAAATCCACCGTGTGAGATTTTGCCTTTTTCATAAAATTGTCGGGAATGAACTTTTTGTGATCCGCAATGTCAAACAATTTAAAATATCATTTCATGGCTCGAGCTCATTCTACGGGAATGAAAGCGGATTGCATTTTCTTGTATGTTGTTCCCTCTTGATATCGTTTAAGTCGTTATGGTCTTCCATTTTTGTTTCGTTTTAGGGTTCAGCCAGAACTATGCCAACAATATTCATTACTTCGCAAAGCATTTTTTTATTCCTTTTTCTAATTTGATGAGAGGAGAAACACATTCGACTTTCGTTTCCTTCTTCAATTAGAAGACTTTTTCTTCTTCCGTCTTAAATGACTTTTTCTTTTTTCTCTCTCTCGTGACGAATTTTATTTTTTTGTTTGTTTTGTCCTGTCACATTAGTTTTGTCCTGAATTCTCCCTCCCTTGGAAATAATATTCCATTTGATATCTATTGAACTTAGAAAAACCCTTTATAACCCATTTCGCGTGCTTTCAGTCTTAATTCCAGAATTGTTTTCTCTGTAGTCTCGGCACTTATGGGTTTGATCAAAGCGGGTTTGGTCTTCAGACTCAATCCCCTCGGAATACTGAGAACTTCAGCACACTTTTTTAATTCGGGTAATTTGAAATCTTGGAAATGTTTCATATTGGGGTTTTTATGAATATTGGTGTTTTTAATGATATTTATACAAAATGTATTTTTTGAAAACTTTTTTTCCCTTATATATATTCTTAGAAAAAAATGCACCATTCCAAATAACTCTGAAAAATTCTTCAATTACAATTCTAATGTGACACTCGAAATGCGACACAGAATGGGTCATGAATTATTGCGAATCAATGCAATATTGACAGTTCGTCCCATGGGTTCCAATGTGTTCTCTGTGCCAGTAGGCACAGGGAACACATTGGGACTCAGGGGACAAAATGATAATAGATTTTAAAGGCACTCCCAAACAGGTCTGGCATTGCAGAAAACCAAGGGGTGCAAAGAACTGCCCTTCTCAATTTTTTTATAGGCGTGCAGTAGGCGTGCAACACTCCTACACTCACGAAGAATGCCAGGTCTGTTGTGTCTCTGGTGTCCATGTCAGATGATTATTATCATAGGTTTTTCTGGCTGCTTCCAGTTCTATCAGCTGTAGACAAGAACTGCCAAATTTCCAGGGTTGTTATGTCACTGCAGTTTGAAAGCCAAATTTTATGGAAAAACACAAAGGAATGGAATTGAACAGCCTTGAACCCCTCGTGCCCCCCCCCCCCCCCCCCCCCCAATAGAGAGCACAAATATTAAGCTGGGGAGTCGAATCCTGACTGGTGAATCTGAAGAAGATTTTTAAAGAAATCCCCTGATATTGCAAAAAGTTAAACTCTTGGCTCCAATAGAGAGCCCAAATATTAACTCAGGGACGCAATTTGAACAAACTTGAAGCTGTTGAATCTGATCCCTCCGGCCCGCCATCCGATCCTCAGAGATGTTATATACCAAACAGGAAAGGACTCTGACTGGTCGATCTGAAGTAGAAGAGTTTTAAAGGAATTTCGTCATATTGCACTCAGTGGAACTTTGGGCACCAATAGAGAGGCCAATTATTAACAATTTGAACAAACATGAAACTACCTCCCCCCCCCCCCCCCCCCCCCCCCCGAGATGTTTCATACCGAATACCAAAATATGTTCACTGGAGGATCTGATAAAAAAGAGTTTTAAAGAATTTTCCTCCTAATGCAATAAGTTAGTCTTTGAGCTCACATAGACAGCCCAAATACTAAGCCAGGGACTCGATTTGAACAAATTGGAATCTAACAAACTGGAGATGCCACATAACTAATATGAAATGATTCTGACAGGAGGATTTGAATAAGAAGATTTTTAAAGAATTCCCTCATATTGCAGCATGTGAAAAATCGGGATCACAAAGGGAACCCAAATTAATAACCCAGGAACTTGATTTGAACAAACATTAATCTCCCCCCCCCCCCCCCTCCTCCCTAGAGATGTTGTATTCGAAATATGAACGAATTCTGACTGGTGGGTCTGAAGAAGATTTTTAAAGAAATGTCCACATATTTCTCTGAGTTAAATTTTGGGCTCCAATAGAGAGCACAAAATATTAACCCGGGAACCCGATTTGAACAAACCTGAATCCGATCCCCCAGAAATAGTGTGTATCAAATATGTATCAAATATGAAAGCATTCTGACTGGTGGATCTGGAGCAGATTTTTAAAGAAAGTTCCTCATTAACCCATGGACTCGATGTGACCAAACTAAAATCCCACCCCCCCCCCCCCCCCCACCACGAGGTGCTGTCTACCAAATATGAAAGCATTCTGATTGGTTGATCTGACGATGAAGATTTTAAAAGAAATTTCCTCATATTGCGCAAAGTTAAAAGTTCGGGTTCCCATAGGAACCCTACATTTTAACCCGCGAACTCGATTTGAACAAATTTGAATCTGTCACCGCCCCCTCCCCCCCCCCCCCCCGACATGCTGTATACCAAATATCAAAAGATTATAATTGATGGTTCTGTAGAAGACGAGTTTTTAAAAAATTCCCTCATATTTCACTAAGATAAAATTCGGGTTCTCGTGGGGAGCTCAAATATTAACCCAGGGACTCGATTTGAACAGACGTGTATCTGAGCCCCCCGCCCGCACTAGATGTTGTATACCAAATATGAAAGTATTCTGAATGTTGGATCTGAAGAAGAGTATCCAAATATTAACCCAGAGAACTGATTTGAACAAACTTGAATCTGACCCACCTAGAGATGTTGTATACCAGATATGAAAGAAATCTCCCCATATTGCACTAAGTTAAACGTTGGGCTCCCAAATATTAACCCAGAGATAAGAGTTGAACAAACTTGAATCTGAATCCCCCCCCCCCCCCCCTCCTCCCAGAAATGTTGTATACGAAATATGAAAGCATTCGCACGACTGGTGGATCTGAAGAAAAAGATTTTTAAAGAAATTTCCTCATACTGCTCCAGTAGAAAGCCCAAAATATTAGCCCAGGGACGCGAGTTGACCAAACATTAATCTGACACCCCCATCTCTCCCCTAGAGATGCAGTATACCAAATATTAAAGGATTCTGACTGTGGATCTGAAGAAGATCTTTAAACAAATTCCCTCATATTCCACTGAGTTGAAGTTTGGGCTCCAATAGAGAGCCCAGACATTAACCCATGGACTTGATTTGAATAAACTTGAATCTAACTCCCCTTATATACCATATATGAAAGTATTCTGACTGGTGGATCTGAAGAAGAAGATTTTAAAATAAATTTCCTCATATTGCACTGAGTTACAATTCGGGCTCTCATGGGGAGCCCAGATATTAACCCATGGGCTTGATTTGAACAGGCTTAAATCTGACCCACCAAGAAGTGTTATTTATCAAATATCAAAAGATTCTAATTGAAGGTTCTGTAGAAGTAGAGTTTTAAAGAAATCCCCTTACATTGCACTAACTTAAGCCCAAATATTAACCCAGGTACTCGGTTTGGAGAAACTTGAATCTGACCCGTCCCCCCTCCTCCCCCCCCCCCTACACACACATACCACACCGTGATATGGTATACCAAACATGAAAGTATTCTGACTGTTGGTTCTGAAAAAGAATATTTAAAAAAAATTTCCTCACACTGTGTAAATTAATATTTGGGCTTCCATAGCAACCCGATTTGAACAAAATTGACCCACCTAGAGATATTGTAAACAAATTCCCTCATATTGCACGAATTAATTTAAAATTCGGGCTCCTATAGGGAACTCAAATAAAAAACCTAGGGACTCGATTTGAACAAACTTGAATCTTACCCTCCCCCTCCCACCCACCCACCCCTCCCCCAACCCACCTAGAAATGTTGTACACCAAATATGAAAGGATTCGGACTTGTGAATCTGAAAAAGATTTTTTAAAGAAATTTTCTTATACTGCACTAAGTTAAAATTCGCCCCCTCCCCCCCCCCCCCCCCCCCCTCATGAGATGTTGTATACCAAATATCAAAATATTCTAATTGAAGAAGATTGTTTTTAATTTTGGAAAACAATTGAGGGGTGCTATCAGAGTAATGCTCCTTGTGGTGCCCCATGTGGGCGTTGCAATTTTATTTGAACAAACTTGAAGTGACATATGATAAGGAACTTGCATATCAAATTTGGTTCAATTCGGCCCAGTGGTTTATGAGGAGAAGTCGATAATGTAAAGTTCACGACGGACGGACGATGGAAGAAAGTGATTACTTACACTCCCCCTGACTTTCAGTCAGGTGAGGTAAAAATAATGAAAATTAAAAAAAACGGAAAAGGCATTTTTATTTTATTTTTATAAATCTATATCTCTTATTTTCATACAAGGTGTCACTTTCTCTTTATTACGTCAACTCTCAATGACTTTGTCTACTTTTATTAATTTTTTAATATTTTTGAGAGCTTTTCCTCCGAGTTGGTCTACTAGATTTTTATCCAATTTTGGATATATGAATTTAAGTTAGACTAATGGGAGATACGGTCATCGAAATGTTTCTCATGAAAAGCAGACGACACTTGCAAACAAAATTCTTGAATAACTATATTTTTTCATTTTGTGCCTCAAAAACATAGGTTAGGACCCCTCTTTGGAACAAGTTCGACGAGCCCGTTGCAAAGAGGGGTCATAACCTATGTTTTCGAGACAAAAAATTAAAAAATAATGAAAATTAATTTGGCGACTTGTGTGAATAGCGCTGGCCAGTTTTGGCCGTTACGTTGGGTAAAGCGTTAAGACTTTACACAACTCCTGTCAAATCATAAAACAATTTGACTTGTTCTTCTTTCAATTTTAAAGGGATGGAACAAGTCTCGTGTTTATGATCCAAGCCTTTCGTCTCGGATAGACGACCCTGGATGCACTCTGGCGAAATGCCATTTCGCCATAGTGCATCCAGGGTCGTCTATGGGAATTGCAGTGTTAAAAACTTCGCCAGATTGCATCTAGGGTCGTCGATGGGAATTTCAGTGTTAAAAAACAGTTCGCCCAGTGGCACTCGTCTCTTAACACTGATTTCCCCATAGAAACCTCAGGCGGCACTCTGGCGTAATTTAAATTTTTTAGGCCATACTGTTTTTGGATATCGCTGATTGATACAACATTCATTATCAAGTTCAACACTGACAAAACACTCAAAACCAACAGTCACTCACAGAATGGGTAATGGAACTGTGTCTTTCTTTCTGAGACTTTTATGTGGTTAAAAAGAAAAATCCCTTTCTAATAACTGTAGACTTGAAAAAGGCTGTTGAATTCTGTATGAGGAAAGATGGAAATTGTCATTTCTCCCTTCACGTCTTGTTATTGTGAATATCCAGTCAAGTTATAATTGTTTCTCCCACGGATGTCTCTCCGAATTTAAAAAATGCACATTTGCGATATTACATTTAGTTTTTCTGAACGCTTATCAAGCCGAAAATTAGATAGAGTCCGTGGTTGTAAATTCATATTCGTACAAATCATTTTTCATTTATTTGTACGAATACGAATTTACAAGTACAAGAACGCTATCCGTTATCTGATATGAAACAAAACTCTACCCGTTATCCGAGTTGCAAACGAATTTGCAAAAGCACTATAAAGAGATCGAAAAAGGGTCCAGCGAGACCAGCGTTCGACATTACAGGTACTCTACCTGCACACCTCTTGCATTTACCGAGCGCATGCGCAACAACCGTGACGTCAATTCTGAATTTCCGCCAACGAGAAGTTTTGTGATTTAGCGGGGAGGCAACGATACCAAAGATATTCCCAAGGAGGGTGGGCCTCCGGTAAAGAATTGTGGTAGGTATGTTGAGAAACAAAATTTACAAAAAGTTGTAATTTCTTTTCAACCTACTCACAATTGTTTACAATTGCTGAATAAACAATAGGAGGAGGTGAATCACATAACCAATACCATCAAAAATGCAAAGAGGGCAGGGAACGACAGCAAAACCTGTGAAGGACAAAGAGCGGGAAGTCGCTGAAAGAAAACAAGCTGAAACACAACACCATAGTATTGAAAGGCATGAGGCACCTGAAAACAACAAGGCTGAGTGATAAAAATGCACAAACCTGAAAAAATATATTTAACAGCCTGAGCAGCATCTAGATGGCCTAAAGAAAAAAAGTCCTCAGATTGCTGCTGTTGCTGGCGGAGTTAAAAGGAGGAGAATGTAGAAGCATTCCTCCAGTAAGCCGCATTCATAACGTCCCTGAGCGAAACAGAATTGGAGAACGCCCAGGATGTAGAAATGGCACGGACCGCATAAGCATTAAATCGGTTCGAAACAAGATCTGGAGCAGACAAACTGAAATAAGCCAGCTTGATTGCGAGAAATAGCCACCTGGAAGTAGAATTGGAAGAGATAGACTGCCTCCCAGGAATGAGAGACATAAAGAATCTCTTCCGACCCCTCCGAATGAACTGGGTGCTATTAATATAAGTCTTGATCGCACGAACAGGACAAAGAAGAGGCCCCTGGCCATCGACAGAAGTAAATGTTTGAATGCAGATGGGAGGAGGCACCGAAGTTTATTCTTGGTCAGAAAAGAGCAATCAGTTGTGAAGGTTGCACTGTTAGCCTCATTTCTGAAGATAGCCGAATCAACAGAAAGCGCATGAAGCTCACTGACACGTCTGGCAGAAGCAAACGCTAGATGCAAAGCAGTCTTATATGTGAGTAAACGCATATCGGTCTCAGATAAAGGCTCGAACAGCGCCCCTCCAAACAACGCAACAGCCATGCCAAGTTCTATTTGAGTGGAAGACGCAAAACCCGAGGTCTCTTCAGAGAAAAGTGCCGATTCAGTTTGGAGAGGAAGAGATTACGAAAGAGGCACCGCTTTCCAACATCAGAGAGAGTTTCTGACAAGATAGACATATAGCCCTGGATGCCCTTGGAGTCAAAAAGGTAAACCAGATAATCCGCAGTTTGAGCGATCGACGGATTTCGGTAATCGACAAGTTGAACTGCACACCAGCGACAGAAAACTTTCCACTTAGCAGAATAAGTCATGCCAGTGGAATGTCGTCGTGATGTAGAAATGCACTCCTCTGTTCGTCTCGAAAAACCTCTACGTCGGAGACAGGACCTGATAAAAGACAGGCGTGAAACGGGTGGGCTCGCCAGGTTGTTGTGGTACTTCCTGGGTCGGCCCTGAGAAAGAAGCTCTCGACGTAGAGGTAGACGAATTGGCCAATCTGCTAACAGAGGCCGCAGCTGATTGAACCACACCCTCTGTGGAGACAGATGGGCGATCAGAATGATCTCGCAACTGCACGAATCTTCAACAACAAATGAGGAAGAATCGGTGTAGGATGGAAGGAATAGCCGATCCAACCTGCCCAGCCCAGAGACAAATGCTGGTGGATCTGGACAAGGTGAGACAATGGACTCTACCTGATGATTCCAGCGAATGGCGAAGAGATCGATAAGAGGACGACCCAACCGTTCGCAAATCGTCTGAAACACCGAACTATGCAGCATCCATTCGATGGGAAGGACACTGTCTCATCTGGACATGGAGTCGGCTAGGACGTTGGGACGTCCGAGGGTGTGTCGAATGGCTACCCGGGCGTGTAAATCCCGCGCTAACAGCAGAAGATCCCGAGATAGCCGAATATGGGAATCGAATGCGTACCCCCTTGATTCCGGATGTAGGCCACCACTGTCGAATTGTCCGAAAGAAGCAGGACTGTGTGATTCGACAAGTGAGAGATCCATTGCTGAAACCACAACAGAAGAGCAAGGAGCTCCTTCTGGTTGATATGGAGGTCCACCTGCCCTCGGTCCCACTCGCCGTGAGTAGATAGACCGAGAGGATCTAACGTCGCCCCTCAGCTCCTATCGCTGGAATCCGCTGTTAGGATGCGATCGGCCGGAGGAAGATCCAGCGGAACACCCTGAGTCAACCAGGCAACATTTGTCCAAGGGCGGAGGTGACAATGCAAGGACTGAGGAATAGGAAGTTCCAGGTCCAGAGGGTCCACATTCGGATGCCAATGATCCAACAGGAAGTGTTGGAGAGGTCGCACAAACAATCGACCCAGCGGAATGAGATCCGTGACCGAACCGCAAGGACCCAGCAACCGAAGGAAAGTCCTGGCCGAGACCGAGGAGAATCGGAGCAGGTCCCGAGTCAAGGCGGAAAGGATAAACGTCCGAGCCTTGGGAGCAGACACCACATTGTGAAAAGTGTCGAAATCCATTCCCAAATTACGAAATTGCTGAGAAGGAATTAGATCTGACTTCTCGCAGCTGACTCTGAAACTCAGCGATGCTAGTAGGCCAAGCAACCGCCGGACATTGGACTCCAGAACTGCAGCAATGTGGTGCCGTTGGAGGATGTCGCCCAGGTAGGCTGACGGTGAAGAGCAAGCATATGTGACGTGAGTCGGTGAAGGCCCAAGGAGCCAGGTTCAAGCCGAACGGGGGAGCTTTGAAATGAAAAACAAGAACCCGAAACGAGAACCGAAGGTATTTCCGTGACGTCAGGTGAATGGGCACATGGAAATAGGCATCCTAAAGGTCGACACTCGCTGCAAAATTGCCATGATGAATGGACCGTCGAACCGACCGGAAAGTCTGCATGCTAAAACGAGGTACTATGATGGACTCGTTCAGGATACTCAGATCGATGACAGGACGAAGCTGGCCATGTTTCTCTGGCACTAAGTCTCCAGTAGAACCCTGGAGAAAGGGTGTTCCTGACCACCTCGATCGCCCATTTGGAGAGGAGACTGTCGATCTCCTGCACCAGAAGGTCCCGATGTTGAGGATCGAAAGGGACCCGAGTCGGGAGGGGCACCCAGGATAAACAGGGGTGCCGACGGCAGGACAGTCGAAGACCTAATTGGATGACGTCGAGGACCCAAGGATCTGATGTTATCTCTGTCCAATGGTCGAAAAACAGCCACAGCCCTCCCCCGACAGGAGGCGAATCGAGGCGAGGACCTTCCTTTGCGGCCTTGACGAGGCCTCCGAGAGGAGAAACCATCCCCTCGGGAAGCAACAGAGTCCTGAGACGTGCCTCCTTGAGGCTGCCAGCGAGCCTGGCTGTGTCGACGCGTCTTCTGAGCAGAAGGAGCGGACGTAGCCGAAGGCGCAGCCTGCGTGGCCGGCGTGGCAGGCGTGGCCGACGTTACTGTGCGCTTGGCGGGCCTTCAACGACCACCACCCACAACAGCAGGTTGGTCCAGTTGTCGTAACAAAAGCTGGTCCTTCGAATTACGAAGAACCTCGTCACAGAGAGCACCCACGGAACCATGGAACCGCTGATGTCCAACCAAAGAGGCAGTCCTCAGATCAGCACGCTGTCAGAAGGAAGGGATGGAGGAGAAGTGTCCAACACTGCATCCCGGCGTGCAAGCTCCAGATTAGCCGTGTTGCAGGCGTGAGCGTGTGTCAGGTTCATAAGAGCCCGAGACAAAACCCGCAAGGGCGCCTGGGCATCATCAAACTCCCCTGGCGGGAGATAGGAAGCCAGAGCAGCTACGACGTGATCCGCGAGAGACAACATGCGCAGCATCTCTCTGGAAAGGCCCACCATAGATTCTACTACCGACATAGGGAGAACTGACGACTTTGGCTTAGCTAACCCGAGGGAAGAAGAATCCTCGTCCACAGTAGTCAACCCTAGGAAGACATGGTGGACAGGCGGATTCGTAAACACAAAACCGCGTTGGAGGCAGAAAGGCATTAGATCGTGAAAAGAAGCAACCCTTCAGGGCCTTGGAACGCATTTGGCATCCAGGCCTTGGAAGGACTCAACAACCTGAGCTGTTTGTAGAGGACGCAATACCCCAGAGCTAGAGGGCACGACAGGGTTGCGGCGCTCCACAGAGGACCACGGCCGGGCGGTCACTGAGGGCTGGTCTGAAGGCTGAACGTCTGGCAAGAAGCCAAAAACAAAATCTAAAGCCTGCCCCAAGACTGATGAGGGGCGGGGGGGACGCCCTCAAGAAAGTATTCACCCTCTGTGGTAGAAGAGACGTAGCCCAACTCGGACTGACCAACAGAAACCTCCTTTGAATGAGGAACAACACCCAAAGGGCTAGGCGAAGAATCTCGACGACTGACCAAAGAAAGTTGCGCCTCAGGAGGCACAGGGAAGCCAACTTGAGGGTTGCTCGAAAGCAACCGAACGGCCTGCCTCAACTCACCCTGAGAATCCGTCGGAGCATCCGCGCCCGACGGAGTGTCTTCCCAATGGACCCTTCTAGAAGAAGAGCACAAATCCTCAGAAGGGCGGACGACGAACGTCAATCGGCAGACAGAGTAGGGAGACGGTGAGAAGACACTGAAGGATAGTCCTATGAGTGACGTTCAGGGGCAGTCATTGACTTCTGCAAAACAGAAGGCCCTGTCTGGAAATCCTCTAGAGAGATCGACGGCAGACGTCGATCGGCAACTGGACGGTCCTGGGACACGATGAGAAAACACCGGGGGATTGTCCCAAGAATGACAGGAAACAGCCACTGGCCACTGAGAATCAGAAGGCCCCAACTGCCTATCCTCTGAGACCGACGACAAGAGTCGCTCGACAGCCAGACTTGGGACACGGTGAGAATTCACCAGAGGAAAGTCCCAAGAGTGACAGCTAACAGGAGCCGTCACTGGCCTTTGTCGAACAGAAGATCCTGGTTGCCAATGGTTCGCACGAGAAACGAGGAATCGGTGCCGAAGCGACCGAGCGCCTCAACCGGTTAGGAGTTAACCTAGCCAGACGAGGCGAGGCAGCCAGCACACCCGTACAGCTTCGTTGAGAAGCCAGAGAAGACTAGGAGCCCTGTAACACACCACCAGATACAGCATCGGGCCCCGAGACTGTATACCATCTCCAGAAGAGATGGGAGGAACACTATCATGCACGACGAGCAGCACGAACAAATTCCTCAGCAGGTGCAGATGATGCCGGCGATAAATTGGAGAGAGCGACCGAGTGGACCTCGGAAGAACTCGCCGCAACGAAAACAGTCGCCTCAAGGGTGACCGCTGGAGACAAAGGAAGGGAGACCTTAGCCCCCACTCCAGGCGTCCCATCACCCGCACCACCAATACCTGCGGAGGAATCTGCTATCGCAAAAGGCTGCCCAACATCCTGCGTGACAGAGTCACCCAGTGCACTCTCAGAAATATCCGAAGAGGCACGGCTACCTTTGCCCCGAGAACGAGGAGTTCTAGCTCTGGGAAGAACCATCTTGTTTACGGAGGCACAACATTTAGATGACAAAACCCCACAAACACCACAGGGATTGGTCTGAGAGCAATTGTTCCAGGTGACACAGGTACTGTGAACATCATCGGCATGTTTCGCGTGCATACATGAAGGGCAAGAAATTGTTTTAGGCATTGTCCAAAAAGGTGTGAGAAGTGAATTTTGAGAGAAAGATCCCCAAAAACAAGCCAAAGAAGAAGGCTTCTCACCGACGGAAAACCGATCAACGCGGGTCGCGTTTTCGCGCGCGGAAAATCAGGAAAAACAGAGAAAGCAAGCTAAAATATTTATGAAAAAGTATAATTTAAAGCTTGAGTAAAAGAATACAATCCAGAATGCACTTGTAACCATGTATGTAGCTAGTATCAAGTAGTTCACGAAGAAAACGAGGGCAACAGGCACGAGTCACAAAAAATCCGACCATGCAAGATGACGGAAAAACGGAATAGACGTCACGGTTGTTGCGCATGCGCTCGGCAAATGCAAGAGGTGTGCAGGCGGAGTACCTATAATGCCTAGCGCTAGTCTCGCTCGATCCTTTTTCGATCTCTTTATAGTGGAAAAGTTAATAGCTTGAGTTAAGTTCCGAAGTAGGGCCTCCACTTACGTTACAGCCAGTTGTAAACAATTGTGAGTCGGTTGAAAAGAAATTGCCAGCTTGTTTTTCAGGATATCGCTATTTGATACAACAAATACTGGCAGAAAAGATGACGGAACTCTTTCTCAATTTTACGCCAGGGCGCCCCCAGTTGTCAACGGGGAAATTAGTCCTAAATGTAAGGGAATGCATTTTATGCCAGACAGTTTTTTAGGATATCACTGAATGATACAACACTCATTGTCGGCATTCACTCACAGAAAGGGTGATGAAGCTGTATCTCTCCCTTTCTGAGACTTTTGTTTTTTAGAAACAAATCTTGTAATGTGACCAGGTATCTCTCTTTCTGATAATTTGAGATAGCCCTGAAAAGGGCTTTGCTTTTTGTTATTCTGTTATGATTAATGTAATCACTTATCCATTCCCTTTGAGTATCTTCCAGTTCCATTGAAATGTACACTGTTTATGATGGATGGAAGAATGGGTGGTTTTTTGATGTCTTTCGTTTTTTCATCTTCAAAAACTTCAGTTTGTGTTGCAATGGTAGCATGTCGTTTACGTGGTTTGGGTCCAGGTTTTTGCCGTTGCTGCATTTGTATTGGATTCTCTTCTATCATCTTGAATTCCACCTGTACTATACGTTTCTCTGCTCACAAGACTTTTTGTTTGTGACAAGATTTCATTTCTTGTATAGCTTTTAAAATATCATTCAGTATACTTTAACTACGATCTGTTGAAGTAGTGGTTGATGCCGATTCACTCGCTAGAGAGCTTTCTTTTCCACCTTCTGTTGATAGTATTGCAGGATCAATGCTTATTAAATCGTCAAAGCCGATAAAAAGTTGAGCTCTGCCATATTTTATCGACTGGACAAATACAATCATCACTTTGTTTATTGTTACGTGGTATTTATACGCAAAGCAGGCTGTCATTCGGATGAAAATCTCTCCAAAGGACGCTCACATGCCATTTGCTTATAAGGCGGGAGAAAATCAATCCTTTATGACGTTTACTATCACATCATTGAAGTAAGTATAAGACTGACAGCTGGAGAAGCTCATCTATTACCTGATACTGAACCGACCATTGGGATTCAGCTATTCATAAAGATGAAGATATCGAAGAGAAGAAATTGAACTGGCAGAGGTGGAATGAAGCGGGAATCAACCATTACTATTCCAAGAAATAATTTACGACGACTTGCAAAAAGAGCTGAAGTCAAGAGAATTTCACCATTAATATTTGACGAAATTCACAACGATTTTTACGGAATATCATCAGAGATAGTATCAGATATACACAATTAAGAGGAGTTGAACGAGCCATTGTCACTACAGTTGATGTTAGCAGAGGATGTAAGAAGAATGGAGTAATTAAGCAGGAATAGCGATTAAAAATGAAACCAAAAACAAAGGCCGTTTTCTGGGCCACACATATTTGTAAGAGAGAAAACTTGCTACACATTAGTATGAAGTGATTTACATATTTTGTGATTTTTGTGTCGCCGCTCCACGAAGTAGGGAGCGACATATAGGGATTACTTTTGTCGTCTTGCGTCGTCCGCGTCGTCGTCCGCGTCGTCCGCGTCACACTTTCTCTTATCCGCCACTCCTCTTTAACCTATGAATCGATTTTTATGAAACTTTCAGTGATTCTTTATCACATAATGGCATTGTGCACCTCCTATTTTATTTTTTGATCCGCTGTATTTTTTCCAGAGTTATGCCCCTTTTGTCGTCTTGCGTCGTCCGCGTCGTCGTCTGCGTCGTCCGCGTCACACTTTCTCTTATCCGCCACTCCTCTTTAACCTATGATGAAACTTTCAGTGATTCTTTATCACATAATGGCATTGTGCACCTCCTATGTTATTTTTTGATCCGCTATATTTTTTCCAGAGTTATGCCCCTTTTCCACATAGAATTCTGTCTGAAACGCCAGGCGACACACGTCTTCCATGGAAGACTCACATCTAAGTAATGAGAAAGTATTGCATTTTACAAATGGTGTACAGCAAAAAAACATATTTGTGTTACACATACGTTTTTGATTTTTAAGTTTTTAAGAATTTATGCAATGCACAAATTCTGAAAAAAAAACAAAAAAACATATGTGTAACAAAAAAATGTTTTTGCGGTACACCAATTTATTTTTCTAACATGATATTATTGTTTACTTTCACGAATGCTTTTTCAGAAGAAAATAAGTTTGTTGAACAGCAAAAAACTTGTTTGTGTCACACATAAGTCACGTAAGTTTTTTGTTTTCAGAATTTGTATATTGCACAAATTCTGAAAAAAAAAATAAAAATATGTGTAACACAAAAAGTAGTGGCTGTATATCAATTTATTTTTCTAACATGAAATTATTTTTACTTGCACAAATAATTGTTTCAGAAAAAATAGGTTTGTTGCATTGCAAAACCTGTTCTGTATCGCACTTTTCAGAATTTGTGCAGTGCACAAATTCTGAAAACAAAAAAACGTCTGTGTAAAACAAAAAAAGTTTTTGCAGTACATCAAACTTATGTTCTTTTGAAAAACTTTTCTTTCATTCAAGAGATGAAAGGAACATAATTACCTTTTGTGAATATTATTTCATGAATATTTTTTATTACAATTCAGTTATGTTTCATTTTCTGAATGTCACTTTTTGAATGTCACTTTCTGTCACATTAGTGGTGTCTCTTTCTCTGGAAATAATCTTCTGTTTTTGTTTCACTTGGCCTGTCACACATTAAAATTTTCTCATCAAAATCTGGTAACACATTATCAACAGTTTGTTCCGCTGAGGTATTTGGTGTTATGATATCCAGTGTTGAAATCTTTCGTACGATCTGATCCAGATAAATACCAAATCCTGTGGTAGGTGTTGGAATAGCTGCTGTCCCCCACAATGGCTGAAAGGATAATTTTTTCCATTCACATTTATTAATCCAATGTCCTTTTTCGTGACACAGTACAAGCATGGTCGTCTATTTGGACATGTATTTGCCAGATGTTTGTTGTCTTTACATATAAAACTCTTTAGCTCTTTAGATTTTTTAGCCAACTCGTAAAGTTCATTGATAACAATTCTTGCTTCATGCGGTGTACTAGGTATCTAGTCTTCTTATTTTCACCGTAAAGAGAGGTTTGTACTAACTACTGTTTGCATTACTTGCTTTTTTAATCTTATATCTCTCACTTTATACATCTTTGGAGCAGTGTGGAATTCAGTATTAACCTCTTGATAGTCTAAAATCAAATGTCATGAAAAACTGAGAATCGACGGCCTTTTATACTCTTCTATTGAAAAGTGTTTTATGTAATTATTGAAATAAACCTTGTGCTTTTATCACACCACACTGGAAATAAAAATGTAATTAATGCAAATGATTCAGAGTGGCACACTTTTTATATGCCAGAGTGTCTTTCTATAGTAATTTCCCATAAGACGCCAGAGTGCCACCCCTACTAAAAGGTAATAGGAAATTGCTGTAGGATTGTTTTTCTGTAGCGATTGCTTTATGGTGCCATAGTGTCATCCCTTTAAGGGGACTAACACTTTTCATCTCGCATGTTTTTGCCAACATCACTATAAGTTTCCCCCAAAATTTATGCCAGACTGTTTTTTTTCAGGATATGGCTGATTGATACAATAAACACTCACGGTAAGGGTGATGGAACCGTGATTCTCAATTTTACGCCAGAGTACCCCCAGGGTCGTCGATGGGGAAATCAGTGTTAAATGTAGGGAATACAATTTATGCTTGACTGTTTTTTCAGGATATCGCTGACTGATACAACACTCATTACGAACACTGGAAAAACACACAATATCAACAATCACTCATAGTAAGGGTGCTAGAGAATGTCTTTTGAGAATGTGGGGGGGGGGGGGGGGCTGAAACTTGGATTTTAGGAATGTTTATAAAATTCACTCAACTCCGTGTGTAGGTTTTTGAATTTAGCCTCCCATTTTTCATATTTTCTTTCAGGTTGCCAGTTAAGATCAAAATATAGATCAATCTTTTTACCCAGTACTTCTCCAATTCATAACCAAGAACTGCTAAGAACTGCCGTAGCCCTGTACGTCTTTCCAATCTGTCAATAATATGTTGACACCACTGACGAGTATACTTCAGAGAGCGATACGATGCATATGTCCAAAACAATCTTCTGATTATAGCATTTGCTGCATCTTTTCTTTCTCTATCCTTTCGTGTTCTTCTTCCAATCGCTTATTCCATACCTTGTCAGATATTTACCCAGTCCTCCACTTTCTGTACTCCTCTTGATCCAGAGAGAACTTTACATTCATTTTTCATGGAAGAAGAAATGATGGACACATGAAATGTTCACTGGTTTTTATACCAAAGACAAACTGTCGTTCAGATCAAAATCTCTTGAAAGAACACTCACTTGCTATTTGATTATAAGGAGGTAGAAAGTCAATCTTTTATGACGTTTACTATCACGTCGTTGGACTAAGTATAAGATTACCAGCTCATGTTGAATATTTCCAAAATAAAAGAATTGACTGAAGAGAATGTGGAGAGGGAGGAGGAGAAAAAATTTTGGAGGAGAGGAGACAGAGGATAAATGATTTTTTTTGTTAGCCCTCCACCAGTGGCGTAGTTCAACCCTTCCCAAGAGTGAATACAAAGAAATGATGAAAAGATTTCCAGAAGTGGGAGCGGCAAGAAGGCCGTTTGAAGAGATACAGTACCATAACAGACCAAAGCAGCTCATCTGTGAATACCCGACGGCCGTCTATGAGGCGATCATGTTTATCAGAAGAGAAGGCTGAGAAAAAGAATTATTTACTGATGAAGAGATGAGATCGCCCCAACGCCGCTCCTTGGCAGGGTGAACTTCATCATCAAAATGGTTTCATGCCAGCCGAGGGCCCACACATTCCTAAAAGAGAGCTACCTGATCACACTACAAGTCTTTTTTTCAGGAAAGTACGCAGAACAAGACCCTTCCCTTTTATTTCCCCTCAAAGATGTCTATGGGAATTCCTATAGTGTTTCTGGGGGGATGCGTTTTATTCAAGCGTGAGGGAAAAATCTTTTTTCTTTGTGGTTCATAAAGAAATAAAGTTTTTTTCTCCTCAGTACTTCAGAAAAAAACTTAAAGGTACGTCTTGTGGTCGAACTCTCTGTGACAGTTGTTTTAGGTGGAAAATAGTTATGATTAAATGATTGTCTATCAACTTTTCACATTTTGAAAAGAGTTTTTTCAAAATATTAAATTTGATAGAGATACATACAACATTAACCTAGCACTCACAGTAAAAGAGAGAAGTAACTCTAAACTCTATTTTTTATTCTCATCTCTACGCCATTTTGGTAAATATTCTTCTTGTAGAAATAGATCTTAGTGTAATTTTACTCGTAACTGTACAGATTTACTAGTTGCAATTAATCTTGCACGTTCAGTTAAACCTTTGTTAGAGGATTTTTTTGTAGTTTCAGAGTGTGTGCCAGGAGTATCGGAATACCACATTTCATTTGCAGCCAATTGTGATTTTTTTTTCAAATCTTTTGAATAGCTCAGTTTTCCAACATATGCATGGTATGGGTACAAGGCTGCATTCGTGGTGATAGGATTGCCATTCAAAGTGACATCAATCTTACTGAACGTGCGATGAAAAAAATTATTAATGGGAGCAATTTGTTTATCTGTAGCCATCATGTTTTGTAATTTTAAATTGAACTTCAAGTGTAGATGCTGCAAGATCTAACTACTCGGTTGTTTGTCTTGGAATTAAAAATTCTATGGGCGAAGAATTGATTAAAGATGCTAGGGGAAATTGTTTAATTTCACCAATATTTTCCATACCCCTTGATGTTGCAGAAACATTATCTGGATCAAAAAACAATTTCCAAAATGTTCGCACGATCCATGCAACATCATGATTTAATGAAATATATCAAGTGGTCTTGAATTTCGTTTTACAGGAGCTGTATACATTTTGCAGCTTTGAGAATTTCTTACTTACTGCTTTTCGTTTTAGTCTTTCTATACCTAAAGCAGATTCACCCACTGATTTCAAAAGATCTTTTCCATGAGTGAATAACATTTCTTTAGGTGCTTTACATTTTCTTAAAAGTTCTTTTGCCATCTGCATACCATGTTTTAAACCTTCACATTTTAAAGTTTGAAACGCATTGTTGGCTATGGGTTTACAAATGGTATGGCCTTCCTCAATGCTGAACGAAAAATAGAACTTAATCCATACCCATATTGACGTGGTATACCCCGGTGTACTGGCAATATGTTTTACAGTTACAATATGTTGCACTCTCTAAAAATGCAACTTTCTTTGTCTTTATAGGTTTGATGCAAATTATTATTATTATTATATATATTATTATTCTATTTTTTTATTTTCACATAATAAAGCAATGTACAAAATGTATACAAATTAAGTACAACATATAATAAGTACATTTCGAGTTTAATTACCATATTTGCTCATTATGTTTTTCTTCATATTTTTTTTAAAAGGGGCAGGGGGAAAGTAGAGCACTATTTATTAGAGTGGGGTAGAGTGGGGTGGGAAGGGTGTGGTGTGGTGTTGGCAAGACACTGTGTCCACATCGATGGCCACAACAAGATAAAGATGACATGGGTTTAGTTGCAGGAATGGACCATGGGTCAGGATGCTTGAAGTTTCTTAATGTTTCTATGCATTTGTGTCCGCTATTTGGGAAATGACGTTATCTATCTTAACTGCTGGAATAATAGAAATCTTTATAGGGGCTTTTACCTTCACCAGTAATTTGACTGACGATTCACCAGTGTTAAAAGTACTTTGATCATACATATATAAACTGATGCAGATCACTGAAGAAAGCCTATAGGCATTCTCCATTAAGAGAAAGCCCATAGGCACTCTCCAGTAATCTAAGACAATCCATTGCCTATGGCCAGTGTGCCTCATTATGTACAAATCTCGTTACTATAATGTAGAATAAAAGTATTGTAGCATTCCACCAGTTAACGAAATCGTCCAGCATATTTCCCGATCCAGGTAGACCAAAATGAAATCAGAAACATAGACATTGAGATTCTGGCACTCATCTAGAGGTGCAGTAGCCAACAAAAAGTCTCACTGGATGCATTCAAAACAAAAAAATCAATAAAAAATATTTGGCAGTAAACAGTAGTCATAATAATAATAATAATAATAATAATAATAATAATTACCCTCTGAATATGAGTCTCACTCTTCTATTAAATTTATTAGATTTTTCCACCATTTCTCAAAGTTTTTGTACTGACACAATAGATAATATGCTGATCTCTCTACATTGTAATAATTCAGTATTTCTTTTTTTAGTAAACTAATATCTAACTTTTCATTTTTCATTTAGTTCTATAAATAAAATGTTTTACAAAAATGAGTAAAAGTAACATGCCGCAATTTCGATTGCTAAACATTATAACCTGTTTTGATAAATTTATATAATATACTGTATTTGTGAAAATCCAGCTGACGAAATCATTCTAAAAGGATGATACAACTGGACATTCACAAAACATGTGGATCAAGGTTTATTTTTCCTTTGTGCAAAGGAAACACATGTCATCTTCAGATATATTCATTCTCTTTAAAAGAGTTTTGGTTTCTACAATTCGTGTATTTATACGATACTGAAACCATTTATATTTGACGTCGAGTGAACATTTGAAGGGGATCAGCAACGTTTTTGTACACCATTTTTCACTCAGTTCGATGTTTAACTTAGATTCCCATTTGGATAAGAGATTTTTATCTTTTGTGCCCACATCATGTGTCTTATAAGTTATCTTGTTATCTTGTTCCCATGGGAAATTAATGTTTCTATACGGTGCGGGAGTATGGGGGTTTTGTAATCTGTTCAGCTCAGTTGTATTGCCTAGTGGTCTTATAAAACAATTTATTGCATTTTGTATTCCCCTGTATGTCAAAAAGTCAATTTGTATATCAAAGCGCATTTCAAATTGCTTATGAGACAACAGTTTTCCGTTTAACCCTAACTAATCATTTACAAAGAAGATACCTTTCGATTTTAACAATGTGTTTCTCAAATGTCTATTTCTTACTTTAATATGTTCATTATCAAAAATGTATGTACTTAAAAAATCCTTAGGCTCCTAGGGAGGAGTCGTTTTGCTGAAAGACGACCAGGCATCAATTACGTCTTTCCAGAATGGATTGTTAATATTTTTAAAGTAATTATCAAATATGTTGGGGCTGGCTACATACCAACCACTGTTTAAAAAGGGAGAAGAGTTTACAAAAATTTCCTTCCAACATGAATGATTTTTTTATAAAGCGACTGACCCATGATATATTTTAAAAAATAATAAACGCATTCAACTGAATCATTTGGGATCAGGAATATTCGGCCCTGGGAAGATTCGGCCTTGGATGATTTTTTGGCCCTGGGAAGATTCGGCTGGGAAGATTCGGCCTGTGTAATCAGTAATTGACTACTAATTAGTCTATTCATGTTCTGTCTGGGTGTTTGGCAACTGACATAATTGACAATTGACAATATTATTGACAATGACAAGAGGTTTAAGGAAATTATTTATTAATTCTAATTACATTTGATAACATTATTTGACAACTTAACAACACAAAATCTCAAATACTACAATTTTACATATTATATACATATATGCAAAATGTCACACAAAACACTGGTGATGGTACAAGTATAATCATTTAAAGATATATAGATGTAATTACAAAAGTTATTTTTTAGTTTTTCCATGACTGCAAATTTTATTTGTAAATATGGAGGCATTCGGTCATTCCAACATCTGTGTCTCAAAAGTTGATCCATAGTGAATCTATTCCATTGTCAGTTGTAGTTTATTTCCTTTAATATTTGGCGTGCAGTGTTTCATATTCAGGATGAATGAAAAGTTTCAGCGCACCAAAGGTGCGCAGGGATGACGTGGGATTTGAATTCCGATGCATTAAACATTTCAGCGCACCAAAGGCGCACAGGGACGATGTGGGATTTGAAATCCCTTGTGACCCAAATAACTTTATTTGCTTGTTAATTCATCTTCAGGTTACGTGACGCTCAGTACATCATATGGGGGTCATAGAGTGAGAGGGGGTAATAATAGTTAATGTAGAAAAGAAACAAACAATCTCGGCGGTAACTTCCAAAAGTCAGTCACCAACAATAATGAGGTCTCTACAGATTATCAAAAGAAAAACAAATGCGCATTGACAATGAGAGAAACAACTTGTGAAGTACCGCCCAAACTAAACAAACTCGGCGGAAACTTCCAAGTGACAATAACAAACAACATTTTTCATTTAGTGAAGTCACCGTCGAAGTTAAAAAAATAATTTCCGCAGACTTTGAACAATATGTTTCAAGTCAATTGACGGAATAGTTCTAGTAGTAACTGGACATGTTTTGGTTTCTAATATTTACATTCAAGCAAAGAGGTAAGAAATTGTTTTCACAAAATAGACCAAATTCTTACTCAAAACTCATTAAAAAAAAAATTTCCCACAAAATATGTAAAATTCTCTTCAAAAATCATTCAAATATATTCAAATAATAACTTTTCTAAATAATTGAATAAATTATAATGTGATTGACTGCTAATTAGTCTATTCATGTTCTGTCTGGGGGTTTGGCAACTGACATAAGTGACAAGTGCCAGTATTACTGACAATGACAAGAGGTTTAAGGTAATTATTTATTAATTCTAATTACATTTGACAACATTATTTGAAAACTTAACACAAAATCTCAAATACTACAATTTCACATATTATATACATATATGCAAAATGTCACACAAAACACTGGTGGTGGTACAAGTATAATCATTTAAAAATATATAGATGTAATTACAAAAGTTATTTTTTAGTTTTTCCATGACTGTAAATTTTGAATTCCGATGAATGAAACGTTTCAGCGTGCCAAAGGCGCACAGGGATGATGTGGGATTTGAAATCCCTTGTGACCCAAATAACTTTATTTGCTTATTAAATCATCTTCAGGTTATGTGATGCTCGGTACATCATGTGGGGGTCATAGAGTGAGAGGGGGCAATAATAGTTAATGTAGTAAAGAAATAAACAATCTCGGCAGCAACTTCCAAGAGTCAGTCAACAACAATAAAGATGTCTCTACAGAATATCATAATAAAAACAAATGCACATTGACAATGAGAGAAACAATCTGCGAAGTGCCGCCCAAACTAAACAAACTCTGCGGAAACTTCCAAGTGACAATAACAAACAACATTTCTCATTTAGTGATGTCACCAAAGTTAAAAAAAAAATTCCACAGACAGTGAACAATGTTTCAAGTCAATTGATGGAATAGTTCTAGTAGTGACTGGACATGTTTCGGTTTCTAATATTTACATTCAAGCAAAGAGGTAAGAAATTGTTTTCACAAAATTGACCAAATTGTTATCAAAACTCATTAAAAAAAATTTTTTCCACAAAATATGTAAAATTCTGATAAAAAATCATTAAAATATATTCAAATAATAACTTTTCTAAATAATTAAATAAAATATAAATTTCAAAAAATTAAACTCAAACTGAGAAGATTCGGCCCACTGCCAGGGCCGAATTTTCCCGGCCGAATCTTCCCTGTCGAATCTTCCCATAGCCGAATCTTGCCCGAGCCAATCATTTTACACCTGCCCTGGTCTAAATCTTGGATAAAATGAATTTGCTTTATTTTGTCAGGTGATCGGAAAAAAAGTAACAGGAAAAAAAGTAACAGGAAAAAAAGTAACAGATTTGGGTAGGAAAAAAAGAAACAGGAAAAAAAGTAACACTTTCTTATTTTTATAAGGTAAAAAAGTAACAGGAAAAAAAGTAACAGATTTGGGTAGGAAAAAAAAACAGGAAAAAGAGTCACACTTTCTTATTTTTATTTCATAAAAGTGATAGATTACTTAATTATGATTTAGTTATATTATTGAAACTAGTTAGATTATTACATATCAGTATAAGTACTACATAGTACATAGTTATAAAATAATTTAACAAACTTAATTATGATTTAGTTAGATTATTACATATCACACCTTGAAACTAGTTGGATTATTACATATCAGTATAAGTACTACATAGTACATAGTTATAAAATAATTTAACAAACTTAATTATGATTTAGTTAGATTATTACATATCACACCTTGTGTAATCTAATATTCTGGCCAATGCCAGTAAGAAAAGCTGAAATAGTAAGTGAACCTTGGGAATATAAACCACACAGATTTTTCAGTTTTCTATTCAGGGATTCAGCTGACTTCTGTTTGCGGATAACAGGCAGCAAACCAACTGACACCTGTTGAATAATTGTATTGGTCAGAGCTTGCTCTTTTTGAAACCATTGGATAGTTTTCCAGACTGATGGGTGCTGGTGGCCAACAAGATTGTAGAACTTGTTGTTCCAGCCTTCACATGCATTATTTGTACGAGATTCGCCATCCAGCATAGCACTATTAACATTCCATGTAGCTGGAGGATAGGCTGGAGGAGTTAATCTAAGTTGTAATGGTGCCAACACATCTGAAGGTGCGGCGCGAGGTTGCCTGTATCTACCAGTGACATAATTTTCATCAAAATACCTCAACAGTTCCTCGGCTTCTTCTGAAACAATGTCTTTGAGGTGATTCATACCATCACGCACATCTGAAACTGGCAAGAATGCAAGTGCATCCAGTTTCCCACAAAACAGTCTGAAGTCTGCATCATCCCGATACAACTGCACTAAACCTAAACTCTGCACTCTGCGCCAAGTGCTTTGTGTCAGTTGGTAGAAACAACCTCTACTCTGTACATGTCTACCAAACACAGCATTCACAGCTCGTAACACACCATCTTCAAAATCAGTCACAACAGTATTTACATTCAAGTCAATATTTAGCTCAGTCAGTTTATCTACAATAGCTTGAAACAGAGTCTCATAGGAAGTACGTGTCTTCCTCTGTAATATAGCGTATACACAAGATAAAAAACTGTCATGAAACTTAACCCTAACAACATAAATTTGCTGAAATAGTGGAGGAGCCATTGCAAAATTACCGTCCATAAATAAAGTACTTGCACTGCCAAGATAATTGAGTCCACTATTTGTTGCAAATGCAACCACACGCTCACTTGCATCAGGTCCATTATCAAAGAAAAGGAATTGTTCAGAGTCTGATATTTTCTGAAACTCTTCTGGAATGGTCAGCTCAGACAGACTTTTGGGGACAGGAGGACTTCTTCTGTGGTATCTCAGACTCCGTTTGGCATTATCTAAGTCTGGCAGCATCAACTTGACTTCACTTTCAGCATATGAAACAGCTGTTGCGAGGATCTGTGATGGCTTATCTAAGGAATAAGCTGCTTGTTTTCGCATTTCATTTCTCAATTTGGTATATGCGATACTGACATTTTCTGGAGGATGGTTGTGTTGTCTAACTATTTCTGGGTTGTTGAAATCTGTAGTAGTACAGAGACTTGCACGGCAGTCAGATTTAGCACGTTTAGTGCATTTCCACCAGACCTTGTTCTTCCTTCTTACAGATACAGTGTACATGAAACCTTCATGACAAAGTTTTTTGCCCCTCTTATTGCTCTCAATGACTTCCATGATGACTCAAGAACATTTAATGTCTAATTCAAACTGCTGTCCAATATATAGTTTGCTGTGTGTTTATTTTTTCAAGAACATTGTTGTACATCAAAGAAGAGAATTCATGAAAGTAGCCACACTTGCTTGTGTTTATTTTTTCAAGAACATTGTTGTACATCAAAGAAGAGAATACTTGAAAGTAACCACACTTGCTGTGTGTTTATTACAATGTGTGTTCATTTGTTTCAAGAACATTGTTGTACATCAAAGAAAGCATGATGGATATCCTTGTAACAACATTGTCATAGCACACATGATCTCCAATTACAAAATAATTAAAAAAATAAAAAATAAAATTATTATTATAATTATTATAATGAAAAATGAAATAATGAAAAAACACTGTTACTTTTTTTCCTGTTGTATTATTATAATTGTTACTTTTTTTCCTGTTTCTTTTTTTCCGTTTCTTTTTTTTCTGTTACTTTTTTTCCTGTTACATTTTTTCCTACATTCATTTTGTCAGGCCCATTTCCCCAAACGAATTTCAAAATTTCCTATTTAGTTTGTCCACGATTTCTTTAGGACGATTTGGAGGAGCAATAAAAAGATAAACCAATTTTGCGATGACCAAAGATTTTCTACCATTATCCTTCCAAGTACCGAGAGATATTATGTTTTGACCACTGCAGTAGAGGTTTTCTCACCTCTGTTAGCTTTTTATTATAATTTATGTGGATAGTTTTATCAAGACTTTTAGTAAACTCGATACCTAAGATTTTAAATGTTTCCTGGCTCCTGTTAATCTTTCACCTATCACAAATTTTCTTCTGCACAGTCCCTTTATTGCTGATCCAGAATGCCTGCTTTATTACTTTGGATGATCTAATCATGATTGCTAAAATTTCGGCACATATTAAGAAAATGTGACAATGGCTCCCCCTGGCTGCAGACTCTACCTAATGGGAAAAATTTTTTTATTATGGAGCCAAATCCCGTGCTGCCCAAATTTATCATTGCAAGTTACGCCTGCATTGCAGTAATATCAACGCCCACTTATACTATAACCATCTCTCAACATCTCCACGTTGCCAGTGTGGGGACCTTGAAACTACTGAGCACTATCTTATGCACTGCCCAATCTTTAACGATGCTCGTGATTCCACAATCAATGCATTGCCAATTACTCCTGAGCTTTCAACACTCTTATTTGGATCCGAACGACTAAATAATAACGAAAATCTTCTTGTCTTCAGAGCCGTGCAGGACTATATCATACTGAGTGGACGCTTTCAATAGTAGCGGTGCACTCTTAGACTCTCCCGGTGTTGTTTGTCACACAAATGGGCCACCGTTACCGATACACTATTGAGGCTGCCCTATTGAATATTTTTTGGTAGCGAATATTGAATTCAGGTTGTCCCCTCGTTTCCTACTTAACCCCCTGCCCAATGTACCGCCGTGTAACCCATAAAATTGCCATCTAAATCCTTTTATATTTTCAGTTTTTGTCTCGGGAACATGGCTTATGACCACCATTGGAATGAGCTCAACGAGCTAGTTCCAGTGAGGGACCGTGAGCCGTATTTTAGAGACTGTCATTGAAATTTCCAGTTATTGAAACATTTTTTTCTTCGCGTGTCGCTTGCTACACGTGTTGGGCAAGGGGATAAGTTTCCCTTTCCTTTCCATTCTCTCATTCTCTCTACTGCTCTCCTTACTCTCTCTGTCTTCTATGTTTAAACAATATTTTACTTAGTGTTTGCAGCTACTATCAAACTTCGTCAGTATTCCAGAGGAGACGGCTTATAAAAGCTTAAAGCTTACTGCTGAATCCTTTCAACAAATCTCGTTCTTGACTCATTACTTTAATGCATACCATTGTACTGCGCACTCTGTATGACAATCATGTTGTAGTTTATAATATGTATGCATCATACTTTTTCATGAAAAAATATTGTTTAAATTAATGGGAAAAAACGTGAAATCTGAGAATTTACATTGATGCAGGATGAGATATCATTATAGAGCACATGTATGCAGGATTTAAAGAATTATCCAAAATTAAAAAATTCTAAGGCCTTGTCAAACAATATAAATGACCATGATATGGAAACGAATGCCTTCAAAATCAATCAAGAGGAGAATGCCCACAGCATTGTCTTTTTCTGTCTGAAAATAACATCAGAAATTAATCTAATATTTTCTCCTATGTAGCGCCCTTTTAAAAAACCTGTTTGATCATTATGTATTATTACTGGCAGAAAATCTTTTAGCCTATTTGCTAAAATTCCTGACAAAAGTTTATAAGATGTGTTCAATAGTAATATCGGCCTCCAATTTTTAATTTGATGACATGGTTTATTTAGTTTTGGTAACAAAGTTATTATGCCATTGTGTTGGGTGATTGACAACTTTTCTTGTGAAAGACCAAAATTTAAGGATCTGACTAAGAAACTTCCCATATCGAGCCAGACGAATTTAACGAAATCTGCCAAAAAAACGTCAGATCTCGGACTTTTGTTATTTTTCATATTTTTGAGAAAATAAAGTGCTTCTGAGTATGTTATTGGCTTTTCAAGTTCTTTTGCGATTGTTCTGAATTTAATTTAGGAACTTCACTATTTCTATTTAAATTATAGTTATTGTATATTAGAAAGTCAATATCTATCATTTGATTTAATGAGTCGTTAGATTTATAGAGATTTATATAAAATGAACATATTTCATCCATAATTTGATTTTGATCTGTGCATACTACCCCCTCCTCCGATTCGATTTTGGTGATAGAAAAGATAAACTTCATTAATAAAACTAAGTTAAAAAACATATTTACTTGTCCTTTCCCCATCACTCACCCAGTTTGCCCTTGATCTGATTAAGACCCCTTCCATTTGGGTTTTTCTAAAATTTTAAAGTTCCTTTTTACAATTTTGCATTTCATTCAACTTAGTTTCATTTAATCTGTACAAATCTTCTAGTTTAGCAATTTTTCTATCAATATTTGTTCTTCTTTTGACCTAGTACATTTAAGTTTGGATGAAGATTGTATTGTTTCCGCCAAATTTCCATAAGTGAGGTAGATGTAAAAATAGATGGTCATCTATAAGTAAAGGCCAGGAGATATAGGTTCCTTTTGAATTAATTTTGGTTTATCAGTGTACTGTTCCTTTACACGCTTGACTGTTTTATCTATATTTATATATTCTCGGTTTATTAACAGATAATTACTGAACTTCCAAAAACCCTGACCTCGTTTAAAGTCTGAAGTTTTTAGTGTTATGTATAATAAAGAATGGTAGGATCTTTTTCCTGATTCTATAACTCAATTTTCTATAATAGGTACTAATTCTCCTGTAATTAAAAAGTTATCCAGATGGGATTGTTTGAGTGGCATTTTATGTCACCAGACAAATCTCTTCTTATTTGGGTTAACCATTTGCCATATGTCAATTAGTTTTAAGCTTTCCATCATACCAAGAATTTGTTTCTGAGACTTGGGATTTTTTAGATATAAATAATTACAGATATCGTTATTTTGATTTAGAGCTACATTAAAATCACCATATAGTACACAATTTGCTTCAGATGATAACTGCAAATATTCCTCTAGATTTTTTAAAAATACAGCGTTATCCTTATTGGGGCCGGAGATATTTCCTAGAGTTATTGTTGTGCCATTAACTTCTATTTTAATCACTAAAAGAATACCCACTGTGTCATTTTCAATTTGTAAAATTTTGTATTCAAATGTATTATTTAATAAAATGGCGACTCCTCTTGGTGATTTTGAATAGGAATTGAAAAGGCATTCGTAACCCCATTCTGTCTTAATTTGACGTTCTTCAGACATCCTGTAGACAATATATATATATTATATTTTTTGGCCCGAAGAAGGTCAAAGACATCTCTTCTCTTTTTTCGGATCACCCAGTCCCAGGCAATTTAATGACATAATTGTGATAGACATTAGGTTTGATACAGGGTTCAGTTGAAGGGACTACATTAACCACACGAATGCCAAATTACTGTCACGTGTCTGTACTCAATGTCACCAATAGCCAACAAGTTCACAACAAAGGGGTGCCTTGAGAGGGTAGGTTTGTGGGAAATTTGTAAATGTGATTTTGGTTTCAAAGGTTACAAAGGCAGGTGTGTAAAATGGATGACCTTTGTAGACCGTAAGGGATAGGTGTGAGGGGAGGGAACATGGGGAGGTTATAAAACCAATAGAATTTTTTTCGTGTACAGGTATATACCATATTTGTGCTCTTCTTTCTCTTTTTGCTGAAAAAAGTCTATGTAGAGCAGACAGACAGACGTGAAATATATATCACCTAAACGTACAGTTGAAACTAGAAGTCCTGTCACAATTATCATAGAAAATGCCTGTGAATTAATGTTCTTTTTACTGCAGAAGAATGAAGTATTCTGAAATACACAAGAGCGTTTGTGCTGTGCAATGCAAAATGTAATGCGATATTAGCGAGGTCAGTAGTGAATTCACAAACTGAACCGACCCAACAAAGTAAATATAGAGACTGTGGTACATGTATGTGGAGGGTGAATTACTACTAAATTGCTGTGGGATAAGTCTTTCACTTAGTAATTTACCACTTCTGAAGACAAATACAAGGCGCACCTGCACTCTTCTATCACATGAACCACCGGATTGCCCCCAGTGGTCCATGTGATGAAAGTTTGCAAGTGTTTTGGCTATTGTTTTCTTCCCGTGTAATTCTATAACCATACGAATATGCAATAAGGTATTTTTATACTGTATAATAAACGTATGCCAATTTATGTCCACAAGTAAGCATATATCCTTTTATAGACATAATATTGCCTCTATCCATAGAAGAATGGCTGTAGGCATTCTCCAATAACCTAAAACATCATCATATCTAGAACAGATGACTGTTTACAAGCACGTGAATTTTCACTGTATTCAGTAAAGTTTTGATTGTGGCTTACAATGTTACAATACTTGACAAAAAGCTAGAATATATGATGGGATACGATATCGACATCACATCCTCATTCAATTCGAAATTCGATTCGACCAGAAAATGTCCAGTTCGTAGGACCCTATAGTTCGTATATAAATATTTACTGGAATACAGCCAAAACATGTACACGAATGGGACTTTCATATACATACAACACAGGCAACATAATTATTATTCACCTACAGGTTATTCTACGAAGATGTCAAACTCCTTTAACATTTACCATACATGAAAGGCAGACAATACACCAAAAAGTATCAACATGTATTAATCATATAAGCCAGACAAACATTCAATCAACAGAATGGGAGTGAGGTGGCTCGGTGGGAGACTGTTGTACTTCTATGCTTGAGGTCCTGAGTTCGATCCCCATCCACGATGACCCATCTGTGTCCTTGGGAAAGACACTTTATCCCGGTTGTCTACATGAGGGCACGATGACGCCGTGTAGTAAGGCATACTGCACGTCGATGGTGCACATGTCTTCAACCATTGTAACCCTGCTTGCACAGAGCTTAAACAGAGTTAGAATGTTGAGGAGCTGACAGTTGCTCGTCGATTCTTGGTGGTTCTCTCCGGGTACTCCGGTTTCCTCCACCCGTGAATCTGTCAGGGTCACGAATAGCCATTGTGCATAAGTATGTGACCTTAAACACCAATAAATAAATAATTTAACACAACACATATATACTTTTGGTATACACATACTGTGGCATAGCAGGGTTAAGTACCCTGGAAAAATGATCGTCTAGTGGATTTGGGTTAGGACTTCAATCGTGGCAAGTGGCCACAGGACAATTTAAATGTTCAATCAAGGAGGCAACCAGCTTCTGTGGAGTCTGCAAATGTTCTTGAAGTACTGCAGTCGCAGCGAAAGGGTGAATTCAAAAACACATAAAATTTACTTACAGTTTTCTACACTTTTATTTAAACCCTAAGTATAGTTCCTACAAGTTAAACTTTCAATAAATACTCTCTCTGGTAAATTATGAAAAATATCAGATACGAAATGAGACTAAGTCAAAACTATCGCATCACTCTCATTGCGTCCCGTGTCTGGAACTGTTGTCTGGCCTGGCAGCGTTCGGCAGCGTTCTTCCACGAAAATAGGAGAGTGACTTCTGTGTACGAAGGAAGACCAAAGAGAGAAGTGAAGATTCGGGTGTTTCCGTGGGTTTATATTCAGTTTGCAGACGTGACTTTTCATGCATACTCGTGCATATCTTATTCCAATTGACGTCATAAAACACCACAGAACACCACTTATACCCCAAGATGGCAGAGAGGTATTTCTCTTAACCCCTCACTTCCATTCCAGGATAGTAGGGCATCCTGTGGGTATCCTGTGCTAATAGTATGCGTTCTCACGTTTAAAAGGACACTGGCATTTGGTTGGTGTATAATTTCAAAACCGCTATTGACGCCCATCGAACATGCTATCTTGCACAATTCTCAGAGCTGAAAGTGATACTGGGTGTGTTGAGGTTAGGCCGGGTCAGTATACAATGCTAAAATCTGCCAAAAGCATTCTGATGGGGTTATCATAGGTTAGGCTTATACTAGCTATTTATGCCAATCATAATATCAACTTCTGTCAAAAATACCTTAGTGAGGTTACTATAGGTCAGACTATTGTCTAGTTTTCGTGTCTCATGTTCTACTTCTGCACCAAGTGTGCAGAGAACTTGTAGGGCAGTTGCACTGATGTTATGCAATTCGAATTAGACTAGGAATATTAATAAAATTTCACGATTACATAACCGTGCCTTTAAGAACAGCGTTATACTATTATTGAAGTTTACTCAACAGAGAATTATTACCAAGTAGGACTTGGCCACTCTGATTAACACTTAGGGAACCGAGACTCCCAAGTGCAATGATATTAACCCGATGCGCTCCATAGAGGGTATTTCGTTACAATCCTCCCAACCAAGACGCGAGGTCCAGTAAATTTATCGGAGCTCGAGTCTGGATCGGATGAACTTCCAGAGTGACCAGGATGACCTGACCCATGGATTCAGGATGACCAATCATATGTGGTGACCAGAATGTGTAAACAACATCACAGTCAGAACACCATGATGGGGACCCATGACCAGGATCAGATACTACCGATTTAGGGGAAAAGAAATGCGCTACATGGATTCTATGTGTTACCGATTGACAATACCAGAACGCCTCCAGACAACAGGAATCACCTTTTTCTCTTAAGGAATTACATTCTAAATTAACCTAAACAAAAATAAAATTTAACTGATATTGATAACAATACCTTATGTTTCTAGGTTTCCTACATCATTATTCGATTGGTGGGGAAAAATTGATAATAGAAGGCTGTATAATCAAAGCTATGCTTCTTCAAAGGGGTTCCCCATAGGAGGTCAAAACGACACAGAGGACGACTTTGCTTTTGCTGCATCCAAGTTAACCCACAGTAGATATGCACTATCTGAGTACAGCGAGGACAACGATATGCTGCACGGGGCCCAACGATGTCCACCAAGCATATCGCACATTGTCTCCCATCTCCATCAACCAAATTTTGTCTGGCTTGAAAGATTCTAAGGCTTGCATACAATTCAAGTGCAGATTGCAAGACTTGATAACTATATTGTGCACTTTCCCATTCATAAGTATGTTCCACCTGCACATGATGGAATGTTTCACCAATTATCATACGGTATTCACGGGGTAATTCAGGTAGGGAGATTTCACTAAATTCACTAGGTCAAAATGGACGGACTGGAGTAGATGTGATGAATGTATCAATCTCATCCTCTGATTCATAAGGGATTCGTTGATCATAATATGTTCCATCCCACCGTTGGTCATTCCAATAATCTCTGTGTCCAGTACTCTAATTGCTCCAGAAGAAAATCTTCCGAAGTTGGGTTAACTATATGGTATGCATATGCAGTGGCGATTTTTCATCTGAGTTCGAAGATTAAATACTTGAATGCTACACTTATTATTACTTCTATTGCTAATCTATTACTGAAAACTATATCGACTATGAAAAACTGTAAACAATTGTATCACTATATTTCGAGTGCAATATTCGAATTTAAAATAAAATAAACGTGACTGATTATACTCAACTGATTATACCCAAAATTATAATTCAAAATCCAAAAACTATATTACACTATGCTACAGCTGTGCCGTATAAACAATTCTACTTTCCAAGTGAACGGTTCTTCGTTAGTTTTTATTTTGTTGTCGATAGTGACGAAACTAGGAGTCACGTCTAGAATGTCACTACATAATTTTGAATTAACTTTTCTTTAATGTAAGTACTTTCTTTCATTTTTTTTTAATGTCTACGAGGACGTCCAAAGATGACAACAGTGCCCGATGGCGCACAGCTGTAGGGAGTCGTATTCTCAAATTCTGTAATTAAAACCAATGAGGATCCATTTCAAGTGGTACGAGAAGCTTAGGCTCGTTGCCAATGCCCCACTTCATGGATGCACAGCAGTGCGGGCAAGCAGCTTGCTCATGTGCACCTGCTTTTGACCTGGCCCATGCAATACCACAAGAGTAGTGGACTTGCTGTTTGCATTGGCCACACATAAATAAATCCTGCCAAGTTTGAGAAATTTCCATTAAACAAATACAACAAGGGTCTCCAAGACCCCGATAATGAGTCTGTACCTCCCTTAATTCATTATATCTGATAATTTGATTTCGAAGACTAAATCGTTGTAATTGTCTTCCTTCATGTCGGATTAGAGCTTCACGAATGAGACGATATTGTTTTTGTTGTTTCTCCAAATTATAAGTTATCCATACATTACCTGGGGGAAAGAATCGCGCATGTTGGTTTCTGTGCTGATAGTATCCATATGAATCATCTGTATCTTCACTAGCGTCATATGTACTTCCAGGGAAGATTTCATGACTTCTGAACGGTCGAAGCAAACCAGGATCGGCTATCAGGTTCAATTCAGCATCCAATTGATTCTGTCGATGGTCATAATACCGGCCATTCCAACAGGGGTCATTGAAATAATGACTGACCTCGTCAGAACCAGGACCACTGACCTCATGGTGTTCAACTGTCCTTCGTAACTCCGGGAGATACAGAAGCTGGGGAAAAATTACCTTTCTTTCCTCTGAGAGATAGAAACGATAGCAAAGCTGATGTTGAATTATCTCCGTTTGACCAGTGGCAGGATTGTAATGTTTCATATCCCATAGACGAATGAACCTTACACGGCGACGACTCCATAAATCCTTTGGAAAAAATAATCGGAAGGCATTACAAGAAGAAACTGCATGTTGGAAGGCCTCTCGTCTATGCGATGTAAACATCGCTTGCTCCTCCTCAAATTCCTCAAATTCTAATGTATTTACTGAAGCCATTCCAACAAGCAAAGTAATCAATAAAATAAAATATAAGACTAATACTCAAAAGTAACCACTATATGAAAATAGAATTATGTTATACTTTACACTAAAATTTACACTCGAATAATACGCTCCCCTGGGTTCATCTGCAACTTGGTGCACTCAATCAACGCTCTTTCCACCAACTTTCAAATTTGTATGCCTTGATTATTGGAGTCCTGTGTGTAACTTATCTAATACACTCCAGGAACTCTGACTTTATAATAAATGTGTTACACTGTTATAACAGAATTACTAACTCCTTGTAAGAATTTTGACTAATAATCAACACAAACACAGACGACCCGTGATCGTCATGTATCAGGTTTCCAATCAAGGGTTATACATAAATTGGGAAACCAGAGTCATGAAAATCTTATGTACATATATATACACTATGTGATGTGTATAGTTTGGTTAGACTTTTCTGCCTATGATAATAATAATAATGCATTTCTCAATCTTCACTCTGAAGGTTTTCATTTTGTGTTGGCAACTGATAATGCCGATACACGGTATTTGGGCCTGTTTGATAGTCAAACGTTGACCCTGTGAAATGTCCCACATAATCTGGGTGGTACTGTCGATAGACAACAAAGGGTTGAAAACTCCTCGGTCGTCCATCTGAGTGATATCGTGCTCGTTTTCGATGACTATAGTCACGATATCTTGCACAGAAGGGAGTAAATTCTGTTACATTTCTTGGCATGTGAAATCTATGATGTACACTGCTGGTAGTAGCCACCCAGTGACTATAATACCGCAGAGGTCCACTTATCTCACCCTGTTCATTTATTTTTGGATATTGTAAATCAGGGAAATTGTATATCACTAAATATCTAGACCTATTTGCAAAAGTTAAATGAGTATCAATAGCACTGTCATAATAATATATCAATTCTCGCTCAACCTCTATATATAGTATATTCAAATCAAAATCAAAATACTGACACCCAAATTCATCCTCAATACCTAAGAGATCTGTATCCTTCATAAAATCTTGTTCATATGTATTGGGTCGTATGATATCTCGATCAAATTCATGAGGAGAGGCCAACAGGCGAGGTGTTCCGAAAAACTCGCTCCTTGCCCATTCCCACGGTCTTGGTCGAATATCAACTATAGGCTCTGAGACAACATTAGTGGGTAACGGAGTAAATTGTCTTGCTTCTACATCACTTAAAGGAGGAGTGTGTATTTCTAATTGAAGATCAGCTCACGCAAGTTCGTTCTGTATCACACTGATACTGGACTCTGTGGCGTCAGTGTCCAGAACAGTGGTAGAATCACAAGGCATAGAATCACTCGTGGGTGTGGTCATACTGGAAGAAGTATGTGATCCTACTGTAATGTCATAAACAAACCCACCGAGTCCATCTTGGTTCTCGGGGTCTCGATGAATAATTGCATCATGGGTTCTAACAGGTAACCTTGGAGGAAGGACCAGCGTTTCCATGCTATCCGTAGGCGAATAAGGTGGAAGTCGTTCAGGTGAATATAGTAAAATAGAATCAGTAGGGGTTTGAACACTACTTGGAGGGGTCGACAAAAGGTCGGAAGATGCTATTGAAGTTGATGGTGATGCTTCTATTGATGCCAATACAGATACACAATTATCTGATGAATTGCTATTTATATTTATGTCCATACTAGATGAATGAGTGTCTTGGAAAAGTTCTCGTGAAATGGTACTATTACTGTCTGTTCCAGTACTAATTGTACTTGAAGTTTCATCATCATATAAATTGTCACGATCATTATAATAACTCTGGTAATCAGGGAAATCATCTATCCCACTGTCAACACTAGAATCTGATTCTGCCATTTGTACACTGATCACTGAAACAAAAACACACAATGTGTGAACTACTGTTTTTCAGTTTCTTTGTCTATATCGAACATAGTTATGTGGACATTGGCAGAATCCTCATCATGTTGTACACGGGGATATATTGATTTCCTATTAGGTTGAGGAGAAGGTCTAAAGTTTTGAACAGCTTTTCTCATCATGTCTCTGATACTCTTAGGAGTTTGTTGTGGTTGTTGTTGTTGTGCTCCAGTTGGATTAGCAGGAGCTGAAGGCTGTGGTCTAGGTCCCATACTAGTATAGATTTCATCATCAGCAAATGCAAAATTAGACATTTCACAATCATCAACAGCAGAAAAAGTCGGTTTACTTTTACGGTTTCTTAACCACTTGTATATCTGTTTATGTGTATCGGCTCAACAGCACTTCCAAAGCAGATATAATCCTATTATTAATGCAACACTCGTGAGAGCATGAGCCCACTTAGGGACTTCAAATGATTCCGTCATTTGTAAATTTAGCGAGTCAAGTTCATGGAGTAAGTCATCCATGGGTAAATCATCTAAGTGTTCTATTCCTTTCGGTATCGTAAAAGTCGATATATTCACTCTCTCTATGACAGGTTTCCACATCTGTCGTTGTAACAACGAAAAATTTGGTAACACCGTCTTTGTAACAATCTGAAAAGTAGAATTATCCCTTTTATGGAAATAACTCGGTAGTATTAATTGACCGCTCGATGCCATACATAACGGTTTTAATTCCAAAATTCCAATTGGCGGAAGAATCCGTTTCGTTTTTGGATTTCTTCATTTCGGACACGTAACTGAGAATCGTAGTGGGACATCTGTAGTGATGTACTACATTCCTTCATCGATTCTAGTACTGAACGGGAGGTCGATATTCAATCGAATTTCCGTTTGACATAATTTCGGAATCTCTGATTTCATATTGAGAAACAAGGCTAACATACAACTTGTCATCGTATGGATCGTTCGTATGGCACCTACTAAAGGACAAAACAATTTATTATTATCTACACATTGGTCATGTCCTATCTCTGGGACATACTTCATCCTTTCTTTATTAATAATTAATATGTCAGATTCAAGGGTATATATTGCTACTAATTTATTTGCAACTCGCGACGCGTTCTTGGTTACATTGACAAAGGGTACAGGCAAAGCCTGCACCTTGAACACTTCAAATTGCAAGTTCGAATTACGTAAGGGGATCTTCATAAAGATCACCAGTTTATCGTCGTCAAAAATGGCAGCCATCATGAGCAAATGATAATATTGCCATAGTTCTGTCGTCAGATCTAGCGGCAACATTGACTTATTATCTAATTGAACTTTAATACTCATCAATACTGAGGTCAATAGTGAAGGATCCACTATTTTCGGTGATAACTTTTTATCAGCTAAGATATCCATTTGGTCGTGTAATCCCCGTAGAGTGGTTTCTGTGGCGATTATCACTGATTCCAATCGACCCATTACAAACTCAAGCTGATGATAAGCATGAGTGAAATGTTCAAGATATAGTATTCGATCTTCATGATTCTGAACTACTTGATTTACTCAGCCTTGAAATAGCATTAGTTCGCGCGATATATTTAACATAAATTCCCTATTTTTCAGAATCGCTTCATGATTCATCTTAATGAAGGTTAAACTTTGTCTTTGAATATGTTGAATCATTGCTTGATTAGTACTTAGACGTCTTAAATTATCTGCTATCCCATTTAAATCTGACTGGGACACAGTTCCGAAGAGAAAACTCAAACCTTCACCTACAAAGTCGAACAAACCACGTTTCTTCCGAGACAAGATGATTGTATGTCCATGTAATCTGCGGTAATCATTCAGATCCTCCTTTACTCGTGTAACACGATTATCTGGGTATCTGATCTCCTGGTGTATATCCGTTATGATTGATCTTAACGCAATGGCAAGAGTAGAGTTTTCACCATTTACTTCTACAAAAGTTTGTTGAAAAGCTGTGGTTGTCACAGTATACAAACCATCAGTATATTTCATACTTCGATCAAATCTGTGCACATATTGTATAAAGGGTTGAAGTTCATAAACAAACATTGTACTCCAATCACTAGTTACCATATTTACTTCTTTCACTTTCTTAAAAATCACATTGTTTCTAATAATAGTATGTCCATCTATTATTGTAGTCAAAAGACCAACTAATAACATCCAACACAACATCTTGCTCCTACAATGAGAAAGGAAGCAAGAGTTAGTGCAATGAGTAATACGCGATTCAATTACTTTCGCTCTGACGATTCACTTCCCGGGTGTGAAAGGTCAGAAGGTTAAACTAACTACAAGAAAGTCTCAGTCAGTTCGTGAGGCTGACAAGATCTCACTTATATTTTCGTTACTAAGCAAATCATAACTCAATACAATTTTGTTACTCAATTTACACTTTCCCTTGTCTCTCTCAAACTTAAGGAGATGCATCTGCCATTATGTGTTACCAGTAGTCTTGTGGTAACGTTTAATCACTAGTACTCCAGGTAGTAGGAGGTATCATAACCGCTCCTAATTCTAATTTCTCACCTGGTTCTTTAATCTTGTTATGATCTCGTAACACAGCTTGGATGCAAGAGATCATTTCAGTTATATTTTTACTTGGTTGGTTTGGTTGAGGCTTACTACATTGGCCTTTTTCTTTAGTTCCATGTAATTGATCAACTTCCATTGTTGAATCATTTAATCGATCGTTTCAATCATTAGCCATGAACCTTGATGGTTGTTGATCAGCTGAAGGAGCTCGTAGCTCTTTCATACGTTTCTTGTAATCTCATACCTGTTGTACTTGTTGTCTTAATTCTGCTAATGGAACACCATCCTCTTCTGAAGAAGAATGTTCTTGTCTTTGTCTTTTATTCTTAATGAATGACGTTAAGGAGTGTTTTTCTTGAATCCCTTGCATATCGTCACTTTCATTACTGTCACTACTGTTACTGTCTTCAGTAGTCGACTGTTCTAACGGAGCAGTGTAACGTTGTATTCATCGTGCTCTGACAGGTTGGACAGGTTGAGGCACCTCCCATTCTTGAGGCGCTTTACTAAGTCTTTCTCCATGACATTTTATAATTCTGCGAGTTAATTGATCTTGTATCTTGTAACTCACTGGACCTGCTCTCTCAATAACTCGAAATGGGTAATCCCATTTCGATTCTAATTTGCCTTTAGATTTACCTGAGGAGTATAAAACAGGATCACCTACTTCAAAGGTGATATCCTTTGCTGTAATATCATGCAATCTTTGTTGCTTTAATACTCGTTTCTTTTGTGCAGCTTGTTGTTTTCTAAATGCTTACTCGTTTCTTTTATGCAGCTTGTTGTTTTCTAAATGCTTTATGTTGTTCCTTATGAGGTTCTTCACCTACATATTTTTCTCGAGGTTGAAGTATATTGTCGAGTGGTAAAGCCACATCTCTGCCATACACCAGATAAAATTGAGAGAATCCAGAAGATTCGCTACCATTAAACCTGATGGCTGCCATAGCTTGGTTTAGGAATAAATCCCATGTTTCTAATTCTTCTCGAGCTAGTTTCGCTAAGATGTCATTCAGCGTTCTATGTAGCCTCTCCACCTTCCCATTAGATTGTGGATGGAAGTAGGAAGTGGTTACATGATGTATCTTGAAATAATCAGTTAAGTATTTCATCACTGCATTTACATTTTCAGATCCATTGTCTGTTAATATTTCTAAAGGACATCCAAATCTTGTAAAAATTTTGTCTATTATCAAGTTAGCAATGGTTTCCGCCTTTTTATCAGGCACTGGAAATGCTTCAGGCCAGCCAGAATAAATATCTATGATGGTCACAATGTATTTGTTTCCTGATAAAGTCTCAGGGTGTGGACCACTCATATCCAATGTTATTTTAGCAAAAGGGTATGGAGGTCTATCAGTCTCATGCAATGGCAAAGTGTGAGCTCTGGTGTTACGAGCTCGACACACAAGACAATTTTCTACATGTTTATAAATATGTTTATATAAATCTTTCCAATAATATTTTCTACTGATATTATTGTATACTTTGTCTATGCCAAGATGACCTAATTCATCATGGTATTGTTTCAACACATCTGCATGTAATTGTTCAGGTATGCACAAGCATACCCGCGGGTTATCGTCAACTGTACTGATGTAATATAATACTCCCTCAATCATGAGGTATCTACTACTAATGTGTGCAGGGGTATTGTTACCTTGATACTTCTTAATGATTTCTACAATTTTGTCATCTTTCTGTTGCTCTACCTTCATGTCCAAATCTTTGTAATTAATTGCTTGTGGTTCGGGCGGAACCTGAGGTTCATCATTGATAACATGTACATATCTTTGAGGATCAATTTTATTACTATTGATAATTCCAATTTGTAATGCTTTCTGATTTTCCACATTATCCATCTCATACTAGGGGTCAGCATTTGCAATTCCATCAGGTAAACGAGAAAGTAGGTCAGCACATGTATTCTTTCTACCTGGTAAATATTCAATCTTACAATTGTAGCTAGCTATCTTCAATGCCCAGCGTTGTACTTTGGCATTGTTTTGTGGACTTTTCAATAAGTACTGCAAGGGGGCATGGTCTGTCTTAATAACAAACTCTGCTCCCTGCAAGTAGCTATTGAATTTATCCAAAGCATATGAGATAGCGAAAGCTTCTTTCTCAAATGTCGACCATTTATGTTGGGTTTCACCCAAGTTATGAGATAGGAAGACAATGGGTTTTTGATCAGGTACTCCAGGTAGTTGATCTGTTTCGTCATCACGTGGTTGTGCCAAAACCGCTCCGACACAGTGGCCACTGGCGTCTGTGTAAAGCACGTAAGGCTTTCTCGGATTTGGATATGACAAATGAGCAACTTGAGTTAAGCGATCTTTCAATTCTTGAAAGGCTTTTTGATGTGTGTATCGCCAATGAAATCTTGCATATTTCTTTGTCAGTTCTAATAACGGTTGAGCAATTTTGCTGAACCGAGGAATAAATCTACGATACTATGAAGTCATGCCCATAAAAGATCTCACTTCCATGACCATTTTTGGCGGACTTAATTTTCGAATGACCTCGACTCTCAGGTTTAATTCCATCTTTACTAATTACAAAACCAAGATAAGATGTTTCAGATTGAAAGAAGGAACACTTCTTAGCTTTTAGCTTCAATTTATGTTTTCGTAGTCGACCAAATACTTGTTTAATGTGGTCAATATGAGATTTTCTGTCACGGCTGAAGATCAAAATATCGTCAAGGTAGGCCAAAGCAAAGTCCTCTAGGCCCTCCAAGATGCTTATCATGAGGGATTGATACACAGAGGGCACGTTAACGAGTCCAAAAGCCATCACATTGAACTCATAAAGGCCCTTATGGCAAACAAAGGCCGTCTTAGGTCTGTCTTCTTCATCCATCTTGACTTGCCAGTATCCTGACTTCATGTCAAGAGTGGTGAAGTACTGACATCCATTCAATAAAGTAAAGATGTCGTCAATTAATGGAAGCAGCCAGTTCGTAACTTTCGTGACTTCATTGAGCTTGCAGAAATCAACGCAGAATCGTTTTGAGCCGTCTTTCTTGTCTACGAGTAAGCACGGAAAACTCCATGCACTATTTGATCTTCGGATAATTCCGGATTGAAGCATTTCTTCAAGTGCTTCATCCATAATTTTTCTCTTAAGTAATGGCACTCTATATGCTCTACTTTTTATTGGTGGCGCATCACCTGTGTCAATGTGCATCTTGACTGTATCTGTCTGGGTTAATTCTTTATCAGTTTTTGCAAACAAGTCTTTATTATTATTGATGACTGGCATCAACAGGTGCCATTTGTCTTCAGGCACCTGTATGTCAGCATCTGTGATTTGATCTTCAGGTGTATTGTGAGTTAAGATCTGATTAATTTCTAAGACTTTTTCTTCCTGTTCTATTGGCTCAAGTTTTCCAATCAAACACCCCCTCTTTAAGGTGTAATGTTTATTGGTACAGTTCACCAACAGTACAGGTATGGTTTCATTTCCATTAGTTATTACACTATTACTAACTAAGAGGCCAGGCTGTTCAGCCACATGACCTTTAGTCAGTCCATGATGTTCTAAGTATTTTGTGTCAAAGACAGATTTTGCACTGGAAGCTTTTGCTGTACACAAACAAGTGGACTGTGGTTTAAGTTCCACCTGATTGATCAGGTGAGTAAGACAACTCACCTGTATATCTTGAACTATGGGTACATAGTGACCATCTAATCTCAATTTATGAAATTCCCAATATAAATTAACTCGATTACCCCTAATCCAATCCATTCCTAATAACATACTTCGATTCAATTCATTTATTACTAAGAACTCATGCACCTGATAAATTCCTTGAATATAAAATTCAAGTCTAATTTTTCCTCGAGGGAGAGTGTCATTCCCAGTAATACCTGCAATGCGAGGCAAAGTATTTTTGTCACCAACTAATTTCGGTCGGTGTTTAAGATTTTTCCAAAATTTTGTACTAATACAACTTGTCTGTGCCCCTGTATCTAACAAGGCACGTACTCGCTGTCCTTTGATGTTCACTAAGACACTATTCAAAGAAGCAGCCCCATAATTTATGGTTACTGTTTCCGGTTGAGAATTTCTAAGTTTTTGTTGCTGTTGTTCGCCATTTGGATAATCATCATTGTTTACTAAGTTATTTCCCTTGGGTTCCATAGAGTGTTTCACTTCCTGTTGACATGGGTTTTTTCAATTACTTCCCTTTGGGTTTTTCCTGTTTTGTAGTTTGGGGTTTTTCCCAAGTGATTTCTCTTGGCTCCTTATTCTTGGATTCCTATTTCCTGATTCAATTACTTCCTATTACTGCTGATTTATTTCAATACAACCCTGCTTACCTGGTTGATTATCATAAGTCTTTTTCATGGTTTGATTTTCATAAGCATTTTTCATATAAATCATAATATCAGGGTCTACACTTCTTTCACTTCTGTTGGGAGCATGTGACTTCTCATTAACTCTGCTCATTGCCCCATATGGGCAGAGTTCCCTTCGTTTAAATTTACTCGGCAATCACGAGCAAAGTGGTTTGGCTTCCCACAGCGAAAGCAGCAAAAGGTCGCCCCTGGTGACCTTTCACCTGCTGGCTGAATATCAAGTGTTCTCACTTGCTTGGCCAAGTTGACGCGGTTACAACGATTGCAAACCGGCCGTGAAAATCGTGTCGGTTTCTGATATCTGTTGTAATTTTGTCCTCCCCTATTTCAGTATTGATTGTTATACTGATTTTTGCTCTGATTTTGATATGGAGGTCACGCATAACCTCCAGTGTAGTTTTTCGTTAATATATTAACCTTATGGCACCGGAGCGCCACACCTATGTCCATGGGAGTTTCATCTCTCGTCTCCAAAGGGAGATCTACAGGTTCTTCCTGTTCATCAATGGGACTGTGAAATACAGGGTCCCGATAGCGTTCATATTCTTCATATTGTCGGTCAAATGCCTTTCCAAAGGGCGCTTTTCCTTTGGCGGCTTCAGAGCGGGCGCGAAATTTGATTTTCGCGGCATTTTCAAATAATGCTTGACTAACAGCGTTTTCTAGCGTCTTGGGCATGCAACGGATTAGTTTCATCCGAACATCGATGTCATACAACCCGTCACAAAGTAATCTGAGAGGTTTTTCTGGATGGTGGGGTTATCAATCTCCTGATCAAAGGCGTCTTTCGCAAGATCAAGCAGTTGCTCAGCATATGAGACAAGAGTTTGATTTTTCCCTTGTCACATATAGCGCAACTGATTGGTGGTCATGGAGTTATCCATAGTGGCGCTATAGCGACTTTTCAATTTGCCATTCAGTTCGGACCAAGGCATTTCAGGATTTTTCTTCATTGTTCCTAAAATAAAATCGGCAACTACAAAGTCACTGGTTTGAGCAGCGATTTTAGGTCGTCGCTTCTCTTCTATGTCATTTGTCTCACAGAAAAGGTCAAGAGATTTTATCCAACCCCAAAAATTCAGGGGGTTCCCGTCAAATTTCTTAATACGGGAATGAATAGACTGGGCCTGAGTAGCGTTAGCAGTCTTTGCATTACTCTTTTCACTTTGGCACACGGTTTCATGCAGGTCGATTATGGCAGAAGACGTGAGGTCCTTAGCTTTCTTTTCAGCTTCTGCCAATTTTCTTTGTGCTCTCTGTAGTTTTGTTTGGGCACTAGCTTTCTCAGTAGCTAATTGCAAATCTAAATCAGCTTTCTGCTGTATCAGTTCTGCCTTAGCTTGGGCGAGGGCTGTCTGCATTTGTTGAAGTGTTTGTTGTGAGGCAGCATGCTGCTGCTGCAAATTCTGAGCTTGGATGCCCAGCTCAGCATGTTGCAGCTCATACTGACCCACAAGACCTTCCCTTTCCTGTTTTACTTGAGTAACTTCATCCATCAACCGCAGCTCTCTGTCTGTCGGTGGCATGGTCATTTTCGATTATTCAATGAATTTTGCTACTACTAAGTTAATTGACAATTTAATTTTTCTGCTGTTAATGAACGTAAAATGAAGAAAATTGCACCTACCTTGCTAGCACTACAACTGTTGAAACACACACAGTTGTCTTTTCAGAATTTCCTGGAATTCCTCGAGATTTTTCACAGTTCCTTGAGTTTCCGTTTTTCTCTGATGTTCAGTCAAAAGTTCAATATATCTGATGAGCAACGCTCGGTGCGACCAGTCGAGCATGGTTTGGATGTGATAGCAATTGGTGGTCGGCGTCAGTGTAAATAATGGCATGTTGGACATGCAACCAGTTCCACCATGGAGTTGTACCAGTTTTGGATTCAGAGGGTGCTGTCTGCGTCTGCTGCCTTACAAATATCAGCTGCCAGGCGTTCAATTTACCAGTAAAATTAAGGGATGTCTGTCCCCCATAAATATTAGCAAAAAGTTCTCACAAGTTCACTGTGCTCCCCAGCGGCAATGTTTTGAGTCAATTTCGGCTTCACTGGGTCCGTTAGGGTTAATAGATGTTTCAAGAATGTTCACCCGATCGTCTCAAGACAGTTAGAAGTCAGAGTCCACATCTTGACGAACGGCACCATATAAACTGGCCTGTGGCATAGCAGGGTTAAGTACCCCGGAAAAATGATCGTCTAGTGGATTTGGGTTAGGACTTCAATCATGGCAAGTGGCCACAGGACAATACAAATGTTCAATCAAGGAGGCAACCAGCTTCTGTGAAGTCTGCAAAAGTTCTTGAAGTACTGCAGCCACAGCGAAAGGGTGAATTCAAAAACACATAAAATTTACTTACAGTTTTCTACACTTTTATTTAAACCCTAAGTATAGTTCCTACAAGTTAAACTTTCAATAAATACTCTCTCTGGTAAATTATGAAAAATATCAGATACGAAATGAGACTAAGTCGAAACTATCGCATCGCTCTCATCGCGTCCCGTGTCTGGAACTGTTGGCTGGCCTGGCAGCGTTCGGCAGCGTTCTTCCACGAAAATAGGAGAGTGACTTCTGTGTACGAAGGAAGACCAAAGAGAGAAGTGAAGATTCGGGTGTTTCCGTCGGTTTATATTCAGTTTGCAGACGTGACTTTTCGTGCATACTCATGCATATCTTATTCCAATTGACGTCATAAAACACCACAGAACACCACTTATACCCCAAGATGGCGGAGAGGTATTTCTTAACCCCTCACTTCCATTCCAGGATAGTAGGGCATCCTGTGGGTATCCTGTGCTAATAGTATGCGTTCTCGCATTTAAAAGGACACTGGCATTTGGTTGGTGTATAATTTCAGCACCGCTATGGACGCCCATCGAACGTGCTATCTTGCACAATTCTCAGAGCTGAAAGTGATACTGCGTGTGTTGAGGTTAGGCCGGGTCAGTATACAATGCTAAAATCTGCCAAAAGCATTCTGATGGGGTTATCATAGGTTAGGCTTATACTAGCTAATTATGCCAATCATAATATCAAATTCTGTCGAAAATACCTTAGTGAGGTTACTATAGGTCAGACTATTGTCTAGTTTTCGTGTCTCATGTTCTACTTCTGCACCAAGTGTGCAGAGAACTTGTAGGGCAGTTGCACTGATGTTATGCAATTCGAATTAGACTAGGAATATTAATAAAATTCCATGATTACATAACCGTGCCTTTAAGAACAGCGTAAAACTATTATTGAAGTTTACTCAACAGAGAATTATTACCAAGTAGGACTTGGCCACTCTGACTAACACTTAGGGAACCGAGACTCCCAAGTGCAATGATATTAACCCGATGCGCTCCATGGAGGGTATTTCGTTACAATTCTATCAAGGCATATTAAGAAGGCAGACCGAACCTATAAAATATCAGCATATAGGACAGACATATGTTCAACGTATATAACAAATACACGCTAGATACACGAGAAAGAAAGTGAGAAAGAAAGAAAGAAATAAAGAAAGACAGACAAACAGAATTTTATCTTTCAGAGATGGTAAACTTGTTTCTGTGGAAGAGTTTATTTCAGTGGTAAATTTGCCTTAATAACATCGTCTATGTTTTGAAAAGTATCAAACTTCAGTTGTTTGCCCGTTTTAAGCTTTCCCCTTGTGAAACCATTTTGTTGATAAGCCATTTCTATTTTACTGTGCTTATACAGGCAACCTATAAAGTTCAATGTTTGTTTTCTTAAATCATCTTTTACTTTGACTGTTTTCATACTATTGTCTTTTCCTTTGTAACAATAATGTTTTCTCTGCTGAAAAACTGTTGCGCATCTCGGCATTATAAGGCATGGTCTCGGTGCATCCTATTCCCTGAAGGGAGACAGTGAGCTGCTGCAATGTAGTTTGGGGAGATGAGTATGTCCTGACCACTATTGTTTACTATTTCACATATTCTTTCAGTGATGTTCTCTTTCTCTTGTAAATCTTTTAACCTTATGTTAACTTTTCTCGAGTATTGTTCGCTTTTATTAGCATTTTGTCTGAGTTCAGTAATACTGTCCTCCAAACTTGTGATTCTCTCTTTCAGACTGCCGTTCTCCATCGCATTTTCTGATGCCGAGGCACATATTGTTTGCCTCTAAATCAACAAGTTTTTTGTTTGTTATTGCTGTGAACTTATCTTCAAACTCACTCATCATTTTACTTAAATGAGAGGAACAGGCCAATTTAAATTCATTAAATTTCTCACTCAACATACTATCTTCATCTTGCTTAGATGGGAGAAATTGTATTGTAGTGTACATTTTATCAACACGTTCTGTCATCTCTTGGTGATTTGACAGACTAGAGAATGAAGTCTCACTAGTAACACTAGAGTCTGGATTTGGGCACTTTTTCTTTTCTGATTCTTTGTAAGGCTTACTGTTGCTTTCTCCAGCACTTGATTTTCTCCCCGACATGTTAATAGTGTAAAGGGTCAAACATTGTATACTTCATTATCCTGACTGTCAAACACAACCCGTAGTTTAACAAGAAGAGAGAAGCTCACTACCAATGCTTCATCAATTAACCGTGATACCTTAGACAGGATACCATTATCCAGAAGAACACTTTACGCTATTCGGCGTCATGACTTGTGCTCAACCCACAATTCATAACCAAATATGGATTTGTGAAATCTGTAAATCTGGTCACTGCCTCAAAAAATAGGAAAATACACCAGAATATCTTCAATTTCTAGAAACGTATTTGATGATCAGTTGAAACACATGAGTTAAAAATGAAACTTTACTAGAGTATTACCACCTACAAATTGAATAGGTTTACTGGCGTTTCTAGTAATATTTACACTAATCTGATCAAACGTAAGATTTTGATACTGGTACGTAACGTACATTAATACATTCTTTGTGAATGAGTTGACATTCTTTTCATGATTCAAACGGTATTACTCTTCCATGTAGAATAGGTGCTTCAGTGTCACCTATTAATGTTTCATCTGCAATATCAGAATAAAAACAAAGTTGATTGAAATCAACATTTAAATCCACGTTATATTTAAATGCATCTCTTGCCGTGTTAGGAAAAATGAGAGGAAAAATATTTTCACATCCCAGTTTTTTGTGATAAACTTAGTGACATTTCAATACCCACTTTACTAATGCTATTTCCTTCCATTTTTACACGGGATTGTCGACCTGGATACCCAATATGAAATGATACATCGAATGTTTTAAATATATCTCGAAGTTTTTCATGAATTTCTGATTCCATTGCATCTATGACATGACCACCATTTGCACAGACACCTGGTAAAATACTTAATTCAGCAGCAGCAGTATCTTTGTGAATCGTATGTTTCAGAGATATTTTATTGATACGATTCGATATTTTGCTATCTGGCACAATGATTTTAAAAACAGATTCTTTATTTGTAATATTTTTTGCTTCCGAAGGTAAAATTACTTCAACTAAACCTTCTTCCCATCGTTCTTAATCAAGATGAATGGGTTTAGGTAATTGTGTTTGGATACAACATTGTGTGCTATTTGGGAACATATTCAAAGAACCATCACTCAGAAGTGTTACACAAAATGAATTATTTTTCCTATCTCGCAGTTGTTTAAAATATTTTAAACCTGGACTTGGAAGAAAATATATATCCCGAAGAACTACTTAATAACACTAGCCACAATTCTTCATCAGGGCTTTATAAACTAACATGACTGTGCAATGGCAGTAATTTTTAAAAAGTTTTTATACCAAATCTGATTCCACTATCCAAATATGAAATTTCCTTGGATATCCTTCCCAATGTACTTTCAGAGATATAACCACTAGATTCTGAGATGAAAATATTACAGGGATGTTGAAACAATAAACTCTAACTTGATGCCATAATTATTTTTTGAGAAAAAAAGTTTTGTGTCAGTAACTTTGTGTACTGCTTTCCTCCATTACTTCTTCATCCAGATAATCATTTCCTGGACCATCTATGAACATTTTGTCTAACTTAGTTTTGAATTTATTGGCAAGTGCAGCTTTTCTTGCAATCATAGCACTAAATGATATATTTACATTATCGTATATCATGAGTGAAAGTAACAAATTAGAATCAGAGAAATCGTCTAGATACTTGTCATATTTATTCATAGTTGAAAATATTTTGTCTAAACTGTATCAATTATCCATGACTGATAATATTTTATTTGGAGATGTCTGAATATTTGATGGTGGTTTCTAAAACTGACAATTTCTAATAAGTTGGATGTAAGAATAAATTGGTGAGAACTTAACATGTTCTTGTAAAGGAATAGCTTCAGCTTCCCAATTCACTGAACCTCCTCCACAAATGAAACATTTTACTTTACCATCTCCCACATAGGAAAATCCAGCTTTCGCTAATTCTTCTTTCTTGGATTGTAAAATAGGATTTGTAATCATTCTAAAACTCGAAAATCTTGTAAGTTCTGATAAGTATACAGGATATGCAGGGTTAAGTGGAAGAGTTATCTATCTGTTCAGGTGCTGAAGTGCAAATGACTGAGTCTATCTCCTTTTATACTCTCCTATTAAGAAATGTTTCATGTAATTATTGAAATAAACCTTGTGCATTTGTCACCTCACACTGGAAGTAAAATGCTTTCATTACATTTTATTTCTAGCGTGAGGTGACAAATGCACAAGATTTATTTCAATAATTAAATGAAACATTTCTTAATAGGTCGATATAAAAGACTATCAGTTCTCAGCTTTTCCTCACATTTGCTTTTAGACTATCAAGAGGTTAAGACTGGATTTTGTAAACAGAAAAATAATTTTTATGTTCTGACGTTTCAAAATATTAAACATGAAATGTTTTTGTATTTTACACAAAACAAAATTTCTGAAAACTTCATATGTGTGCAAGTAAAAATAATTTCATGTCTGAAAAATAATTTGGTGTACAACAAAAACATTTTTGTGTCACACATAAGTTTTTGGGTTTCCGGAATTTATGCATTGCAGAAATTCCAAAAACCCAAAATACTTATGTGAGACATAAAAACAACGTTTTTTTGCAATACAACAAACTTATTTTCTTCAAAAAAAATATTTGTGCCAGTAAAAATAATTTCATGTTAGAAAAGTAATTTGGTGTACAGTGCAAAACGTATTTGTGTTACACATAAGTTTTTGTTTCCAGAATTTGTTTGATGCACAAATTCTGAAAAACAAAAACTTATGTATAACACAAATATGTTTTGCATTACACCATTTGAATTGCATTACTAGGTAGTTAAGATCACAAAGTATGTAAATCACCTCATACTAATTTGATTACAAGGCAATACATCTAAGCTTTTTTCACTGCAATGAAAAAAACTGAAATAGTCAAAACATGTGGGATTCGTTGAACGAACTATGAGGTTTACACCTCTTTGAATTGATTTTAGTCTTGACGCGAAGACTTGAGTGTGAACGTGTCCGCTTTTTAAATTGTTAAGTCTTGATGTCAGGACTTTTAATTCAAAGATGAACTTCCAATAAAATGGTCCCAAGATTTAACATTCGACAGTCTCGTAATGCCACTGAAAAGTGCCATTAACCATGTGAGTGTGAAAAGGTAACTCTTTTAAACAATGGCCCTGAAAGAGCCGTTGTGTAAAATTCACTTCGTCGAAGTATTCTGTCATCACTGTATATTAATCGCCTCCTAATGTTTCTTTTCTGTATTTCCCGCTAAACAAAAATTTTTAAAAAAGAAAAAAGAACGATGTTCTCCCGTCACTGGTTCAGTATCCAATGAACTGTTTCCCGCCATTTCGAGATTATAAATATCGAACACTGATGTCTCAGAACAAATAACTAACTCAATCTGAACGACGATAGCTGAAATGCCTGTGTTAAATATGAATTTGTATTTCTTTTGACAGATAATAGTCCATAACTTTTTAAGTTCTGAACCGATTGTTGATTAAGATGCCATCTTAAACTACAGCTCACAAGTTTTACGAAGGTATATAATACGTCCAGATAGAATAATTATTAGCGAAGATATTCGAATAAATAGGCGAAAGTACGGATATGGTGGGAGTGCTTGACCCGTTGTTCGAAAAAATTATAAATTGTTCTGCTGTCAAATTCATGGTATAAGTCGTGGGGGACTCGTGTATTAAAATGAAGTTGATCGATCACATTTCATTCATTGATGGAAAATAATATTTCAGACGTTATTCTGGTGTTGATATAACACCCAATTTTAAGTCACTATTGATTTTTTTATTTCAATCTCACTGCCGAATTCAGAAAAGACGTGCAACATTTATCATGTTCCCAGAAAATGACGTGATTTGTAACGTTTTTTTTCTAGGAAATCGACTGACACGTAATTTTAGAATTCAACATGCGTTTTGTTTATCGGTGGGATATTTGCTTGGATAACAATAAGCGAGTTCGGCGTTCGGACTGCGCATGTCCAAGTTTACTTCCGTGTTGTTGTAAACAAAACTTGTCAAGTGTCTCGATGTTTAACTAGCAAGATTGATCTAATGTTTGTGTGTCTGTTGTGTTACAGTGTAGTATCATTTCACATGCTGAAAATGTCGAATTGTAGCGTTGTGGGTTGTAGCAATAGTCATGATTAGCCATTGTGCAGAAATATATGACCTTAAAACACCAATAAATGAATTCATTTGTGTGTCTTGGGATATTCGGTAGTGACAAGTTGTGAAAAACATTTTTGTACCCGGAAATCAATATGACTTGATGCATAACTTTAACTCTTTCTGTACTACACGGATTTTTTCAATTCAGTCCTTAAAGTTTGCAATGGTTTAGCCCTTTACCCAACACACCTTTGTCCAAAAATAAATTAAATTTCATGATTAAAATCAAATTTAATCTCCAAATTTCAATAAAAGCATACAAATATGGATATCTCTGGAATCAGTTTATTGAGCTGGTTCCAATGATACCCATATTTGTATGGTTTTGTTGAGAAAGTACCATACTATGTTAGGTTGTGTATGTCACATCTAAACTAGTTTTCTGGAGAGTTTTGGGTGATTTGTTAGGTTAGGGTTAATATATTGTTAACCCTTTACTTAATGCTTGTAGCAGATAAGTTATGTAGCAGACAACACTTGTAACTAACGATTTTCATTTTTGCTTCCAAAACATAAGTTATGACCCCTCATTGGAACGAGTATGACATGCTCGTTCCAATGAGGGGTCATAACCTGCATTTTTGAAGCAAAAATTAAAATCTGAAATGGGTTCAATGGCAGTGGCGTAGGAACCGGGGAGATGGGGGAGGGGGCGGAGTAAAGGGGGTATTTACCTCCCCCCCCCAAAAAAAAACTATAAAACTATTCCCAAAACGTATAGACATATACTGGACTTCTGCTCTTCTTCATTTCATCACTACTCTATTACCTTCATGCCCATGAAAAACATTAAGTAGTTGGCCATTTCTGGCGGTTTCTCATACCCGTACCCATACACTCCGGGCTGAGGTCACCCCTATCAAACTGTCCTCTTATTCGTGACTCGGCTCCTCAGGTGATATCATGCCCCCCCCCCCCCTTTATTTTTGTTCCAATGACCCTGCAAGCTGTCCTATTCAGTTTGGGAGGCATGCCCCCCACCCCATGATCTGTGCCCATGGGTATCTTATCACTTGGGGGGCAGAGCCATGAATGCATGCCCCCCGCCCCCATGAAAGGTTAGGTAAAGGGTTAATTCCTACATGTATTGTAACTGCAATTGTAATTCACAATAATAAGCACACATACCAACTTTGGATTGAATCGAATGAACAATACTGAAGTTAAGTGGAAACCAAAAAGTTAACGATTGGATGGATGGACAGACAGGTGGACAGGCGGAAGGATAGACCGATTACATAATAGGTCCCTTTTTCTAATGGGCGTATAAAAATTAAATTGGTAGTATAAATATGTGGTTCAAATATCATGTGTGTCTGGGTCTGGTATTATACAGTACGTGGAGAGCGGATTATAACTAAATCACCCACCAGGAGGAGTTATAGCCCAAAGTATTGCATTCTAATTCTGTACATGTGTACAAAAAACACAAGCAATGTTTCAGCCAATGAACCTCCAGGTTTAGCCTGGAGGTCCATTGACTGGAACTTTGCTTATTTTTGTTATGCTTTGCAACAAAGTTGAAATTATTGGTTCAAGGTTGGAATTTCCACTTGGTGGGTGATTTAGCGAGAATACACTCTCTGTGTAGTGTATACATGTATGGTTAAAATTATGCTCTTGAAGCTTAAGAAATACCCAATGCAATACTCGGAGGGGCCCCATCATTTTGGGGAAATCCATTTATTTTTTAGTCAGGCCTTTATACCATCTCCCCCACCACCCCCCCCCCCCCCCTCACTCTCCCCCTAGATTTCCTAGCATATGCTGGCATATGTGCCAAATCTTGTATATTTAAAAGCAGGGGCGCATCCAGGATTTCTTAAAAGAGGGGGTATGCCCAATTGCAAAAGCTGTTACTAAGTTACAGAGCGGCAGGGTGTGGGATAAGCTCGCGATCGACTTGCCCTGTTGTTGATGTTCACCGGTAAATAAAAAAAATTAAGCAGGGCTTGACAATTGGCTGAAGAATATTAACTCTTTCACCAATGGAACTCTGTACACAGGGATTAGAGACGTCATTTTTTGTGAGCAGATGACAACTTTGTCAAGCTACATGTAATAAGTTTAGACCTAATCGCTTTTACAGCTGGAACGAAATATGTTCATGACATATCAGAGAATATAATTTTTCAATTTCATAGCTAAATTAAGTCATGGCTGCTAAGAAGCAGCCATGACTTAATTTGACAATGAACTAAGAAATCACAAAGTATGGGGAATTCAGCAGTGAAAGATTTAAACATTGGCAACAGTGCAATTCGAAAAATGTATCAGGAGCACAGGTCAAAGTTTCGATTCATGTCCTAAAAAGGTCTTGTATTTGATGTTATAAATTTACCATAGGATATTTGTCCATATATCCATATTTATTTATTTATTTTTTATTTATTATAGTTTAATGACACTTAACAGCCAGGGTCATCTTGTGTCAGTGAGGGTTTCACAGATGGGGGAAGCCAGAGTACACAGAGAGAACCAACGAGCAACGATGAGCAACTGCCAGCTCCCCAACATTGTAACTCTGAACTCTGCGCTGCAGCAGAGGCAGGATTAGATTGGTTGAAGATATGCGCCCCATCCATATATCCACAATAAAGGTTCAATTATTTCAAATTTTAACCCATAAGTCCTCAGATTAATTTTAAAGTATTTATAGCCTTTTTCTGCTTACATAGTTATTGATGACTTGGCAGTGGTTCTACATCACTGCTGGCTGCCCATACAGGCAGCCAGCAGTGATGTAGAACCACTGCCAGGGAAAATTCAGTCTACACACAAGAGTAATAAAAAAGATTACACAAGGGAGCACCTGCTTCAATGCAATATAAAAGTGGCGGTTTGGGGCTATATGGGGGCTTAACTTAAGGGTTCAGTCAGGTCAGGAGGTGGGTCCCCTAATATTGTCTGGAAAACAAATTGCAAGTGGCTGATGGGCGGAAAACTTGTTAATGTCAGCAATCTTTTTGGCCCCCACCCCCACCCCCTCCGAAGTGAAATAGCTAAAAGCCTTTCCCTCTTTATAGTCCGAAAGAAGTCTTTGTTTTAAATTTCGCTGAGACGATCTGTATTTTTCGTCCCCAATAGGACCAAGCCCCATCAGGTACTGCTGGATGTCCATAGACATAGTTGGGGGCCACTTGCTTAAACCATCTTTCTCCCCAATCCAGCCACTTTTCAAACTAAGAGGATCGGGTAGTTTCTTACCGTCAACTGTTAATAACATCTGATAATCCTTGGCATTACTGTAGACAATTTCTTTATTTGTCGGCAAAACCGCCACGCGCATTTTTTGTGCAGCGAAAGCCAGAGTAGCAAGTTCTTCTTTTGACAGTTTGGAAACTGCTAATCCCCTTCGCAAGCCAGAGCAGAAAGTTCTTCTTTTGACAGTTTGGAAACTGCTAATCCCCTTCGCTTCAAAAATGTCTTTAAACTGTCTACTTTCCATTTTTTTAAACCCGTCCAACCTTAAACTTTCGGTCGTCTGGTTTGATTCCATTTAATTTTACATTCGCAACGTCAAAAATTCGCGGTAATCGAAAGTATGATAGAGCGACACTCAGCGTTTGTTTACAGTAAGTACTTACCCATCATGCTTTGCGCGTCGGAACTCCGAACTCGCTTATTAATTCATCGCTTATATTGGATATTTCACTTGAATCATTTTGTAAGTTTTAATGTATTCTCTTCAATGCATTTATAATAGGATAGGCAGTAAATATTTTACAACTCAGATAACGTATAACGTTCTTGTACTTGCAAATTCGAATTCATACAGATAATTGAAAAAACGATTTGTACGAATATGAATTTACAACGACGGACTCTCTCTTATTTTCTACTTGATAAGAATTTAGAAAAACTCAATGTATTGTTGCAAATGTACCATTTTTTTTAAATCGGAGAGACATCCGTGGGACATACAATTGTAACTTGACTGGATATTTACAATAACAAGACGTTAAGGAAGAAATGAAAATTTACATCTTTCCTTATGCAGAATTGAATAGCATTTCGCCAGAGTGCATCCAGGGTCGACTGTGGGAATTTGAGTTTTAACCCTTTGCCTAACACGAAAAGCAGACGACATTTGCAAATAAAATTATTGAAGCACTATTTTTTTTATTGTTGCGTCCAAAACATAGCTTATGACCCCTCAGTGGAACGAGCTCGTTGAGCTCGTTCCAATGAGGGGTCATAAGCTATGTTTTTGTGACAAAAAATGAAAAAGTAATAAAAATCGAATGGTGAATTTTGTGAATAGCGCTGGCCGGTTTTTCCATTACGTTGAGTAAAGGGTTAACAAACATTTCGCCCAATGCCCCCCCCCCCTAACTACTTTTGTTCATAAACTGAGCAAACTTTTTCACTGGTAGGAGACTGGACTAGAACTCTCGTCACTTAGTGTATGCGGCAAAGAGGCCAATATGTTGTGTTCTTATTGTTACATTTTCCCCCTTATTGACTCAACTACCGGACGAGTCAATAAGGGAGAAAATGTTACATTGAGAACACAACATACCCTAATTTATAGCAACTTGTCCCCATAGCACCTCTAAAAATGATCAAAGAGACGTTAGGCTCAAGTTCGTTCAACTAATGATATACTTATAGACAGGACTTTTTGTAGTGAGTGGGGTCGTATAAACTATTGCGGTTTGTTTCCACGCTAAGGAGTCTGAAATGTCATTTACTGTATGCCATTATTACCACTTTAGCGGGCGTTCTCTAGTATATTAACGGAGTTTAGCGGGGCGGTAAGACTCAGTAATTCATGGCGCCATGCAACCGGAATTATTCACAGTTTAAACAATATCATATGCCGTTGCCTGACCTGATAATTTTAGTTCCCATCCACTACTTGGCTATTGAATAGGGTTAGCCTCAGTTGTGACTCTGTTGCGGTGGGGAGTCTGTCTGCCCCACCACAGCACTTGTATTGCCTGTGTGAGTGATGTTGTTATGTCAACGATTATTAACTCCTCCATTCTAAGATTTTTAATGGGAGCATCTCCACATGAATCTCTTCTACCACAGCTCACTCTTTCCAATTGGCAGCAAGTGCTGGGGTGCGGCAGTCTGCCCTGATGTTGTAATGGGTGGGTGCAGTCAAACCTGTGACCAAGCCCAATCTGATGTACAACATGGGGTTCCTGCTTTCGAGCAACGACATGCACTTTTACCTGCTGACCTAAACCATCCACTTGAACCAGTGAAAAATGATCTAAGGAGACGACCATCATAAGCTATAAGCTTCCTGTCGAATCCCCTCGTGGTACCTTTGTTTACTTCCTTATTTATTATACTGTATACTTGAGTTGTTGTGCCTTTTGACTGTGTATTGTTTAATGTATACAAATGCTAAACTCCAAATAAATATTGTTTAAACTAACCGGAAGCGAACCACGGGCGTTAATGAAAACAAAATTCATTAACAACCCACTGTCCGATTCCGGCCATGGTAATAATAGTAATAACATGATTTTCTCGAGCGTCCCGGTTTATTAACGGCCCTCGAGGAATGAATAACAGGCTCTCTGGATTATTAACGGCCCTCGACTTCGTCTCGTGCCGGTAATAAACCCTCGGGCTGTTATTCATTCCTCTCGGGCCGTTAATAAACCGTAACGCTCTCCAAACTCATATTATTGTTATATTAACACTCAGAAAAGTGAACCAAAGCTGATGTGTTTTTTTCCTAAAACCAAACCGAAACCGAAAACGAATCTGAAATATCAAAACCTCCTAGCTCTAACATTGATTTCAAAAAGTAAATAATAATAAAATGATAACATTTTCATATTCCCTATAATATGACATAAATTAGTCAAATACACACGGTCTTAGCACGACTACTGAACTTCCTATTGAATGCCAACAAGTTGATATTCGATGACAAATCCGACCGAATTAATATATGAAAGGTTATTATTACTAGTTTAGCTGGCGTTCTCTAGTATATTAACGGAGTTTAGTAGGGCTCTAAAACTCCGTAATTCGGCGGGCCGGCAATGAAAACAATATCCATTAACAGCCCGTCGTCATGGTAATAATAGAAATAACATGATTTTGTCGGGCGTCCCTGTTTATTAACGGCCCTCGAGGAATGAATAACAGCCCTTTGGCTTATTAACGGCCCTCGACCTCGTCTAGGGTAGGTAATAAACCTATCAGGCTGTTATTCATTCCTGTCGGGCCGTTAATAAATCGTAACACCCTCCAAACTCATGCCATTGTAATATTATTTATTAGATATGATTTTCTTTTCCAGAATTGCCGGTTATCAAACTCGGCTGATATAGTTTCGAACTCGTCTGATATGACGCCGAGCTAGAGTTTACACCCTTAATGCCACTTATTCTGTCAATACGCACTAAATGTAAAGTGAAGGTTCCAGCCAAATTTTACAACGCAAATTCGAGAGATGTGTTGAAAAGCTTGGAAACATTTCGGCCGGTTGTGGCAGGAAAACAAAGTCGGAAATATCATCACCCAGAAGGGTGTTAAACCCACGTTTATCGGAACTGACAAATTTTGTGACAACTCCCACTTTTGCAATAGAAATCGCCTGGTTTTGTTAAAGCTCCCACTTTTGTTGTTATATTTTATTTTATATTTTTCTTCTCCGAATACAGTAGCTTGACTTTTACCATCACCTTTTTCTACGTGTCCACTACCCACAGGGTCATAACGAAAGGGTACTTTTATATATATTCCACTTAACACTCAGAAAAATCCGCACCAAATTTGCTTCCAAGTAAATGAATCTTCTTGTGATCCCGAACCAGGCTACTTCCTATTGAGTTGCCTGTCTTGTTTATAAATAAAAAAATTGACGTTGTCGCGCAACTTAACCCTATACCAAACGAATCGGTCGCATTCGCCAACGTAATTTACAAATTAAGCAGTTGAAAAAATACATTTTTCAACAAATTTCAAAGAAACCATATCATGTTATCCGAAGATACAATGTTTCAATGTTCTCTTTCTCTCTTCCTTAACTTTGTGTTATGTATCTATAATCTATGAATAGGCCCCACAATTATTCTTGTATCTTCAGATCATAATATCCTCCCCCCTCCCCTCTCTCACTCTCAATGTTCTCTTTCTCTCCACTTCTCTTCCTTAACACTGTATTATGTATCTATGATCTATAAATAAGCCCCACAATTATTCTTGTACCTTCGGATCATAATACCCCCCCCCCCCTCCCCCCTCCCCCCCCCCCCATCTCACACTCTCAACGTTCTCTTTCTCTCCACCTCCCTTCCTTAACATTATATTATGTATCTATGATCTATGAATAGGCCCCAGAATTATTCTGGTATCTTCGGATCATAATATTGCGATACACAATACAATATTATTGTATTAACACAATAATATTGTATTGTGTATCGCAATATGTAAAATTATATCGCAATGTATTCCCCCCCCCCCCTTTTCTCGCTGTCTCTCCCTCCCCATCTCTCTACTTCCCTCTGTGCCTATGTTTTCCTTAACATTATATTATGTATCTATGATCTATGAACAGGCCCCAAAATTATTCTTGTATCTTCGGATCATAATATTACGATACGCAATACAATATTATTGTTTTAACACAATAATGTTGTATTGTGTATCGCAATATGTAAAATTATATCGCAATGTATTCCCCCCCTCCCCTTTTCTCGCTGTCTCTCCCTCCCCATCTCTCTACTTCCCTCTGTGCCTATGTTTTTTATATGTTTTTAGATATTGTTTTTGTATATCGTTCTATGTTTATTTGTATCGCAATGTTTTCTCTGTTCAATTCACCTATTGGAAACAGGAACCGACCAGTCATTGTTAACAAGAACGTACTTCAAGTGGAACCGTATAGTTATTGTAAAGACACTGTACTTCTTCTCCACTGACATACGTAGAAAGACACTGGTTGGAATATATACAACAGTGCTTAAAACCACGCTTACAGTCTCATATTCCCCCAGCACGCTGAAGACATAGTTTTTCCATGTTCAATACTTACATTGGCAATACTAGTATGGTAGCCACCACCTTAAAAAAGGAACCTATACTGCCCGATATTTACGATTAGTTAACGCTCTCTTCTGCGATTTGAAAAACTTCCAACCTTACCCATTCACCTTCATGCCTTCACTATGAATATTGACCCACACAGACTAATTGCGAATCACTTATTGGAAAAGAACGATTGTAGCGGTGACAATTTTGTACAATGCACCCATGAATCCTACCAATTAAGGATGACTGAGTGGTATTCAGACAATGGTATCCCTTACCAAATCGATAATGGATAAGATCAAACTCGAGGAGATTTGGACAGATAGCAAATATAGCTTCAACTCTTTGCTACAAGACGAAGATCTAGATGAAGGAAGCAACCATACTGAATTATTAAATTTGAGAGAAGATTGTAAATATTACTCCCCTGATGAATTTAGAATATCTGTAGCTGATAAAGCTAAGCCGTTATCAATATTTCATATTAATTGCCAAAGCCTAAACGCCCACTGGGATAATCTGAAAAACCTCCTCTGTGAACTGAACAACAAGAAAAATACGTTTGAAGCTATAGGACTCACTGGAATATTCAGTTCGCCAGAAACCTTATCATATGAAATAAATGGATACCACCCCTTAATATACAAAACTCGCCCAAATCATAAAGACATCAGGGGCGGGGATGGTCTCTTCATTAGTAACTCCTTAAATTATAAAATTAGAGAAGATTTATCGATATTCATCCCGAACGTTTTCGAATCACCTTTTGTCGAAATCTCCTATAAGAAACATAATACCATTGTCGGCGTCATCTACCGACCTATTACTCCCCCTAAAGCAGACATTAACCGATTTATTGAAATATTTACAAACATCACTAATCAAATAAACCTGGAAAGAAAATGTGCCTATATAATGAGAGATATGAACATTGACCTTCTTAAATATAATGAGCATAGCCAAACGAACAACTACACCAATGCCATATTTAGCCAGGGATTTTTACCCCTTATAACTAAACCAACTAGGGTCACAGAGTTTACAGCAATATTAATAGATCACATCCTAACTAACAATATAAAAGCAAACCATGTAGCTTGAATAATTATAACAGACCTAGCAGACCACTTTGGAACATTGTGCTCTGAAACAAAAGGCACAACCGACCCAACAAACAAATACACCACCATGCGCGTCGTTAACCAAGAAACATTAAACTCAGTTAAAAACGCATTATCATCCTGCAGTTTCGCTTCTGTTCTGGAAACAACCTCTCCAAATGTAGGGTATAATAAATTGTTAGATATTTACACAACCATATGCCGAGCAACCTTCCCTCTTAAGTTAGTAAATGCTAACAAACAACATATCAAACATCAACCCTGGATGACGCGTGGTCTAATACAGTCTTCCAAATGTAAAAACAAGCTATATAGAAAGAAACTATACAACCCGCCAGAAGATAATAAAATGAAATTAAAACTCCATATCCAAATATTCAACAAATTAAAACGATTAAGCAAGGCTAAATACTATGACCGTTTATGTTATGAAAATAGACATAACATTAAAAAACTTGGGATATCTTGAACAAGGCAATCCAGAAAAAGAAACAAAATATCTCTGTATGCTCATCATTTGTGAGTAATGGAGAAACCATTACAGATCCGTCAGTAAAAGCAGGACATTTCAACACATTCTTCTCTAATATAGGACAAACGGTCAGCGACAGAGTACCCCATACAGAAAAGCATTTCACTGACTACCTCAATAACAAAAACACTAATAGTTTCTTTATGGTACCAACTAACCCTCAGGAAATTATATCAATTGTTAAAAAGTTAAAATCTAAAACCAGTACAGACTGTGATGATATATCAACAAAGATTCTAAAAGAAACCATTCAGGTAGTGTCAATTCCATTATGTCACATAATAAATAAATCACTAGAGGCTGGAATCGTTCCAACAAAAATGAAAATAGCGAAAGTTATACCTGTATATAAAAGCGGTAATCCCAAAGAATTTAATAATTACAGGCCGATTCGTCTACTTCCGGTTTTCTCAAAGGTTCTTGAAAAGGTCTGCATTAGGTTAACATCATTCCTGAACCAATATAACATTCTCTATGAACACCAATACGGCTTCAGAGCAAAACATTCTACCGTGCACCCAATACTACATCTCCTTCATGATGTAGCTTCAAACAATGACAAAACAACAAAATAATACACTTTACCCATTTTTCTAGATTTATCTGAGGCATTCGACACCATCAACCATAATACTCTTCTCAAAAAGTTGGATTATTATGGAATCAGAGGTATAGCTAACGATTGGTTCAGAAGTTATTTGACGGGGCGGGGGCAGTATGTTCATTTTCAAGGTCACAGGTCCCAAGGTAACTACATTACGTGTGGTGTCCCCCAAGGCTCCATCTTAGGTCCTATACTTTTTCTAATATATATAAATGATATTACAAATTCAACAACATTTAAACTTCTCTCGTTTGCCGATGACACTACAGTATACAAATCAGGACACGAGCTTGACTCTCTTTTCCTGGATGTCAACAAGGAAATCGACAAAATAAGCAATTGGTGCTCAGCAAATAACCTCTCACTTAATGCAGATAAAACAAAGTACATGTTAATGCGCCCCACAAACACAAAAGTACAACTAGGAAATAGATATATTAAAATAAATGGAAACAAGATAAAATTAGTAAGCAATTCAGAGACAGAAAAACCTGTTAAATTTCTTGGTATTCTCCTGGATGAAAATCTTACCTTTAGAGATCATGTAGCCCACATATGTGCTAAGTTATCCAGAGCCATTTTTGTGATCAGGAAGGTCAAAAACATACTGCCTCTAGCTGCCATGAAACAACTTTACTTCTCTCTAATCCATAGCCACATCCTGTACGGAATCGAAGTATGGGGACAATCCGCGGCATGCAAAAAATTACTCACACTCCAGAAACGTGCAATTCGCATTATAAATCGAGGCAAGTACAACTGTCACACCGACCCTTTATTCCGGAAGTCTAATATTTTAAAAATAGATGACCTCTACACAGCGCGATCGACACTCTTTATGTTTGACTTGATAAATAGAAATCTACCCATGTCGTTTAACGACATCTTCAAGATTAAATCGTGCGTTACTAATACTCGACAGTCCAGATATACTCAAATTCATCGTGATAAGCCACGAACAAATTTCAGTGCAAACCTGCCAAAACATAAATTACCAGCCATATGGAACGAACTCGACAATCAACTAAAACCTGGACACCCCAGACAGTTATTCAAGAAAAGACTTTACGACAAACTTGTGGGTGCGTATCAAACATCTGTCGTATGCAGCAATCCGCGCTGCTTAGATTGCAGAATCTGACAAGACAAGATATTTTTTATCAGGAGTTAACCTAATGCAGATTTCCCTGTGTTTCGCTAATGATGATATCTGTCCGATTAATTCTCCATTACAGCAGCCAATGACCTCCACACGAAACATAACGCCCAACAATATTGATCATTAAGTATATATATATATGTGTACGTATATAATACGCGTGTGTGTGATGTGTGTATGTATGCATGCATGTATACATGGGCATGTGTTTGTATGTATACATATATATAGCAAAACGATTCTAAAAGATACCAGTTTCAAACAATTCTTTATATGTCTGTATTATTCATTGTAATCCACATTTACATAGGATACACAAAAATCTTTGATCATTTTTGCAATATGTACACAATTTCGGAATGTACTTTCAACACTTAAAGTCTCATCAGACCGACATTTTAAAATGGATCCACATATATGGGTCCATGTATATATATATGTGTGTGTGCATGTGGAGGAATTGGTGGCTCAAAAACAAATTACATGATATATTTACTCAATGCCTGAATTATCCGCTCAATGTCTGTATGTATTTAAACACAAGTTCACTCTATAATTATGTATGCACTGTACCGTGACCGCTTGAAGTAACAGCATATCATTAGTGTCTTATATATATCCCATCGAAAAAATTTATTTTTGAAGAATTTATCAAGATCTAACCAGTTTTGTTTTGTTATTTTAAATTTTTGGTGGGAAGCGACTGGAAACGGCCAAAAAAGCCATGTCGCCTCCTGAAGATGCTAATAACTATCTGTTTACTATTGTATTCATTATACTTGTTTTTAACTGCAATCTTCGAATAAAATTCTGTTCTGTTCTGTTCTGTGACCCGTCGTTGGAACGAGCTCGTCGTGTGTTTGATCCCATGAAACCAAATTTGATTCCCTACCAGGGCAAACCGGAGTGAATACTATAAAATTTTTACAATTTTATTTTTTAGAACTGTATTTTCTATCTATTAATAAAACTGATTAAAATTAATCATTATCATTTTAAAAGATATGGCATTTGCCAACTGGCAAATTGCCACATCTTTGAAAATGCTAATGGTTCGTTTCAACCCATTTGAAGTCATAACTAGAAAATACAATTCTGGAAAATACAGTTGTAAAAGTTCTAAAGTATTGGCCCCTGAGGATTCAGTTCGGGTTCCTGGAGTAACAAAAACTTATCTGTTTGCAGGTTCTACAATGACATTGCTACTTCTACCATAGCTTGCCGAGTTAACACATACATCAACTACGGATTCTCTGCAACCTAGTACAATGTAACTATCTGCACCTCTTACTTTTCTAGCAGTCTCTTGCAGACATATCTGTACACATGGTATAGTGTGTCTATCCTGGAGCCAATACTATAAAACTTTTACAGTTCTATTTTTGTAGAATTGTATTTTCTGATCATTAATATAACTGACTAAAATGAATCATTAGCATTTTAAAAGATATGGCAATTTGCCAACTGACTGTTCATTTCAGCCCATTTGAAGTCAAAACTAGAAAATACAGTTCTATAAAATACAATTGTAAAAGTTTTATAGTATTGGCCCCAATTGCGTAAAACTCTTACTGAGTAGTATATAAGCTGAACCATTACTTCCATTTGTCAAAATATTTACTCCAAGTAGCCCTTCGTCCTCAATCTCTGCTACAAATATCTTTCTGCGCATCTTTGGGAGCGAAGTTGAATTTCAAACCCTGCTTCAGTGGCGTAGCCATGAAAGGATGAGGTCTGAGGAGCCTTGTTACCCATCCCGACTGCCTCCCCGTAAATATCCGGAATTCTGCGATGTGCATGGGGCATCAACTAATGAAACTACAGATGACATGCCACGATAGATTTTATTTCGAGCATCAAAATATCACTTTTAAGGGCCTATTTTTCAAAATGTCTCCGGGGAGGCCCAGTCTGGGGTCTCTCCCATAGAAACTGGAAAAAATATACATATATATATATTCCCCCAACAACGCGAGAGGGGCACCACCTTAATACCTTTCCGCAACTTGAGACTTCGATCTTCGTGATATGGTTACGACATAGAAATACTTGGATCCCAAAAGATATCTGTACCCTCCCCCCCCCCCCCCCCCCTTCAAAACATTAGATACCTGCTCTCTTTCTTCATAATGGCAATCCACTTGAACCTGTAAGGCACTGATGCACCATTTTCCTCAATTTAAGTTTCTTCTCTGAGGATTTTTATTAAATATCCTCTCAGATATCACTGTTGACTTCAAAATTTACTATAGGGATTCCCATAGAACTGCCCTTCGTCCATTTTAGTTTGTCCCTATAACGCCCGATTTTTGGCTTTACAAGTACCCGGTTTTCCTATAGGAACATACCCAACAATGTTGATTAAAATAATATCTTACGCGAAAATTATCTCCCTTGAGATTACTGAACTTGCGAAATGAAATCCAATTAAGAAGGCAATGAATGTGGGTGGTGAGCAGTTGGAATTCCAACGGAGAATATCTAATTTTGTGATTTTGATATTTATGTTTTGTTTGCAGCAATAAATATCCGATTTTAAATATCGTCTGCAAACAAAGCTCAAAAAGTTGAGCCAGGTGGTGAGGTGTGAAATTTCTGAGACTTGATGTGCGTGGATGAATGACAATGCGTTGTGAAATAGCGACACCAATTAAAGCAATTACTAGGTAATTTCTCATCCATCCCTGCGTTATTGTATAGTCCGAGAATGTGTTTTCATAGCAATTTGGAAGTTTTAATTCATCAGAGGAACAAAAATTGGAAAACCACATCTGACAGACTTTTAGATTATTAAAAAAGAACAATGTCTGTATTTTATGCAACGATGCGCACACTGTTGATACACTGAGTATAAAAAAGTTATAGATCACCAAAAGGGTCTGAAAAGGCAGTTTTCTGTTTTTTGGAATGGGTTTCTACTGGGAACAATAGTCCAATGTTCAAATTGATTGGGAAAAAAAGTTTAACAAGATAGCTTTTATTTGCTTATACTACGCCACAGGAAAAGTACTGTAGTTTGTGAAATGATGCGCACATCAATGATAAAAATACACGAATATTAAAAAAATAAGTTTTTATATGAAGTTCCCATCTCTCTCAGTGTTAAATGCCTGAACAGCTTTACCAAATTAAGGGGAGGTAATGTTAAAGAGAATCGCATCAAGGGAAACATTTTCTTGGTCATGTTTCTTTTGTTTCCCGTTCAGTACCATTGGTCGCACTATCATAAACAACAAAACACCTGAAAGGAATATCACACGATAACTCGCAATATTGATTTATTTCATACGATAAATCAAAACAAGTAAACACAAAAATATCAAATTAATAGTTTCATATCTTATTTTATCTCCCCCTGATTTCACAGCCGTACCAAAATCAGGTAGTGTCGGAAAAAACCGAGCAGGGTATTACATGACGCAATTTTCTCCCCCCACTATACGTGAAACATACGCGTGTCCTGGGTGAGACAGCAGGGTGGGATATGTCTATGTCTATCCCACCCACCCCACATGACATACTCATTTGCATATTTTATCAGGTCGCCAGAACTATTTCATCATCGTCTGCACAATTGTAAATAAACAAAATGACTCAATATTTAATTATTATTCAAATATTAAACTTGATTTGTTTCAACCCCATGTTTCTCTGCAGATTTAATAATATCACTGCCCGAATTTATCGATCGATCAATAATCTCACAATGCCCTTTACATTAGAGTTTGACACGCGCAAATTCATTAACCCCTTAACGGACAGTGCTACAAATCAACTTTTTAGTATATACCTATGGTATATACCTAACTTTTGTACGATCTTTCCGATGAAATTGTTCGTTTTTCGAAAGGACTACGACTTGATAAATTGGGTATGTCAAGACGTGACCGCCAATTATCTATAATGACGTAATCCTCGTGTGTGAGGAGAAAAAACATCCTCGATGAGTCTGAAGGTGGGAATGGGAAAATCTCACCCTCGGGGCAATATATTTGAACCCGACCCTTGGCAAGCCTCAGGCCTGGTTCAAATATCTTGCCCCTCGGGTGAGATTTCCCCATCCCACCTCCAGATTCATCGGGGATCGTAATAGTGCCCCACTCACAGACAGTGAGATCAACAACATTGAAGCAGGGAGAAAATACTTTTAGTCTTATTCCCTGTGTTCAACCGATAAGGAATATATTAGATTGTATCCCTGTAAGAACGCCATAGGAGTAGAGAGAACCCTATAGTTAATTCTTGTCCCTAAACTGACGTTTTCCACTACTGCCATTCATTTAGTCGATGGTCCAGTGCTATAGATTTGAAATGGTTAAGGGCTTTTCTTGATCGATTAATCACGAGGATTAACCTTGGTTAGCCAATTAATCACTTGTCCAAATAACTGCCACACCGTTGATGATTTACAGCATGAACGCTTTACCCAACGTAACAAACAAAATCGAATATGCCTATATACAAAAATATCCATTCAAATTTATTATGTTTTCAAATTTTGTCGCAAAAACATAGCTTATGGCCCTCATTGGAACGAGCTCGCTGAGCACGTTCCACCGAGGGTTCATAAGCTATGTTTTTGCGACAAAAATTGAAAATTTTTAGAAATTCATGAATTTATTTTGCAAGTATCGTCTGCTACCCGCAATGGGTAAAGGGTTAAGAATGACCATTTCCAGCTACTCATTGAGTATGATGATCATGAAAGTAAACAAATATGTCAGCAAGTAACTTGCAGGCTTTACTCTGTCTCATATAATTGACATGAGTCAGTGTGACAATGTTTGCCTTTTTTGGAGCAAGTTTGTTCCTTCGTTAACCCATTTAATACAGTAGTTCAAAAGTAACGGCTAATCGATCAATTATTTTTTGGATCGATCAAGATGTTGATCATGATTAATCGATTAATCTGTTAACCGTTTCAGCTCTACAGTGTTGTAAACGTTTTACAATTGTATTTTCCAGATTTTCTACTTGTAAAAGTTTTACCGAAAATAATCAGTCGAATTTCAATAGATGTTGCAGTTTAGCGATAAATTGCCACATCGTTCCAACCGCTGATGATTCAGGGGACGACCAACAAAACTTTGGTCAAATTTCAGGTAATTTTTTTCAGAGTCCACAAAAGGCCAGAAAGGAATAACCCCGATAATTTATATATAATTTTTTAAATGAAACTTAGATCATGTGGAAACTAATAATATTTGTCTCAGAACCGTTACCATATGGAAAATGCACTGTCTGAAAGTCTGCTATGGCATATGTAAGAGACCAGATTTTATACAATAAAATACCTTAAATTTACTGAATAGTTATATTCGGCAATCCTTCCAGTACAGACTTGGAGAAATCTTTTCCTTATTCTTGCAAGAAATGGACAGTAAGACTAATTGTAATGTAGGGTGTTTAAATTTCTCAAGGGCTGCTATTTTTCTTGTGTTTGTTTACCTTTTATGAAGTTCACCAAGGATCAAATCCACACAGTTCACAAGAACAAGTATAGAACCACGAGAGAGTGCATCAATGTAAAATTGGAAGAATGTCCAATATGGCTTTGGTCAGTCTGCAGTGATCATATCCCCCACAATTCTGTGCCATTTTTCATGAGGTCTGTGCGCAATTGGTAAAAAGATGAGACTGATACACCAGAAAAGGGAAAACTACGTAACTTCCTCATCTTGGTATTAGCTGTGATCATTTCTGGTATTCATGAGCAATGACAGCTGCCAAGAGTGCCATGTGAATGTTCAGGTATGGCCCAAACAACAAAATTCCCCGCCCTGCATGCAGAATACTTACATCAAACGGCTTCCTTAAGTTTGAAAGCATGGATTCTAATTCATTTGTGTCCATGGTTTGGTATGCTTCATTTGTTTTGAAACTATCGCCCTTCTGTAGTTGCTGTTTGGGGAGGATTGAATGTTGCTTACTTGTGTGATTTTAGAATATTAATAACTGATCTGCTTACCAATACTAAGTTTACAGGCAGTACATTACAGGCCTGAACAATATCGCAATTATATTGGTTATTAAATTTATTTACTTTTGAGACGTTGAGGTCTCATTTCTGTTATTTGTGTGATTTTGTTCACTAGGTGGCTTCATGCTATTTCTGTCAACGGGATTGTACAATACACATAAATTTTTGCAACCTGTTGGTGCCAATAGCGATCAAAGTCGACGTTAATCCATCTTACACACAATGCGGTTGTGGGAAGAAGAAATTTAAATTGACTATGGTACTAAATTGCGCTATATTTGGTGAAGAGAAAAAGAATGTTCTGAAACATTGGTGAAGCCTTCTTTACGTCACAAATATAGTTCGGCTACAGTCAAATTACTTTTTCGTAAATATACAATTGCGTGGACTGCAATGCATGTTGATGTCAATACATTCTGTTTTCAAATATAATTTTCCATTATTATGTTTTGATCATCGACAACAACCAAATAATAGTAGTTTGAATCGGTGGCGTGTTAATCCCTTGTTGAAACTTTCGTAACTTTCTACTGTTTCCGGATTCAACATTGCTACTAAGGACTGTATCTAGCAGTCTGCACATTGTCAGTTGAATATTTTCCTATGAATGTATCGTGTGATGTACATTACATCGCCTCGAAGCTTCGAAAACAGCAATGAAATGTTTGCGGATTTCCGATCTTAGGAAATTAAATCGTTTCCCAACTTGGCCCAAGAATCATGTGATAAAACAAACATGTCTTCCCAACACAATCTGCGGGTAGTGGTCGTTTATTTTCCTCTGAATGTTTGCAAAACGTCGGTGAGAAAATGATGAATATGCTTTCTCCTCTTTTATTTACAACTCAGATATTAGAATTACCGATCTATTCCGTGTTATTCTTGTCGGTTACTTAGTAATAATTTATTTAACGGTGTAAATCAAATACAATTACAATGTGATAGAAATACTATAAATTTACAATTGATTTACACCGTCGGGAGATGACATAGCCAGATTGGCTGTCCACCTGTCGTCTCCCACCAATTACTCATGTGGTTGGCAATTTCTTTGTCATCAAAAGCAAAAAAAAAAAAAAGATTTATTTTGAAAACGTGGATAAATTCATGTTTTTGTACTTTTGTAATTATTTTGGTATATGTTAAGTCGCCATTCACCGCTTTAATTCGTGAGTGTTGATTGTTTGTAAAAAAATGTTCAAAGGTTTCCAAGACGATCCCTTAATAAAGTACCACATCTTTAAAAACTCTAATCACTCATTTTAACAATTCCTTGTCAAGCAGGCGCGTAGCCAGAGGAGGTGCGACAGGTGCGAACGCACATTCCCATAAAATGGGAGTTCCGCTTGAGGGACTATCTCTCATTTGTCAACTGAACATTTTAATTAAATGGGGCGACCTCACTTATTCCGATACCTCGTACTCTCTGTGGCTTTGAGAGTACGGTGTATCACAGAAAGTAGTTTTAAAACAGGAATGTTCTCGTCTGCAAGTATTTTCCGTGAAATGCCTAGGGGCTGCTTTGACACTTTTCATAGCCTCGCCACAGAGAGTACGATATATCGGGATAAATTGTTTCAAAACACAAATGTCCGCGTGTTCGTGCATTTTCCGAGAAACGACTGGGCAACAGTTTTGATACTTTTTATAGCCTCGGCTATGAAAAGAATCAATACGACAAGGCGTTTTAAAGAAACTAGATGCATGGTCCTGGTGTTACAGGCCTAATATGTTACACCAAGCTTATCGCCGTTTAATTTCTGCCAAAATCACATATTAACAGAATTACAAATATAGGTATAATATACATATATGGAGAAAAAAAGTGTTTTACAATATAGTCCCTCGCCTCGAATGAATTATTTCATGTAACCAGTCCAGTCTAGCGATTACTCTGTTTATTACTTTTCATTATTAACAATAACTATATTATTTAACCCTTTACCTAACTTAACGCCAGCACTATTCTCAAAAATCGTCAATTAATTTTCATTATTTTTTCATTTTTTGTCTCTAAAACTTAGGTTATGACCCTCATTGGAACGAGCTCGTCGAGCTCGTTCCAATGAGGGGTCATAATCTATGTTTTTGAGACAAAAAAAATGAAAATAATAGCTATTCAAGAATCTTTTTGCAAGTGTCGTCTACTTTTCATATTAGGTAAAGGGTTAAAAAAAACCCCAAAACCCCAATGAAGTCCCCATTACACCCACGGCAAAACGTCTTCGTTTGCGCGCACGGATACATGACACATGACACACGGATACGTGGCACAATTGTTGATTGCATAATTCACTTGTGAAGTTATGGTTTATAATCAAACCCGGAAATCCCAGTAAATCACACTTCGGAAAGTAATAAAACATAACATTTAACCAGATGCTACCACAGAGCTGCTTTTGATACTTTTTAAAAAAATTCTCCATCAGGGCCAACCATGGTCGCTCCAATGATCGTCGATCGCCACTTACCGCCCCCGCCCGATCAATATTCCTGGCTACGCCCCCGTAAGCACAAACAAAAATATAGAATATAAAATAATTTTCCGTTTTGCCGAGCCTTTGGCGAGGCAAACCGGGAAATTCGTAGACGAGTTTCATAAATATCGAGTGACCAAATCCCGAATTTCATATTATGTTTATCAATATGACATCACAGTTACCAAAACACATCTTTTAGACAGAAAAGGGTTAAAGAATGGAATTTCACGTTGAACGTCATGCGCCATAAATCAATATAACAAAAGCGCAAGAATATCAAGTTGATGTTTTGAAATAGCATAAATTTAACCAATCAGAAAGCGTTCTTTTTGAAATTGGCCAATCAAATCAACTGAAGGTGTTATGAAGCACTATTTATATATTGGTGTTTAAGGTCACTTACTCGTGCACAAAGGGTAATCGTGACCGTGACAGTTTTACGGGTGGAAGAAACCGGAGTACCCGGAGAGAACTACCGAAAATCGACGGGCAACTGTCAGCTCCTCAACATTCTAACTCTGTTCAAGCTTCGCTCAAGCAGGGTTACAGCGATTGAAGACATGTGCAACATCGACGTGCAGTACACCTTAGTACACGGCGTAATCGTCCCCCCATGTAGGCAACCGGGATAAAGTGTCTTGCCCAAGGACAAACGCGGGTCGTTCCGGACGAGGATCGAACTCGGGACCTCTAGCAAAGAAGTCCAACAGTCTTCGACTGAGCCACCGCACTCCCGTTATGAAGCACTAATTAGTATTTATTGAAAATATGAAATGTTAATAAGCCGAGAAAACGGAGAAGTCATATGATAAAATACAACTCTGGTAGATATTTTTAACCCTTTACCTAACATGAAAAGCAGACGACAATCTCAAACAAAATTCTTGAATAACTATTTTTTTTCATTTTCTGTCTCCAAAACATAGGTTATGACCCCTCATTGGAACGAGCTCGACGAGCTCGTTCCAAAGAGGGGTCATAACCTATGTTTTTGAGACAAAAAATGAAAATATAATGAAAATTAATTGGCGATTTTTGAGAATAGCTCTGGCCGGTTTTGTCCGTTACGTTGTGTAAAGGGTTAAAGAAAATATTTCGTAGTAACATTTATGAAAATATAAAAAAATAAAAATATAATGAAAATTAATTGGCTATTTTTGAGAATAGCGCTGGCAGGTTTTGTCCGTTACGTTGGGTAAAGGGTTAAAGATAATATTTCGTAGTAATAGTCCCGGATCGCCACATATCACATGTGTCCAAATGTTAAGTTTTTTTCTACTGATATTGAAATACTTTTAGGAAGTAACATTGGAAACGGCCTTTGGAGGTCTTTATTAGGTAATTATGAAGAAAGATTTTTTACTTCACTTTTTATCTTTCAGCCGAGCGTGATGCTGAAGCGGTAAAATTGGCATCGACATATCCTGATAGGATTCCGGTGAGTTTTCATAGCTGAACATAGAGAACTTCGTATTTTATATGTGCACAATACTAAAAATCATCCCGATACGTGATTGTGTACTCCATCAATCCGATCCGGCGAAAACAGCGAGTGCAGTTATCCATATTGCACCCTCTCAAGCGAGGCCGAACTATTACGTCTACGCAGCGATTACGATCCAGTCCAGTCGGCTTCAGCCGATCTAACAAATCGGCCCCATCCGACACGTAGGTAATATATAAATTGAGCAGGTGAAAAAATATTATTTTTCAAAAAATTTCAATAAATCATATCACGTGACCCCTCATTGGAACGAGCTCTTCGACCTCGTTCCGCAGAGTGCTCACAGGATATGGTTTTGTTGAAATTTTCTGAAAATTTAAAAAAATAATATTTAAAATAATATTTTTTTTAATCTCGCCCATAGTTATCCAGTTGTTTTCGACAGATGTTTTACTCTTTATCTAACGTAATGGTCAAAACAGGCCAGCGCTATTCTCAAATATCGCCAATTAATTAGGCTTTCTCAAACCCATTCTGGGAAAGACTCTGGTTATTCTTCTTTTTCAAAATTTGTCTTCTCTATTTTTTTTTTTTTTTATTTTTAGGCTTTCCCAAATCCAGTTTGGGAAAGACTCTTGTTATTTTTCTTTTTCAAAATTTTTCTTCTCTATTTTTTTTTTCTTTTTCTTTTTTTTTTTGAATTTTTTTTTCCGCCGTGAATTTTGTCTGTTGAACTGCTCAAAAACAAGCTGTACGATTTTAACCAAATTTGTCATACTTATGTAATGTCATAAAATCTAGTGAAATGTGGTATCGTCATATCTGTGTTTTCAAAATAGTATGTCAAAACTTTCAAAATTTTAACATTTTTTGAAAGTCTCAAAACTGTTTACAGTTATGTAACTCAAATTTTCCACACATTTGGAGCATAATATGATACACCAAAATCACCACTCAAATCTTTCAATATTAATCCCCATTTGCTAAAAATTACATTAATATAGCTTTTTACTTCAAAATTGACCAACTTCAAGGGCAAATTTCTCTAATTGTAAGCTTGTTGTAACAATTATTTTGGTATGGATAGATGCAACAATGATTGTGGAAAGAAGTTACTGTTTATTTTTGAATCTCAGATTTAACCCTCAAGTACAATGAGGGCGAGAATAAAAGTATCGTTTGAAAATGCCAAAATTGGCCAATTTTGGTTGCATTTTCTATTATTTTGGAAAGACTTAATTTCAAACACTTTTCATGTACGTTTTCACTATTGACTACTGAGCATATTTGCTGTCGTAAATTTGGTTGTAAAGTTTAACCCTATCCCATTCTGGTTGCATAAACGTAGGTACCGTCCAAACAAACTCCAATTTTTTCAGAATTTGGTATGTTTAGGTGACGATTTACTCCATTTTTAATTGATTGAGCTCTGAATGTTTTCTATAGCTACATACAGCAGTCAAAGTATGACAAATTTTGTTTTATATGTTATTATTAAAAGTTTAACCCTTGGCAGACTTGAAACTTCCCATAAGGGTGATGTCGGAATAATTGTTATTTTCGCCAACTTTTACATGCAATGTCTCAGCACTGGAGCCATACTGTCTCAAAACATTTTCCGTGAGAAGATAGGGCATTCACACATTAAGAGCATAATATGATACACTAAAATCACCACACAAATATTTCAAAATTAACCCCTGTTGGCCTCAAATGATATTAATATATCATTTTATCTTCAAGATTTACTAACTTCAAGGGCAAATTTCTCTTAATTACGAGGTTGTTGTAACAATTATTTCTGTATGCATAGATGCAACAATGCTTTCAGAAGAAAGTTACTGTTTAGTTTTTAATCTCGTCTTTAACCCTCAAGCAAATGAGGGTAGGAGTACCATCCGAAAATGCCAAAAGTAGCTAACTGTGGTTGCATCTTCCTGTCATTTTGGAAAGGGTTAGTTCTAAACACTTTGTTTTGCTATAGGAAGAGGTGCATAATGCACAAATCTTCTGCTGTAAGTTATGCTTTGGGGCTTTACACAGCATAAGCATTGGCCATGTAAAGAATAGTGCTGTCAGAAAAAAAGATTTTCAGTGAATGTTGCAAACATCAGTACTCATTTCCTCTAACTGCAAGTTTGTTGTAGCAATTATTTTGGTATGGATAGATGCAACAATGATTGTAGAAGAAAGTTACTGTTTACTTTTTAATCCCAAGATTTAACCCCCAGGCAAAATGAGGGTGTGAATAAGAGAACCGTGAGAGAATGCCAAAATTAGCCAACTTTGGATGCTTTTTGTCTATCATTCTGGAAATGGTTAACTTCAAACACTTTGCTTTGCTATATGTAGTCTGCATTTTCACATTGCAAAGTTGGGAAAGCCCGTAATTTGTCCAACAAATTACAATTCTCTAGTTTCTTTTTGTTTTTCTTTTTTTTTTTTTTTTTTTTCCGCCATCAATTTTGTCTGTTGCACTGCTCAAAAACAAGCTGTACGAGTTTATCCAAATTTGGCATACTTATGTAATGCCATAAAGTCTAGTAAAATGAGGTACATGTATCAGCATGTCTGTGAAAATGCTTATTTTCAAAATATTCTGCCAAAACCGTTAAAAATTTCACCATTTTTCAAAAGTCGCAAAATTGTTTACAGTTATTTAGCTCAAATTTCCCACACATTTAGAGCATAACATGATACACCAAAATCACCACAAAAATATTTCAAAATTAACCCCCATTGGCCAAAAATTACACGAATATAGCTTTTTTCTTCAAAATTGACCAACGTCAGGGATAAATGTCTCTAATTTCAAGGTTGTTGTAACAATTGTTTTGGTATGGATAGATGCAACAATGATTGCGGAAGAAAGTTGCTGTTTACGCTTTAATCTCAGATTTAACCCTCAAACCCAATGAGGGCGAGAATAAGTGTACCATTTGAAAATGCCAAAATTCGCCAACGTTGGTTGCATTTTATATCATTTTGGAAAGGGTTAATTTCAAACACTTTGCATGTTCGTATTCACAATTGACTACCAAGCATATTTGCTGTTGTAAGTTTGGTTGTAAAGTTGAACCCTATGCCCATTTTGGTTGCATAAATGTAGGTACCGTCCAAAACAAGTCCCAGTTTTTCAAAAGTTGGTAATTTTAAGGGACAATTTACTCCATTTCTAATTGATTGAGCGCTGAATGTTTTCTATGGCTGCATGCAGAAGTCAAGGTATGACAACTTTTGCTTTATATGCTATTATTAAAAGTTTAACCCTTGGCAGATTTGAGACTTCCTGTAAGGGTACCATTGGAATAATTGTTATTTTTGCTAACTTTTACATGCGATTTATCAGCACGGGAGCCATATTTTCTCAGAACACTTCCCATGGGAAGGTAGGACATAATTCCTAAAACAATTTTGCTGTAAAATGTTTTATTCAAAGTTTTAACTCTCACCCAGTTGTTGGGCCTTGATTGAATTGGAGTACCCTCAAATTGTACATGTTAATTCAAATACCAAGATTCAAGATTCCTCCTTGTCTCTTATCAGAAACTCAAGTTGTGATTGATGACAGGTCTCTGGAAAGTGAAATGAGGTATCGTCATATTCGTGAAAACAGTATTTTCAAAATATTCTGCCAAAACCATCAAAATTTCAACATTTTTCAAAAGTCTCAAAATTATTTACAGGTATTTAGATCCGATTTTCCAGATATTTAGAGCAAAATATGATGCAACAAAATTACCACACAAATATTTCAAATTTAACCCGTATTGGCTAAAAATGACATAAATATAGCATTTTTTCTACAAAATGGACCAACTTTAAGGGTGCATGCCACTGTGAAAGAGTACAGTTGGTAGAGTTGTTACACAGGCCTGCCTGCCTGCCTGCCTGCCTGCCTGCCTGCCCGACATTAACCATACACCTTTCACGTTATTGTTGTAAGAAAAATAGTCTCCCTGCCCGCTTGATTTGGTCATTTCTGGCAACTGAATTGCCCGAAATTTTCGGCTCCTTCCCGATTCAGGGGTGGGGTAGGGGCACAGTCCTCCCGAACACCCTGGCCCGTATGTCTATGATTCATCTGTACTTATTTTTTTCCGAAGCAAAACGGACATGGCTCGTTTTGCTTTCCATAAAAATATTCAGTAATTATTGAAGATCAAATTTTGTGTTAAATGTTTTGACGTCCTTTTCTGTTTTGGCTGCATAAAACTTAGTAGCATCACAAAAAACTTTGCTTCAGCTATATTTTTCTATTTTCAAAACTGATCGATAGTTTTGGGTACAATACAGTCTGCCTTTTTACCTTAAAAAGTTGGGAAAGCCCTTAATGTGTACTGAGTACAATTACCTAACTTACCCATAACCAAGCTGCTTGTTTCTAGAAATGAGAGAATGTATTTAAATATTTTACAGATAGTTACTGCAACAACTGTATTTAATATAATTAATTACCCTTCCTACTTATGTATATGTAGATATTATAATGTCTATTAACAGTACTCTATATATTTGTGGGCTCCGTGTAATGGTGTAGATATTGCAACAGCTTGATCCCATGGGATCAGGGTGTTGCTATGTACACATAGTTATGACACCAACTGTAGTTAGAGGTGCGTTGACATATACACACAGTTGCAGTAATAACTGGACTGAATACGATTATCCACCTTACCCATAACCATAAGTGGATGTTCCTCAATTGAAAACAAAACAAATAAATGTATGCGTGTATGTAATGTGTATGTATATGTATGTGTTGGTGTGTGCGCGGGTGTGTGTGTGTGTGTGGGAGGGGGAGGGTGGGTGTTTCTGTGTATAGACAGTAGGGCGCAATTATTCCACCTGAAAGAAAAGAGAGGTAACAATTACTACAAAACTTCTAGGCTTCGTGTGTCTTGTTTAAGGGTTACTACTATCTCCTGTTATATTTTCATTACAATATATTGTTGTTAATATTACAACATGACTGTTGAGATATCTCCATCTTGCACTTGCACCATTTTTTCTCTTTTAAAATGCTGTAATGACAATTATTGTAGGGTGAGGCTGCTTATAGGCTTAGTCTGTTCGCTGAACCCATTTCACTTCAAAGAAATAAAATACTGATTAAAAAAAAAATTGTCCAACAAATTACAGTTCTCTAGTTTTCATTATAGTTTCATTTTTTGTCACAAAAACATGTATTATGACCCCTCGTTGGAACGAGCTCGTCGAGATCGTTCCAACGAGGTATCGTGACCTGTGTGTTTGAGTCAAAAATAAAAAAAAATTAGTTATTCAAGAATTTGTTTGGCAAGTGTCATCTGCTTTTCATGTTGGGTAAAGGGTTAACGGCTGAAAAATTATCATTTACGTTCAAACATCAGACGTACATATTAACAATAAATTCAATACCCTTAATTAAAATCACATCAAATACGAACAGTTTGTGTTACATAGGGGGAAGTCAAGAGAGGGGGAGGGTCCTCAAAATACTCCTCTACAGGGCTGATAAACTTTTTTTCCGCCTCGAGACCACCTACCACCTCCTGTTTTTTGGAGGATTTTCTTTTTCCTTTTTTGGGGTGGGGGGCCCACCTCCTTCAACCCAGTTCAACCTCCTAAAATGAATCCTCAACACAAAACTGTCCAGGTTTTAGTTATATTACTGATCCGTTTGTGCTATTCCACATTTTCTAAACACAAATAAAGAGAGATAATTCACAACAAAAATTTAAAAACAATTTTGAGCAGATTTTGAGCAAAACCAGAAGTAAATAAGATAAATACTTCATGTCTGTAATAATTTAATGGTACCTAATTGTTCCAAATTATATCTTATAGTGTTTTAGCATGGGTTATTGAGCTGACAAGTTCAATAATATTCACTAATTTTAGTTGTTGTGTAGGATGTAGCTCCCTGACACAATGCTGTCAATGTGTTTTTTAGCCACTCGTGCAAGATACAACAAAACTTCGCAATATTAAGTCATCCTTCGAACACTTGAGTGACCATCAGAATCGAACTTGTGATTCAATGTGATCTTGGAGGTGAGTTGAGATGGATTGATGGAGTTGAAAAATGAATAGCCAAAAGAACACACATGTACCCTGTATTGGTGCTATCGATCTAACACACCAGCGCCAATGATTTCGTGGAGCAATTGACAGGTTTGATCATTTCCCCTGACTTGAACCCCAACCAAATATCAAATTCATCGTGTATCATAGGTTACCGGTACCGCACAACTATGTGGGTAGCCAATGGACTGCTTAAATTTGTAGTGAGGCCCCCATGTAGTTACCGATGTTATTACCTTTATACAGTGTAGTAGTCTGGGATCCTGTTTTACTTACACAACTTGGTTGGCCGCTCGGGGTAAACTCTAAAGTAGTTCGGTGCGAATTTTAATCTGGTATTACTCAGGGCCGTTCTGTGCTCGGCCGTGATCAAGAGATAATCACAAGCACAAGCAAGAAAATGGGCTGTTATGAGCCTAACTACCGGGTATATCACTTCAAAATCCAAGAGTCCAGGGTAGACTAGAATAGATAGGATTAATCGAAGAGGTGGTGGTGTGATTATACATGTATGAACCAAGCTAGGCCTAATATGGATGCCCACATTCTGGCCCCATCTATACACGTAGTTCTCATATCTGTTGAGAAACATTTTTGTATAAAATATGTTGTGAATTCCTTTGTTTGACTCGTTTACTTCATGCATCTGTTCATCGTATTACTTCCTCAGTCAGCCTCAGTCAGACTTTCATTTTTTTCCTTTGATTTTTCTCTATTTTCTTTCGTACTACACACAAGCCAGCTGCACCCATCCAGTTGACAATACACCTTAATGAATATCACTTGGTTTGAAGTTTAGTTAAATTTTCTACTACTTTTTAAGTTTTTGTTTTGGTCAAACCCTGATGCAACACTGGTTTAAACCTTTTCAAACAGGTTAAGTGTGGGCGATATTGACCACCAAATGTTTGGTGGTCACCATCTCACTAAATGAGTTACAGCAGCTGGTTATGAGTCATGCTACTATGCCACATATGTACTAACTTCCCTAAACACTATTAAATCACCTGAGAGTGTGTCTAGATAGATTAAAACAGAAAAAAATGTATAAATGTGATCTGAGGAGAAAAGTGACTTTTTTCGCGGCGGCACAGACCACCCACCCCGGCCCCGTGTAGATAAATGTTTTGAAGAACCCCCCACCCCCACCCCGCGACAAAGCTAAAAAGATTAGGTTGTTTGTGTTGAATGCTGTTTCACTAGATCACACATCTCAAAAAATTCAAGTTATACCAAACACGTTGAATTGCTTTCAGTGGGGAAAATGTTTCTTCTGATTGACCTTCGTCATTCCAATGTTCAGGGAAAGAGAATCTGTATTAAATGTCTTGCATGCAAACAAATAGCTGAAGGTTTGTTTGATTATGAAGATATCCAGGCGGTAGGCGCCTAATTCGCATAGACTAAATCGCCCCTTATCCAAAAAGTATCACCGCAAAAATATGGAATATCCCCTTAGCAAAAAGCGCAGTCAAAATTCAGCTAATTAGCACCGAAGGTGGCGGAACCATGAGGCACAGTAACGCATGTCCCTCCATGGTTTTCCACAGACATGTTGTGCTTTACACAATGAGTTAAAATGGCGCATGCAAATGTGTCAATATACTGGCATTCCTCTATTATATTATTTGCAAATTCAAACATCATTTGTTTGAAAATTCCCACAATCGATCACTTCAATCCGTTTCTTCCACTTCAACCATCCTCCAACCCGACGGCAGGACAGTGGCCACACCACGGCATGTACATCTAAACGAGAGGCTATATTGTGTCATGGTAGATTTACTGATATACCATTATAACTTTTCTCCCACTGGGCCGAACCATTGTAGCCTTGAAAATGTGTGCCCCTCTACTTTTATCGAGCGTGCACTACCTCTGATTAGCACTTTAGAAAGTTTGCTTTCATTTGAGAAAGCAGGCAGAATTATAAAAGCGCCAAAAAATGTCCGCAGTAGTAAATCAATAATTTTCTTAGCAATTTTCTTTGCGATCAACTAGATGTTGAATTACTGGATTAATCCCCTTGCATGACATAACTACTCATCTGCCTTTGCAAACAAATGAATACTGATAGGAACATTTTTCAAAGACATAAACATGTAATTATATTTGGCTCAGCTAAACTCTCGCCTAATATTGTTCTCCCTTCGCCTCATTTGACACCGTGTCCCCCAAGTAAACGTTCTGTAACTTATAATACTCCGCATTTGTTTTATTTGATTGGGGACTTCAAGCACCACTAAATAGTTGAACTACAGGAAGTTCTAAAAATCCACGAATAAGGTACTCCACCAATGACTGAATCTTATGGCCATAAATGAGCCCTAAATCAGTCTTCATTATTATTGTCTCCACATCACATTCCTGGTAAAAATGGTGAGAGGTGAGAGTAATGACAGGGAGTTCCTAGTTAGGTGTAATATATAAAAGTAAATTTAGCCATTCACACGTTTCAATCAATGGTGTGTCCAAATTGAAAAACACCATGAATTTATTTCGGGTAACCTCCAAAACTTCCACAGCCAAAACGTCTACAGTCTAAAGCAACTCATGTTACCTTAACATGTGAATGGGATTGTCCAATTAAATAAAAACACAGTGTGTGAAAATTGAGTTGTTTATTATTAATTTTATGATAAGGCGCATATAAATTAAAAGTTGTTTTGATTTTTGATACAAAATTAAATACAAGTAGTTCATAATAAATAGAAGTAGTTTTGATTTTTGACATATGTCATGATCAGGCGCATATAATTAAATACAGGTAGTTCATAATAAATAGAAGTGGTTTTGATTTTTGACACAAAATTAAATACAGGATATAAGTAGTTTTGATTTTTTGACATAAATTAAAATACATTTAGTTCCTAATAAATATAACAATGGAGTTAAAACAAAAGATATAACAGTTGATTTAGTACAAAAAAAAATATTTTTTTTAGGTTTAGGGTCAACCTCAACCTAATTTCAGAAGATGACATACAGCATCTAAAAATTCTAAGTTTGTCTTTTGTCCTCTATTTAACTGCTCCTTCAAACGAACTAAACGATTTTCCGTTTCTGTGTAAACACGTTTTCTGCTTGGTGGGGCTGCACCAAAATCTAATTGTCCAATTTTTGCTCTGTCTGCATATTTTCTACTTTTTTATGACTTCAATAAAACGGTAAATGTTGGGATGACAGTGAGGTAATGTCCTGTTCAGTCGGTTATGAAACCCTTCTAGATTGTTGTTAGTTCGTGGTCCCGTTGTGAGGTTATGATTCCACGTGTAGATTGGGTACCTTGCATCATCGTCAACCCAGGTAGTCACTATGTAGTCATTGAAGTCTGTAGCTCTTGAGAACTCTGATGTAGAGCTCATGACATCAACCCAAGTGTCTTGTATAGTATTTTCGGGAAGGAGTGCTAGACCAGCAGCCCAACGGACCCATTTTTGTACCTCAGTGTCCTCTTTGTATTGGACAGCTAGACCAAGCTGTTGTGTCTTCCTCCAAATGGCTTGACAATAGTGGAAAAAACACCCTTTTATTTCGGCACTGGGGAATTCTCTCTCAACTGCACGTATCGCTGCAAATTCAAAGTCAGTTTGTACACGGCTTGGGGTTAAAGAACAATTTAGTCTTTGTTGTAGTTCCATCTTGAGCCGGCTGAAAAGTCTTCAATATGTTGTTGCCTGTCGATCTGGTAGCAGGGTAAATACAAGTGGATATGTGGCTGAACCAGTACGTGCATGTATAACGTAAACTTGATTCCAAAGATCAGGAGAAGATGTGAATGTTCCATCCAAAAATATGGTTTCAGCTGACTGAAGTGACTCAAGCTGTTCAGTGGTGGACAAATCCAGAATTTTGTCATCCTCACCATCTGTGAAAAGAAGAAATGGTCGTCCATCTAATGTCAGTGTCCAGTGTCCATCAAGATTGACTTCTGACCTGGTTTGTGGTAAAGTGGGTATAGTCTTCCGCCTATGTCTGTATAAGGCACTACTTATTGATGGAAATGAAGGAAGCTGGTGAACTTCATTCGGATTTTGTCTTGCTACCTCCTCGTTGTACATAGTGCATCTGTGTAGTTTCGTCGCTGGCTCTCTTTCTCATATAACTCACGAATCTGATCGGTTGCTGTCTTCTGGGCCATGTGGATGTTCAGTTACATTTTTTAAAATATCTCCCACAGTTGTGCAACGTCCTTTACATGTAGACAATACACACTTCCAATGGATGCATGTCTTTCTAGAAACATTCTTGTTATACAAATATCCCTCTTGGAGTACATGGGAAGTTCCTTTCTGTGACATAACAAACTCTACATTTCTCAATACAGCCATTCTGATATTTTTGATGACACAAAATGAAGAGATACTTCATTATATACCATTTTGTAAATCCATCACAATTATATTCACTGACTAAAATTCACATTATTTAATATTATTTTGTGATTTGTTGTTACTAAATACACATACAACTCATCAAATTTTATTATTAAGATGAGTAGTTATTTTAGGTGATCCCCTAATCACTGTTTGGTTTGTTCCATAGATGTGAACAATTAACTGATCAATCACAATGTAGAAGTTCTGGGTTGTAGAAGTTTTGGCTGTTGAAGTTTTGGGAGATAACCATATTTCGTAAGGGTCTTTAAAAAGTGAAATAGTTTTCCTGGAACATACTCGAATATCTTTGCATTCAGCTCTAAAACTCAGTACAAATACTTAGTTTAAACAACATTTATTTCAGAAAAGCATGTTGAAGAACAGATTATATACTCGCCCAAAAAAGAAAGTGTGCATTCCAGAAATTGATCAAACTCCAAAAAAATAATTTCGTAGGTGTAAAGAGTGTTAACCTGTTCATGAATAAGTTATATTGAACACAAAAACAGCTTTCCCCGTTAAAATTGCATTAACGTTAAATGACGTGCTGCACGTTTGTGGAAATGCATGTTTTGCACGTGGAGAGTCTGAAAATTCATGCAGCAGTGTGAATCCTTGGGTATTTAAACACTAAAGTAAGGCCTTCCTATCGTTCACATTCAAACTTGCGCTGCTGTTAAAACGACTCCACATTAGCATGCCAAGATTGCCAATGAAGAAACGTCTCCTTGCCCTGTGTATGATTAGAGCTGGCAGAACACACAGAGAGGTTGCCCAGCATTTGAACTGCCACCGTAACACTGTAGACAGGCTAGTCCATCGACATGCACAACATGATGACGTTCGAGACCGACCCCGCTCCGGGAGACCCCGAGTTACCACCCCTGCACAAGATCGGTATATCTGTGTCGTCCATGTCCGGAACCGGCAACAAACGGCAACGACGACAGCCAGGAACATCCCTAACCTGAGACGGATACATCCTCAAACAGTAATCAAGCGGCTGAGAGAATATGGCTTACGTCCTCGAAGACCTGCAATTGGTCCTGATTTTGACGTTACGGCATCGTCGTGCTCGACTGCAGTGGTGTAAACAACATCTCAGGCATCCCTTACACTGGTGGCGACGTGTTTTATTCACAGATGAATGTCGTTTCCATCTTTCATCATCAGATGACCGCCAGAGAATGTGCAGACGTCGAAACGAACGCTACGCAGACCCATGTGTCGTGGAGCGAAACCGTTATGGGGGAGGGTCTCTCATGGTGTGGGGTGGCATCACTGCCCGTAACAGAACTGAGCTGGTCATTATTGATGGCAATCTCAATGCAGCCAGATATCGTGATGAAGTGCTTACACCTGTTGTTGTCCCATTTCTGCAACGTCACGGCCCCGGCGTCATTCTACAGCGGGACAACGCCCGACCCCACGCAGCTCGTGTTGTTCAACAGTATCTGCAGCAACAACAAGTGGATGTTCTTCCCTGGCCCGCAAATTCGCCCGATATCTCACCCATTGAGCACGTATGGGACGAAATGAAACGTCAGCAACGCCGGCTTCCCCATGCACCGTCAACGCTTGTGGAACTCCAAAGACAGCTTATCAGAATATGGAACAACATCCCACAACACTTCCATGCTAACTTGTTCGCTTCCATGAGGCGTAGATGCACAGCAGTAGTCGATGCTGACGGAGGTCATACCAGATATTGAGTGTGTGACTTTTGTGTTTGACCCTTAGTGTCTTTGACTCTCCATGGCACCAAGAGTATTCGTCGTAGCGTAATGAAATTTCTCGTGTTGATCACAAATTGATTCATCTGTAATTGAATAAAATTTCCATGAATGAAAATGATATATATCTTTTTTTAGTGTTATTTTTTAGCATGCACACTTTCTTTTTTGGGAGAGTATATTAATTAACTCAAAAGTACATAAACTGAAGTGGATTCAGCAGTAAGCTTATTTAGCTTATACAAGGCTGTCTCCGATACATTGTAAACCCTTCGTATTTAATGGCTGGTACGGAAGTATTTTATGTTCTTTGGCATGATTAAAAAAAATGTGTACAAACTGCTCGAAGACAAGTGAGTGATCGAGCTAACTGAAGGGAGATAAAGAGAGAGAAAGAAGAAGAAAAAAAAGAGACAAAACTGCAGAATGACCCAAAGAAAAATTGGTGCCAGGGTGGCGTGGCATGCAGTGATTGGGGCGTTAGAGTAGTCACGGTCTCGTGTTCTGAGCTACTGGAAACGCTTACTTTGAAGAATAAATTTCTGGACCTGCTGGAGTATGAACTTGTTAGTTGGCAAGTCGTAATATTCACAACCATAAAGCAAGATGTCTCTTGTAATCAAGTGGGGTATGGAACCCAATGTTTGCATTCGCGTGTGGATGTACATGGGAAAATGGAAGAAGTAATGGCCAGTAGTTTCGCGTTCACCACATACACACAGGGGACTATCAGAGAGGAAGTTGTTGTGTAAGTCACTGTTAAGATTACTGCAATTAAGACGTAGACGGCAGTGGAGAATTTGTGCACGACGTGATGTATGATTGTAAAAGTAGGTGGGAACCCGATGTCTGTTACGATTCAGATAACTCTTGAAGCTTGAGACGGAGGTATTTTCTCTAACTTCAAGCGGTACGCTATTCCATAATCGTGTGGAAGAAGGAAGAAATGACATGTGGTACGCGTTTGTTCGACAACGTGGCGCTGCAAGGTTGTCGCGTCGGAGATTATAATTATGAGTCACAGAGGTGGGAGGGGGAATTAAGTTGGACATATATTAGGGTACAAGGCCATGATACATTTTAAAATACTGCTGGAGTTTGTGATTTGTTCGTCTTGTTTGTTTCTAGAGTTTCCCAGCCTGTTTCCAAATAGAGTCGAGATTTGCTAGTACTCTTGGTACCCCATATCACAAGTCGTGCTGCTTCGATCTGTATTTTTTCTAAATCATCAGCTTCAGTGGCGGTACAGTTGTCCCATACAGCATCGGCATACTCAAGTATTGGGCGAACATAAGCAAAATAAATTTGCTCCAGGCTTTTCCGATAGAGTCTGTATTTGAACCGTCTCAAGATACCCACACGCTTCCAGGCTTTTTTGGTTATTTCTGCAATATGAGAGGACCACGATCCTCGATTATCAAATGTTAGTCCTAGATGTTTGTTGTAACTGACCTCGTTGATATCAGTCTCAAACCTATGAAGAATTGGGTGACTCGGCTGATTAGTTTTACGAGTTATTAATAGGGACTCTGTTTTGGCGGGATTAAAATTTACTAACCATCGGTTGGACCATTCCTCGACTCGTTTTAAGTCAGTTCCAATGATTTCAGCAGAGATTTCGGGGTCTTCAACAATTAGATAAAGTGTTGTGTCGTCTGCAAACAACCGAATGCTACTAGTGATGTTCTCAACTGTGTCGTTGATATAAATCAGAAATAGCAAGGGTCCCAGAATGGATCCTTGGGATACCCTTGCTGGTACATGTTTCCAGAATGATGATACCGAATTAAGAACGACGAACTGCTGTCTTTCATCCAAGTATGATTTAAACCACTGTAGGAGAGAGCCAGTGATTCCGATGTCTTGTAGCTTGTAGAGAAGTCCTTTGTGCCAAACCTTGTCGAAGGCCTTGCTCACGTCACAAAATATCACACCTATCTCCTTTCCCTCGTCTAGTGCAGAAGTGAAGGCATCGTAGATGTCAGTTAGCTACAAGACAGTGGAATCAGACGGCAGGAACCCGGACTGAAAAGGTGTTAGGAGCATATTAGTCTTCAGAAAATGGAGGACGTTTTGAAAGACACATTTTTCGAATACTTTACTCAAACAACTCAACAGGGTAATTGGGCGGTAATTTTGAACTAACTTACTATCGCCTTTCTTGAATACAGGGGTGACATTACCTCGTTTCCATTCAGCTGGAAAAGACGATTTTTGGAGCACTGAGTTGAAGAGCGTTGTTAAAGGATGACACAAGCTAGATGAGCATTTTTTGAGTAGGTGGGGGCTGACATTGTCGGGCCCACAAGCTTTGGAAACATTAATCGATCGGAGAGCTTTGAGGGTGTCCTCAGGCGCGATAGTGATTTCGCTGATTTCAGCGCGACCAACTTCATCACGAGTTTGAGGAAGGGGATGATTAAAATCATCGATCGTTGAGATATTACAGAAATATTTGTTAAACAGTTCTGCCTTTTCATTGTCCGACACAAATAGTTTGTTGTCATCCTCAAGTATGGGAATTGTTTGTTTTGTGCGGGAAAGAAGACTCGTGAATGTTTTCCACCAGTCAGAGGAACTCGTTGTTGAAGAGTTTAATTTTTCGTCGATTTTAGAAAAGAAGTTCAATTTTGATTTGCGAATTTCAGAGACTGTTTGGTTGCGTTTGAGCTGAATTTTTTCCCATGACGAGGGAGTATTTTTTGTTTTAGCTTTTCGATAAAGCCGTTTACGCTGGCGAATTAATTTTCTAATATTATTATGCATCCACGGCGATTGATTCGGTCGACATGTGATCATCTTGTGTGGGATAAATTTCCTTGCATAGTGTTCAAGTAAGCCAGTCACTTGGGGCACATGGTCTGGTAGAGGTGATTCAAGCCAGATAGTTTCCCAGTTGATATCACTGAGCGCGCTGTTAAACCTGTCGTAATCACCTGCACTGAATCACTAGATGTTTCGTTTGTAAGTATTAAATTTTTTTAGGGTTTTAAGAGACCATGTCACCGGGCAATGGTATCTTGTGAGGTCTGCAAAGAACGGATCATTCACTTCAACATTACTGATATTGGTGAGTGCTTGGTCATTTACGATAACGAGGTCAAGCAAGGTGTCGGAATTTTCTGTAAAGTACGTCGATTCCTGAACAACTTCCGTGAGATTATATTCACTAAGAAGCTATTGCATTGGTCCATTTGGGCGACCATACTGGTTGTCGTTGAAATCGCCGGTTACAATGATATTTGGTATATTTGTGTCTAATGCTTTGTCTAGTGATGCGGAGATCAGACTCCATACGTCACTAGAAGAGTTAGGTGGTCGATAAATTACACCGAAAAGGATCGGGCCATGCTCAGTAAAAATTTGACCCCATAGACTTTCAAGGGTTTCAATGTTCATCGGTGTTTGAAGCAGATGTAATTCTTCAAGCAGATGGCAACTCCACCACCTCGACTACCACGGTCATTTCTCAGCGGCGGGTGAAAGGATGGTGTTGGCGTCCAACCACGTCTCGGTGAAGGCACAGACATCGTGGGACAAAGCCTCACAAGCAATAACGTCAATGTTTGGTAGTAGGCTTTGGATATTAAGGCGGAGGAAGGATATGCCATTGGGAACAGCTGACCTGGTGGGCGGAATGAATTAAAAAAAATGCATAGTTTTAAGAGGCATAAAGCAATACCCACAAGAGCATAACAAAGAGGGGCGTAACAATTCATTCTGATAGCGCTTACCACTAATTAAGGATAGTGGTAAGCTCATTGTCGATGATGCTATCAGATTCGGATAACTGTGTGTGCAATACGGACAACTGGAATTGGAATGAAGTGATCCCATGAAACTATTGAGAATGTAACAGCGTGTCTGCTCGTATCCGATGGTATGCGTTAAAATTAACATAAGTCTAAGACCGTTTAAGCCGTGGCTGCGGAACAAGTAAACCAAGAGGAGTGTTTGTGGATCTAGTTGCTTCTTACCCTGTATGCCACTGCCAGCTATAGCGGCGAAAGAGCCCACTCGCATTCGGTAGCTAGTTATGTCACACATCGAGTGGATTTAGGTACTTGTGAAGAAATATAGTGGGTCCAATTATCCGCACAGGATGGCATACTCTGGTCAATTTTTCTTGGGTGATATCAGTGGAGAGAACAGAACTAGAAAGTGAGAATAGAAATTCAGTCAAGAATGAGAACAATATATTTACATGAACAAGAAGTAATGGTGTTGAGACACAAAGCGAGTTCATGTTGGGACCACGCTTTCCAGCAACTGGTGTATTCAACCTTGGGGTACTGGTAGTGTATGATTCTTGGGACTAATTTTCGTTCCATGCCACCCTGGACCATGCTACTAAGGACCGTTCTATCCCATCACATGTAAATACGCAGAACTTTCCGATCTTCTCGGTACGAGAGATGGGGAGAGACACAGTCAACACTGATCACGTGGCAGTAGATTCACTTACGTTTTGTTCTATGAAAAACAGAGGGGGGGGGGGGGTCTTGCAAGAAACCATATTGAGAATTGACATTATGGTATTATATGCGTTTCAATCAGGGTAAAGGTTGGGTATTATAATTCCTGGGTAAGGTCACTCTCAAGCACCAGAGAGATATTCCACATGGCTCGTCGGACTATCTATAAATGGAGTATCAATAATACAAGGCGTGTCGCGAAAGTAACGAAAGAAGACACGCGAAAGTAACTCGAAGTAGAAACTTTAATTCTAATGCAGCATGGGGCATTAGGGAGCCAGGCAGGTGCAAATCGCCCCTTCGGAAAGTTCTTCCTTGTCTTGGATAAGAATACCACAAGTGACAGGGAAGAAACTAAAGGGTGACGCAGGTGATGCCGATGGGTCATGCGAAATAGTACACAGCAGAACCCATTGGAGGCTAGAACTTAGGATAATTTTTTTGCAGGTGGATTGTAGGTGATAAAGTTAGAACATTTGGTCAATTATAGCAGGGCTGGAAACTATTTCAGTTGAGCTTCTGGGGTTACCGCATACAACGTGCACAGCATAATTGTCTAAGATTAGCAGACTGTTTGTAGCTGAAACAGAGAAAATTATCGAAATATTTAGGAACAAATCGAAACGGACGTCTATCTACATTGCTACGTGAAACTATACAAGAGCACTAGTAATATACTTACACACTTGGAGTAATAACATATCCGGGCTGAAGATCAGGTGTATAACTTATCGCCCTCTTATGCCCGACTTGGGCACACAACGGACAGCCTTCAGAGTATAACCATCCACAGGCTAGTGGACTGCATATGTACGTGAGTGCCCACACAAATACAACGGCAAATACAAGAGCAAGTCAGCAGAGAGAGAGACAAACTGTATGTACAGATATAAACAAGCTTGATGGAGGTGTTAAGTTAAAACTGCAGTATATATTACCGTTAATTTCCCACCAAGTTACAAAACAAAGAGAGTCCTTACTTGTATCTCCTAATTCGACTCGTTAGCCTCACATAAAGTCAAACCATGTCCTCAAGAAAGAGGGCATAACTCGAATTGCTGTAAAGGTCGGTCGTGGGTCGGGAAGTTATTGATGAGGGTGGTGGACAGAATTAAAGGGATAAGTTATGATAACCCTTTACCCACAACCAACAGAAAACGAAACTTGTAAGTGAAGTTCGTAAATATCTAGGTATTACATTTCTATGGGAAGAGCACGGCCCACGATAACTCTTTCCTACGAGCTTCACGAGCTCCATCCAGTGTGGAGTCATTAACCTTGCATTCTAGACAATAGCTGGAAGTGTAACAGGGTTTGAGATGTAATTTGTGTGTGGAGCTGGACGGTTAGGCGGAAACGTTGGATAAGGACCCAAGTGTACTGAGAAGGTTTCCCAGGATACCTAGGCACAGGCTGATTGACAGGTGTTTACTTTATTTTGTTACAATTTGAAGGAGGTGCTAGTCGACTTTAATGTTGTGTAGCTCTACCGGGGGTTAAGGGGGCTTGTTTAACAAGTTTGGGGTTGGGTGGCTCTGTGGGTCATTACTGGACTGGATTAGTATAGTAGGAGGGCGGTAACGCAACCTATTCAATATGACCATGAGCTTGAAAGCACCACGGTATTCCGAATGAGGGTACCTTTATTATGACACAAAAGCAAGGGTTAAGCCACGTGGCTGTTAATTACAATCTTGGAAGCGAAAAGCATGACAGAAAAGAGGCCAGGCGAATAGCTGTAAAGAGGCTCCAGGTCAGGTCTACAGAGCTGATTAGCAGTTCTCTCTTCGCGAGGCCTTCGTGTGCAGCGCCCTGCTCGCCATGCTTGTGGTTGACGTATTGAGCTGTCATTACGTACTCAATTCTAACAAACTGAGAGTCCATAGGTGTAGCAGTTTCCTCCCGCTAAGCATCGTCTGCACATACGAGCAGACGACATCCACCCAAAGACAACTGCTTTGGTTAGACCTTTTAAGTAGAAGATGCTTTTTGTCAGGCGCAATCTGCCAACTCAGCCAGATGACACCTGACAAGGAACAACCACTAGGTCAGGCTGAGCCACATTCCGGAGATTTATTATATGGCGTGACGGTTAGAGCAGACGACACCCAACCCGAAATAACTATACTGATTGGGCCAGTTGCGTAACGGATGCCTCTAGTCGTGCGCCATCTACTTTTAGGCGGACGACACATGACCAGAAGCAGCCGCTATTAGGTTGTATGGATTGTCATGCAAATTTTGTGCCAAAAATATCGAAGATTCGGAAGTTCGAAGTTCAACGGCTGGTTATTCAGTAACTAGGCTTTCGCTTCACACAAGGTGTCGTCTGGTCAAAACGCCAGGTGTCGTCCTGCCGATGACAACTTATATGGTTAGACAAGTGGCGTAGCAAGTGGTAGTGCTCAGATGTCACCTGACCATTCGCACAAGAGAGATATGGCTTGAGTGATTTTACAAATGGGGATTCAGGGAGTTGTATGATGGGTATATTATGGGATACTGAAATATAGGGTATAAGTTATCAGATATCATTATTGCTGCGAAGGGCGAATTGTCACCAGCAGTCTAAATTTTTCTTCGATAGAAAGCATTTTGGCACTGATAGTAATTCGATGCACGGTGTCGTCGAACTCCTTAACTAATATGACACCGTCATGAGTCCATAAACCTGCCACTTTCTTGTCTTTAACCAGAAGACGACCCCTGCGCGCAAGAGCTACCCTATCCTTAGTAAGATGCTCATTGATATAGATGTTTTTCATTGATTGTTCACCCTTCAACTTTCGACGGCCCCAGTAGAATTTGTCACGTGTGCGGTAGCGAACAAATTTCACGAGTGAGGACCTGGGAGGACGGCTTTGATGGGGACCTGAGCGATGACTTCTCTCTATGTCACTAATTTGCAACGGAGGCCCATTGCATTGGCAACATCAAGTACAAGATTGCCAGTGTTTTCTGTACTGGTTACTGGTATACCACTGATTCTTAATGAATTGCGCATGCCATACTGGTGCAAATCTTCCAATTCGTTATTGACGTTGGCAATTATTTGCGACTGTTTGTCAACCACCGTTTCAAGTTCGCCTATTCGCTTTTCAAAACTTGAGATCCGACCAGTAATAGCCGTTCCGACAGACCTCATCATCATTTCCTGGAAAGTGCTCTGCACTGTTGGATCCTGCAAGGCTATGATAAACATTGACGCAGCTTCGGGTCTACTTTTTGGAAGCGTCACGTGGGTGGTAGTTTCCGATTCGTCAACATTCAGCTTTCGTTGATTAGCATTGTTGGTAAATTATTTGAAAAATGTGTCTTCAAACGCCTGTGGGAGTTCAGTACTGTGAATTTAGTTACTTATTCCCGTTTCCTTATTCGACATTCAAAATTCGAAAAAAATTACCGGATATTTTGGTGTTGATGGGTGGCCCTCGAGGAATAAAGAAGATTGACGCCTCAACCGCCCCAATCGGACCACATTTAGGGGCCCTACTAAGGCCCCCAAAAGGGCCAGTTACAAAATATCACCAAAACAAGTTAAAATGAAGGGATATTTTGGTGTTGATGGGCGGCCCCCGAGGAATAAAGAAGATTGACGCCTCAACCACACCAATCGGATCACATTTAGGGGCCCAACTAAGGCCCCAAAAAGGGTCAGTCACAAAATATCACCAAAGCAGGTTAAAATCACGAGATATTTTGGTGTTGATGGGTGGCCCCCGAGGAATAAAGAAGACTGACGCCTCAACCACCCCAATCGGACCACATTTAGGGGCCCTACTAAGGCCCCAAAAATGGCCAGTTACAAAATATCATCAAAGCAGGTTACAATCACGAGATATTTTGGTGTTGATGGGTGGCCCCCGAGGAATAAAGAAGATTGACATCTCAACCGCCCCAATCGGACCACAATTAGGGGCCCTACTAAGGCCCCAAAAAGGACGAGTTACAAAATATCACCAAAGCATGTTAAAATCACGGGATATTTTGGTGTTGGTTGGTAGCCACCGAGGAATAAAGAAGACTGATGCATCAATCGCCCCAATCGGATCACATTTAGGGAGCCTATTAAGGCCCCAAAAAGGGCCAGTTACAAAATATCACCAAAACAAGTTAAAATGACGGGATACTTTTGTGTTGAAGGGTGGCCCCCGAGGAATAAAGAAGAATGACGCCTCAACTGCCCCAATCGGACCACATTTAGGGGCCCTACTAAGGCCCCAAAAAGGGCTGGTTACAAAATATCACCAAAACAAGTAAAAATCACGGGATATTTTTATATTGCTGGGTAGCCCCGAGGAATAAAGAAGATTGACGCCTCAACCGCCTCAATTGGACCATATTTAGGGGCCCTACAAAGGCCCACAAAAGGGCCAGTTACAAAATATCACCAAAGCAGGTTAAAATCACGGGATATTTTGATGTTGTTGGGTGGCCCCCGAGGAATAAAGAAGATTGACACCTCAACCACCCCAATCGGACCACATTTAGGGGCCCTAATAAGGCCCCATAAAGGACCACTTACAAAATATCACCAAAGTAGGTTAAAATCACGAGATATTTTGGTGGTGATGGGTCGCCCCCGAGGAATAAAGAAGGTTGGCACCTCAAACGCCCCAATCGGACCACATTTAGGAGCCCTACTATGGCCCCAAAAAGGGCCAGTTACAAAATATCATCACAGCAGGTCAAAATCAGGAAATATTTTGGTGTTGATGGGTGCCCCCCGAGGAAAAAAGAAGATTGACGCCTCAACCGCCCCAATCGCACCACATTTAGGAGCCCTACCAAGGCCCCAAAAAGGGCCAGTTACAAAATATCATCAAAGCAGGTTACAATCACGAGATATTTTGGTGTTGATGGGTGGCCTACGAGGAATAAAGAAGATTGTCACCTCAACCGCCACAATCGACCACATTTAGGGGCCCTACTATCCCCTAAAAGGGCCAGTTACAAAATATCACCAAAGCAGGTTAAAATCACGGGATATTTTGATGTTGTTGGGTGGCCCCCGAGGAATAAAGAAGATTGACACCTCAACCACCCCAATCGGACCACATTTAGGGGCCCTAATAAGGCCCCAAAAAGGGCCCATTACAAAATATCACCGAGACAGGTTAAAATCACGAGATATTTTGGTGGTGATGGGTCGTCCCCGAGGAAAAAAGAAGGTTTACACCTCAAACGCCCCAATCGGGCAACACTTAGGATCCCTACTATGACCCCAAAAAGGGCCAGTTACAAAATATCACCAAAGCAGGTTAAAATCGCGGGATATTTTGGTGTTGATGGGTGGCTCCCGAGGAATAAAGAAGATTGATGCCTCAACCGTTCCAATCGGACCATATTTAGGAGCCTATTAAGGCCCCCAAAAGGGCCAGTTACAAAATATCACCAAAGCAGGTTAAAATCGCGAGATATTTTGGTATTGATGGGTGGCCCCCGAGGAATAAAGAAGATTGACACCTCAACCACCCCAATCGGACCACATTTAAGGGACCTACTAAGGCCCCAAAAAGGGCCAGTTACAAAATATCACCAAAGCAAGCTAAAATCACGGGATATTTTGGTGTTGGTGGGTGGCCCCCGAGGAATAAAGAAGATTGACGCCTCAACCACCCCAATCGGACCACATTTTAGGGACCTACTAAAGCCCCAAAAAGGGCCACTTACAAAATATCACCAATGCAGGCTAAAATCACGGGATATTTTGGTGTTGAATCTCTGTTGATGGGTGACCCTTAGGAATAAAGCAGATTGACACCTGAACCGTTGCAACCGGACCATTTTTAGGGCCCTCTTTACGCCCCCAAAAGGGCCAGTTGCAAAATATTGCCTAAGGAGACAAACGTCGCAAGATATTTTGATGTTGGTGTGCGACACGAGAAGAATAAAGAATATTCCATGGAACGCCATCCCCAAATATCAGGATATGAGGAATGACGAATTGTGGCTCATTAAGAATTTTCTCGTGGCCCTTATGACCCTGAGGATATGTGGAATGGCAAGTTGTGCCTCATTGCCCTCGGCTTTTCATATAATGAAAAGGGCATCCTGAAGGCCAGCCAAGTAACAGAAAGAGATTCCACAAGTGTATCTCTATGCAACATGGTCCGTAAATATCCCAAACCGGGGCCCAACTTCCACTTCACAATCTACTCACCTTACCCTTACTTCCGTTCCTTCCTGTCTTTAAGTCTTGGCATGCCCAAGGCCCTGCCTGATGTTTGCTTGCTTCTCCAAGAATACGAATACCACCCATTTCCCTTCCACTTTAATATTCTTTCTAAACTCTGGCATACCAACGGGCCTGTTAGTGTCTGCTTGCTACGTCTTGCCTGCCAGCAATACCCATTCCCCCTACTTCCCTATTCTTCCTAAGCCCTGACATGCCCGGGGGCCTACCTGATGTCTGCTTGCTACGCCATTCATACTAACACTACCCATTCCCTCCCACTTCCACATTCTGGTGTCTACTTACTATGCACGCTAACATCACCTATTCCCTTCTACTTGCTTATTCTTCCTGTAGCCATAACTTACCCAAGGACCTGCCTGATGCCCGTCTGCTATGCCATGCGTACTAACTCCTGCAGTTGAATACTTGGGTCAGAGAGTAGTCAGAACACGCCACAAAGTTAATTATAGTAACAAAACACCTATCTTACTCCAAGTATGGGGCTCTTTTATTCTACCGGAGTACATACCTCATCAATCGAAAATACCCCTTATGTGTCATATAACACTTCGCGCGACTCTGTTTCGGTAACATAAAGTCGATGTCGATGATTTGGGATAAGTGTCGAGCATATTTTGGTAATTCGCAAGACTCCCGTTGAATCGAACATACCCTTAGAAGAGACCAAGTCCGTTTAGAGGTCATTGGGTCACATGGCAACAACAAGCTAACAGAGAAACCAAGATGGTAGTCTCCAATGCGCATGCTCACTAAAACACGTATCACTATGAGGATGAGGTCACAACATGCCCGTTCTTCTCCGTTTCTATGACAAACCACGTGACACCCACAATACCCCGCGGTATGCTGTCACTTCTGCGGTATGTTACCCCCCCCCCCCAAGTCCCCCAGATGGGGCCCGTTTGGCACATTTCATAATATTCAGAATAAATATAACCTGCGGCGAAATGATAATACTCGCACACGAAATAATAATCCGTGCACACGAAATAATAATCCTTGTGCCCGGATTATTAATTTGTATGTACCGATTATCAATTCGCCTTCGCGGATTATTATGTCATGTGCACCGATTATTATTAGTGCGCACGGATTATTAACTCGTGTTCTCGGATTATTATTTTGTGCGCACGGATTAAAACATAAGGTGTCAGGACCCCGACCCCCGCTGTCCCAAAAGACGGACCTGCTATATATACTTACCTCTCCATGCATTGGAATCCTGTTCAGTGGCGGAACCAGAATCCTTTATAGGGGAGAATTCCAATGGAGGGGGTAGCGATATGACGCGGGTATATCTCAAAGGCCGCAGACTGGGAGGGAAGGGTGTAATCACCCTCTCCCATTTGTGTGACCTGGCAGTGGTAGAGCCTCCCCGGGAGAGTGGGGGGGAGGGGTCGCTTCCCAGACAAAAAAAAATCACTGTGCATTTAAATCAAGTTTTCTGTTGGCTTTTAGGGTCATTTTTTGGATGACCCACATTTTAGAGACAAGGTTTATATACGTACATGGCTCATAAGTATCTGCATCCGAACTTGCAAAATTCCAGTGGATTTATGTTTATCAGCTGAGTTTGTATGTAAATAAAGAAAAGAGAGTCACTGTGTGTGTAAGAGAGGGTGGCTGGATGTGACAGTTTTGGAGAGGGGCAAATGAAAGGGAGAGATGGGGGGGGGGGGGGGGGTGGCAAAGACTGTGTTTGGGGGGCAAATGCCCTTTCATGACCTCCTGTAGCGCCGCCACCGGATTCGGGATCTCTCCCCGAATTATAAATTTCTGGAGCTCTGAACGCTACTCTGAAGCCTCCTTAGAGGAGGTGAGGCCATTGGTGGGGGCCGGTTATCCTTCCTCGGTAAATTTTTCAATTTTAACTGTGAAGCTTTGAGAGCGATTCTGGAGCCTAATGGAGGATGGCGAGGTCATCGGTCAGGGCCTGAGTCTCTCTGAAATATTCTGAAATTTCGAAGCTATATCAACAGTTTTGAAGTCTCCTAATGGAAGGTGAGGGAGGAGGTCGAAATCATATGTGGCAGTTTGTATTTATTATGAGGGGGGGGGGGGGAGGTGCAATGTAAATCTATTTGGGACGAGCTGTGTGCGTTTTCCCATGCCCCCGCCACTGATCCCGACCTTCCCAGGGCCTACCAGAAATATATATAATACCGCCAAGATTAGACATGTAGCGAACAAGCATAGGCATATGTTGTCATCCCAGTCAACCTTAGGTGACGTCCCATCCCAAATTCCCCCGGCATTGTGAAGTATTTTTCGATGGCTGCTTTATAGGCCCTTTTAGTCATCTGAATTTTATATCTTCGCTAACATATTTTTGCGCTCCCACGTCTCAATAAGAGATCCCCCCCCCCCTCTTCCGCCACGCATACATACACCTATTTACTGCCACAGACCCAGAGTGCAGCGATGTGAGGTCTTACGCAGACTTCACTTCGTCCTAATTTGCCTATCGCACGATAGAAAATGGGAAGCATGCCTAACAAGGACGGACCTCAGGTCATTAGGTTACCCCTCCTGACCATCCTTCTTGAAGAGATGAGGAGGCGGTAGCGACCGAGGGCCGAAAGGTCCTAGATAACTTAGGTCCAAACAAGAACAAGTAGACCTAAGAATTGTTATTTCAGCGTTAAGATGATAGGATACCAGTATACCAACATCACAGATTGGATGCCATTTTGACTTAATAACCTATACCATAGTTTTTATATCTTTCATTTCATGCGCACGGATTATTATTTCATGTGAATGGATCAAAGTAGTAGTGCTCGTTCCTTTCGAGCAAGTTCTGGTGAACCCCGCGGTGGACCCCGGAAGTGACGTCATAGTCACGTGACTGGGTACTGCCATTTTGTGTTGTCACGCTAACGCGCTTGGCCTGCAATGTTGTGACGTCATCCCCATGGTGAAACGTTGTATCACTGCGCATGCGCAGCGCGTGTGGTTATGGTAATACGCGTTTCCGTCGTCCATTTTGTATACAGGGCGCCGCCATCTTGGTTTCTATGGTAGCACGCGGTTGCTAGGTGACCCAAAGGCATCTAATAAGACGGGGGTATGTTTGGAGGGTACGTTCGATGCAATGGGAGTACAACGAGTTACCCAGATGATCCCGTGAACGACACATTTTCACCGGAAATCACCAAAATGGACCAGAATTATTTTAGAATATTGACCCTATAATAGCACCACGTAGTGTTATAAGATCCATAAAAGGTGTGTTCCTTATCTAGCTCGAATTCCACAAGAATCCTCGTTTAGTACTACATATTTTATACCCTATCTGTTCTACCTGACTTCTATCTACTCTAGTAAACTGATTATCCCTGATTGTCCCTGTCGATTCTTATGCCTGTTCTACCCAGGATATGATGGCATTGTCCGTGTATTCATGGATGTCTCTTACCTTAGTAGATTATTTGGCTTGTTCCACCCGTGATATGACTATTATCTACACTAGTCTACCATTTGTTGGCCTTACCAGTAGACCCAGACATAGCTACATGTGACACTTTCCCGACGGGCCATCGGTGCCCCGTTTTCTTCGTATGAGGCCATGGGGGCTATGTGGGCCATAAGGAAATTCCATTACTCTCATCCTCATCTCGGTATTTTGTCACCACGGTCCACAGAATCCCAATTTTGGAATCCCTTTCTAGTATAAGGATAGCCTTCGGAATCCCCTTTTCACCGTATGAGACCATGAGGACTATGAGGGCCACAAGGAAATGTTTTACTCTCATTCTCAGCTCCACATTTGTCACCACAGTCCACAGAATCCCAATTTTGGGATCCCTTTCTAGTACCTGGATGGCCGTCAAAATCCCCTTTTCACCGAATGAGGTCATAAGGGCTATGAGGGCCACAAGGAAATGCCATTGCTCTCATCCTCATCTCGTTATTTGGTCGCCACGATCCACAGAATTCCAATTTTGGAATCCCTTTCTAGTATCTGGATGGCTTTCAGAATCAGAATCCCCTTTCATCGTATGAGGCCATAAGGATTATGAGTGCCATAAGGAAATGCCATTACTCTCATCCTCGTCGCGGTATTTGTGCACCCCTTTTCGTCGTATGAGCCATGAGGGCTAGGAGGTCCTCATAGCCCTCATGGCCTCACACGAAGAAAACGGGGCGCAGATGGACCGTCGGGAAAATGTCAACTGCAGCTATGTGTAGGTCTACTGGTAAGGCAGATAATGGTAGACTAGTGCAAATAATAGTCATATCACGGGTAGAACAAGCCAAATAATCTATTAAGGTAAGGGAGAGCCAGGAATACACGGACAATGCCATCATATCATGGGTAGAAAAGGCATAAGAATCAATAGGGACAGTGAGGGATAATCAGTATACTAGAATAGATAAAAATCAAATAGAAGAGATATGTTATAAAATATGTAGCTGTAAAAGAGGATTCTTATGGAATTCGAGCTAGATAAGGAGCACATCTTTTATAGATCTTATACCACTACGTGGTACTATTAGGGTCAATATTCTAAGAGAATTCGAGTCCGCTCCGGTTATTTCGGGTGAACAGCAGTCGTTCTCGGGTTCATTTGGGTAATTCGTTGTACTCCCATTGAATCGAACGTACCCTCCAAACATACCCCCATCTTATTAGAGGCATTTGAGTCACCTAGCGATCACGTGCTATCATAGAAACAAGATGGCGGTGCCCTATATACAAAACGGAGGACGAAAACGCATATTACCGTAACAACACGCGCTGAACATGCGCATTGACACCACGCATCACATGAGAATGATGTCACGACATAGCCGCTCACGCGGGTTACCATGGCAATACAAGATGGCCGCCCCCAGCCAGGTGACTAAGACGTCACTTCCGGGGTACACCGTGCTGTCCCCCAGATGTTGCTCGAAAGGTACGTGACATACTACTGATCAATAATCCATTTGCACAGCTTATTAATTTGTGTGCACGGAATATTATTTCGTGTGCACAGATTGTAATTCACGTGAATGATTTATTAATTCGTTCGCATTGATTATTATTTTGTTTGCATGGATTATCATTTCGTGTGCATGGATTATTAATTCATGCACACGGATTATTAATTCAAACACGGATTATTAATTCGTTTGCCTTCATCATTACTTCATGCACGGATTATTAATCAAAAGTGCAACTGAAGATTGCTACTTCCCCAAAGTTTTCTGTGGATGACTGAACGAGTGTCATAACTTAATTATTTGTAACTGATCATATTCATCAAATCGAGTCACGACTGCTTTGCGGTAGGCATGGCTGGATTTGATATGCGTTAATGCAGTTTCTATTGATGACCCGATAATTATTGCAATTGTAGATTGCTAATTCCCCAATTTATTCTGTGAACGAGTGTCAAAATGTCCCAAAGCTCAAGATAAGTGCATGAAAGGCTATTTGTTTTCAATACTTAGCTATTTGTAATTGATCATGTTCATCAAATCGAGTCACGGCTGCTTTGCGGCTGGCATGGCTGGATTTGATAAACATATCGGAAATATTGAAAGGTAAATCCAGTGTTCCACTACCAGAATGGATATATTCATCATGTATTGGATTTTAATTAAGATGTTTAATATCCGTGTATTGGATTTTAATTAAGATGTTTAATATCCTTAATAGGTCAGTACTGTTGCCTTTTAAACAGATATAAATATTCACCTTTCACGCTATTGAACAACTGAAGATTGCAAATTTTCCCATCTGTCCTATGGAGGACTGTACGAGTTTTGAAATAGCCCAGAGACTTTCATATGATAACTTCAGTCGTTGTTTTTGTCCACTTTTTCATCAAACCGGGTCACGGCTGCTGAATGGCAGACATGGCCGGATTTAGTGAAAAAGATATGGAATATTGACAGCTGAGTTCTGTAACTTGAAAAAATATTTTCACCAGTGATTTCTCGCATTGTGGATTTAATTGTTTGGAATTAAAGGATGTAAATAAATCACTTGGGCGGAGGACTGTACGAGTGTTGAAATAGCCCAGAGTTTTTCATATGATAACTTTAGTCGTTGTTTTTCTCCACTTTTTCATCAACGACTGCTGAATGGCGGGCATGGTCGGATTTGATGAAAAAGATCTGGAATATTGACAGCTGAGTCCAGTAACTTGAATTAATATTTTCACCAGTGATTGTGCGACTGACTGTTTGAGCGTTAAAGTGTCCGAACGCCCAAAATAAGTCCCTGAAAAGCTAATTGTTTTCATAACTTGACTATTTGTAAAAGATCATTTTCATTAAAACTGTCACGGCTGCTTTGCGGCAGACATGGCTAGATTTGATAGACATATTTGAAATATTGAAAGATGAGTCCAGTGTTCCACTACCAGAACTGATATTTTCATCAGTAATTTCGTGTATTTGATTTTAACTAAGATGTTTAGTATCCTTAATAGGTCAAGTCTGTTGCCGTCTAAACAGAAAAAAAAATATTCACCTTTGTCCCAATCGAACAACTGAAGATTGCTAATTTCCCCATCCGTTCTGTGGAGGACTGTACGAGAGTTGAAATGGCCCAGGGTCTTTTATAAGACAACTTAAGTCGTTGTATCTCACCAATTTTCATCAAACCGGGTCATGGCTGCTTAATGGCAGACATGGCCGGAGTTGATGAAAAATATGTGGAATATTGAGAGCTGAGTTCAGAGTTCTGTAACTTAAATTGATATTTTTCACCAAAGATTTCTTGCATGGTGGATTCAAACGCATGGAATTAAATTATGAAAATAAATCACTTTAGCGTGTATAATTCAGCAACACCAAAGGGTCATCCAGCCTTCATGCAGTGTTTATTTTCACCAGTGATTTATTGCATTGTAGATCTAAATGCAGGAAAACAAAACTTATAAAAAAAAATTACTTGAGTGTGTGTAACTCAACAGCAATACTTTGCAGCAAAGAAGCCAGTATAAGATAATCATATCTAAAATACTGAAAGTTGAGTCCAGTGTTCCGTTATCAGAATGGATATTATCATCATTTGTTGTAATAAATTAATAATATTGCGATAGAGCGGGTGGTACGATAATGACCTATGGCGGGTAAAGTTGCGCTCGGCGAGGTGCAAATGGAACCAGAGTATGACTTTATACAGCTCTATAACGAGAAAGTTTGTTCCTCCCCAGAAAATGACGAATCTCCGTTTAAACTCCACTCAAATGAGTGTAAATACTTTGCGCCTAAAGATTTTCAGTCTATGACTAGTAAAATAAACTCAGAATTTTCTTTGTTCCATCTTAACTGTCAAAACTTAATGGCTCACTGGTATTCCTTCCAGAACCTGCTCTATAATTTACAAACAAATAATAATTTTTTTGACATAACTGGACTCACAGAAATATTTCAAATTCCCCCACAAAACTCGTTTACTCTGGAGGGTTATGCGCCAATTATCAAATGTATGAGACCCGAAAATGATGATGGCCGAGGGGGAGTTGGGCGATATATAAAAGAGGGGATATCCTATAAAGTTCGAAGTGATATTGCAATTTTCATCCCCCACGTTTTCGAATCTCTATTCATAGAAGTTGAAGATAAACACAACTCTAAAATAATTGGCGTCATATATAGACCAAACACTCCACCGAAAGCCAATATAAACCTCCTCATATCAAAATTAGGTGAAATAACGGATGTTCTAATGCCGAAAACAAGAAAGTTTATATCATGGGGGATCTCAATCTGGACCTTTTAATAGCAAATATACATTCCAAGACAGAAGAATTTGTCGATCTCATGTTTAGCCAAGGATTCTTGCCTCATATAACCAAACCAACGAGAGTAACTAATCCTTCAGCTAGTCTGATAGGTCACATATTTCAAACAATGTTTCACAAACAACAATACCGGGTATAATTATAACTGATGTATCAGATCACTTTGGTGTTTTTTACATTGAAGAATCTACCAAGGCAAATGATACACCACGGTTTACTATAAAACGAATCACAAACGCGGAAAGAATGTCTGAATTTAAAGAATTACTCTCAGAAAGAAATTTTTACCCTGTCTTGTTTTCAAACTGTCCCAATGAATCATTTTTAAACATCTGTATGGAAGCTTACGATAAGGCATTCGCTTTGAAGCGTGTCCGCCAGAACAATACATTTATTAAAAAACAACCTTGGATGACAAAGGGACTTGTCATATCCTCAGTTAATAAAAGACAAATTCTATAAAAGAAAACTTAAAAACCCTAATGAACATAATTTACGAAATTACAAAAACTACTGTAAAATTTTTAACAAAGTTAAGAAACAATGTAAATCAATTTATTACAGGGATATCTTGAATGAAAATAGGAACAATATGCGAAGAACATGGCAGATCTTAAACGAAGCTGTCAATAAAGGAAAACGTTAAAGCAGACTACCCACTTTCTTTGTCCAGGGGGGTACAGAAATAATCGAAGCCCAGGACATTGCAAGAGAATTCAAAAATTTTTTCGTCAACGTTGGTAGAACCATATCCGACCAGATCCAGAAACCGGACAAATCGTATTTAAACTACATGCATCGTAGTATTTCCAACAACTTTTATCTTCTACCCACAAATCCTGTAGAAGTTAGTCAAATTGTAAACAGAATGAAAGTAAAATCGTCGAAAGATTGCGATAGTATCACAACCAGTCTTCTTAAACAAACGATAAATGAGATATTGGTCCCCATTACCCACATAATCAATAATTCCTTTACCGAGGGCAAAGTACCAGATAGTACCAGATAGAATGAAAATCGCAAAGGTGGTACCCATTTTCAAATCAGGCGACCAGCACAGCTTTACAAACTACAGACCCATTAGTATCCTTCCAGCTTTTTCAAAAGTAATGGAAAAGCTCATGGAATAAGACTTAGAAGTTATCTCGAGAGGTTTAATATCTTATAAGTACTGTGAATTTAGTTACTTATTCCCGTTTCCTTATTCGACATTCAAAATTCGCAAAAAATTACCGGTATTTTGGTGTTGATGGGTGGCCCCCAAGGAATAAAGAAGATTGACACCTCAACCGCCCAATCGGACCACATTTAGGGGCCCTACTAAGGCCCCCAAAAGGGCCAGTTACAAAATATCACCAAAGCAGGTTAAAATCACTGGATAGTTTGGTGTTTATGGGTGGCCCCCGAAGAATAAAGAAGATTGACACCTCAATCGCCCCAATCGGACCACATTTAGGGGCCCTACTAAGGCCCCAAAAAGGGCCAGTTACAAAATATCACCAAAGTAGGTTAAAATCACGGGATATTTTGGTGTTGATGGGTGGTCCCCGAGGAATAAAGAAGATTGACACCTCAACCGCCCCAATCGGACCACATTTAGGGGCCCTACTAAGGCCCCAAAAAGGGCCAGTTACAAAATACCACCAAAACAGGTTAAAATCACTGGATATTTTGGTGTTGATGGGCGGCCCCTGAGGAATAAAGAAAATTGACACCTCAACCGCCCCAATCGAACCACATTTAGGGGCCCTACTAAGGCCCCAAAAAGGGCCAGTTACAAAATATCACCAAAGCAGGTTAAAATCACTGGATATTTTGGTGTTGATGGGTGGCCCCCGAGGAATAAAGAAGATTGACACCTCAACCGCCCCAATCGGACCACATTTAGGGGCCCTACTAAGGCCCTAAAAAGGGCCAGTTACAAAATATCACCAAAGCAGGTTAAAATCACGGGATATTTTGGTGTTGATGGGTGGCCCCCGAGGAACAAAGAAGATTGACACCTCAACTGCCCTAATCGGACCACATTTAGGGTCCCTACTAAGGCCCTAAAAAGGGCCAGTTACAAAATATGACCAAAGCAGGATAAAATCACGGGATTTTTTAGTGTTGATGGGTGGCCCCCGAGGAATAAAGAAGATTGACACCTCAACCGCCCCTATCGGACCACATTTAGGGGCCCTACTAAGGCCCCAAAAAGGGCCAGTTACAAAATATCACGAAAGCAGGTTAAAATTACGGGATATTTTGGTGTTGATGGGTGGCCCCCGAGGAATAAAGAAGTTTGACACCTCAACCACCCCAATGGGACCACATTTAGGGGCCCTACTAAGGCCGCAAAAAGGGCCAGTTACAAAATATCACCAAAGCAGGTTAAAATCACGGGATATTTTGGTGTTGATGGGTGGCCCCCAAGGAATAAAGAAAATTGACACCTCAACCGCCCCAATCGGACCACATTTAGGGGCCCTACTAAGGCCCCAAAAAGGGCCAGTTACAAAATATCACCAAAGCAGGTTAAAATCACGGGATATTTTGGTGTTGATGGGTGGCCCCCGAGGAATAAAGAAGTTTGACACCTCAACCACCCCAATGGGACCACATTTAGGGGCCCTACTAAGGCCGCAAAAAGGGCCAGTTACAAAATATCACCAAAGCAGGTTAAAATCACGGGATATTTTGGTGTTGATGGGTGGCCCCCAAGGAATAAAGAAAATTGACACCACAACCGCCCCAATCGGACCACATTTAAGGGCCCTACTAAGGCCCCAAAAAGGGCCAGTTACAAAATATCACCAAAACAGGATAAAATCACTGGATATTTTGGTGTTGATGGGTGGCCCTCTAGGAGTAAAGAAGATTGACACCTCAACCATGCCAATCGGACCACATTTAGGGCCTTCCTTAGGCCCCCAAAAGGCCAGTTACAAAATACTACCTAAGTCGACAAACATCGCCAGATATTTTGATGTTCATGTGCAACACCAGAAGAATAAAGAAGATTCCATGGAACGCCGTCCCCAAATATGAGGATATGAGCAATGACAAATTGTGGCTGACTAAGAATTTTCTCATGGCCCTTATGACCATGAGGATATATGGAATGACAAGTTGTGCCCCTTTGCCCTCGGCTTTTCATATAATGAAAAGGGCATCTTGAAGGCCAGCCAAGTAACAGAAAGAGATTCCACAAGTCTATCTCTATGCAACACGGTCCGTAAATATCCCAAACTGGGGCCCAACTTTCACTTCATAATTTGCTCTCCTTACCCTTACTTCCTTTCCTTCCTATCTCTATGTCTTGGCATGTCCAAGGCCCTGCCTAATGTTTACTTGCTTCTCCAAGCATACCAATACCAGTACCAATACAACCCATTTCCCTTCCACTTTCCTATTCTTTCTAAACTCTGGCATACCAACGGGCCTGTTGGTGTCTGCTTGTTACGTCTTGCATACCAGCACTAACCATCCCCCCCCCCCTCCAACTTCCCTATTCTTCCTAAGACCTGACATGCCCGAGGGCCTACCTAATGTGTGCTTGCTACGCTATTCATACTAACACTACCCATTCCCTCCCACTTCCCCATGGTGTCTACTTACTATGCACGCTAACACCACCCATTCCCTTCCACCTGCTTATTCTTCCTGTAGCCATAACTTGCCCAAGGACCTGCCCAATGCCCGTCTGCTATGCCATGCGTACTAACTCCTGCAGTTGAATACTTGGGTCAGAGAGTAGTCAGAACACGCTACAAAAGTTAATTATAGTAACAAAACACCGATCTTACTCCAAGGATGGGTCTCTTTTGTTCAACCGGAGTCAATCCCCCATCAGTCGAAAATACCATTTATGGGTCATATAACACTTCGCACGACTCTGTTTCGGTAACATAAGGTCGATGTCGGTGATTTGGGGTAAGTGTCGAGCTTATTTTGATAATTCGCCAGACTCCCGTTGAATCGAACACACCCATAGAACAGACCCCCGCCCGTTTAAAGGTCATTGGGTCACATGGCAACAGCAAGCTAACATAGAAACCAAGATGGTAGTCTCCAATGTGCATGCTCACTAAAACCACGTATCACTATCGGGATGAGGTCACAACATGCCTGCTCTCCTGCGCTTCTATGACAACCCACGTGACACCTACAATACCCCACGGTATGCTGTCACTTCTGTGGTATGCTACCCGCCCCCACCCCCCCCCCCCACCCCCCGAAGTCCTCCAGATGGGACCCATTTGGCACATTTCAGACTACTCAGAATAAATATAACGTGCGGCGAAATGATAATACGCGCACACGAAATAATAATCCATGCACACGGAATAATAATCCTTGTGCCCGGATTATTATTTTGTATGTACAGATTATCAATTTGCCTACGCGGATTATTATTTCTCTTAGAATATTGACCCTAATAGTACCACGTAGTGGTATAAGATCTATAAAAGATGTGCTCCTTATCTAGCTCGAATTCCATAAGAATCCTCGTTTACAACTACATATTTTATAACATATGTGTTCTACTTGACTTCTATCTACTCTAGTATACTGATTATCCCTGATTGTCTTTGTAGATTCTTATGCCTTTTCTACCCATGATATCATGGCATTGTCCGTGTATTCCTGGCTCTCCCTTATCTTAGTAGATTATTTGGCTTGTTCTAACTGTGATATGACTATTATCTGCACTAGTCTACCATTATCTGGCTTACCAGTAGACCTAGACATAGCTGCAGTTGACACTTTCTCGACGGGCCATCTGCGCCCCGTTTTCTTCGTGTGAGGCCATGAGGGCTATGAAGACCTCATAGCCCTCATGGCCTCATACGACGAAAAAGAGGCGCCAAAGGCTAGTCCTATTCCATAATGGGGTACCAGTAATCGTTTACCCATGGGGTGTGGGTCCCCAAATACCGAGATGGGGCCACAGGGCCATGATGGCTATGAGGTCTTCATAGCCTTCATGGCCTCATACGACGAAAAGAGGTACCCAAATACCGTGATGAGGATGAGAGTAATGACATTTCCTTATGGCACTCATAACCCTCATGGCCTCATACGATGAAAGGGGATTCTGATTCTGAAAGCCATCCAGATACTAGAAAGGGATTCCAAAATTGGAATTCTGTGGACCGTGGCGACCAAATACCGAGATGAGGATGAGAGCAATGGAATTTCCTTGTGGCCCTCATAGCCCTTATGACCTAATTCGGTGAAAATGGGATTTTGAAGGCCATCCAGATACTAGAAAGGGATTCCAAAATTGGGATTCTGTGGACTGTGGTGACAAATGTGGAGATGAGGATGAAAGTAATGGCATTTCCTTATGGCCCTCATAGTCCTCATGGTCTCATACGGTGAAAAGGGGATTCTGAAGGCCATCCAGATACTAGAAAGGGATTCCAAAATTGGGATTCTGTAGACCGTGGTGACAAAATACCGAGATGAGGATGAGAGTAATGGCATTTCCTTATGACCCTCATAGCCCCCATGGCCTCATACGAAGAAAACGGGGCACCGATGGCCCGTCGGGAAAGTGTCCCATGTAGCTATGTCTGGGTCTACTGGTAAGCCCAACAAATGGTAAACTAGTGTAGATAATAATCATATCACGGGTAGAACAAGCCAAATAATCTACTAAGGTAAGAGACAGCCATGAACACAAGGACAATGCCATTATATCATGGGTAGAACAGGCATAAGAATCGACAGGGACAGTCAGGGATAATTAGTACACTTGAGTAGATAGAAGTCAGGTAGAACAGATAGGGTATAAAATATGTAGTACTAAAAGAGGATTCTTATGGAATTCGAGCTAGATAAGGAACACACCTTTTATGGATCTTATAACACTACGTGGTGCTATAGGGTCAACATTCTAAAATAATTCTGGTCCATTTTGGTGATTTCCGGTGAAAATAAGTCGTTCACGGGATCATCTGGGTAACTCTTTGTACTCCCATTGCATCAAACGAACTCTCCAAACATACCCCCGTCTTATTAGATGCCTTTGGGTCACCTAGCAACTGCGTGCTACCATAGAAATCAAGATGGCGGCGCCCTGTATACAAAATGGACGACGGAAACGCGTATTACCATAGCAACACGCGCTGCGCATGCGCAGTGATACAACGTTTCACCATGGGGATGACGTCACAACATGGCCGGCCAAGCGCGTTACCATGACAACACAAAATGGCGGAACCTAGTCACGTGACTATGACGTCACTTCCTCCACCGCGGGGTTCACCAGATCTTGCTCGAAAGGAACGAGCACTACTACTTTGATCCATGCACATGAAATAATAATCCGTGCGCATGACATGAAAGATATAAAAAAACTATGGTGTAGGTTATTTAGTCAAAATGGCATCCAACCTGTGACCTTGGTATACTGGTATCCTATCATCTTATCGCTGAAACAACAATTCTTAGGTCTACTTGTTCTTGTTTGGACCTAAGTTATCTAGGACCCTTCGGCCCTCGGTCGCTACCGCCTCCTCATCTCTTCAAGAAGGAAAGTCAGGAGGGGTAACCTAATGGCCCGAGGTCCGACCTTGTTAGGCATGCTTCCCTTTTTTAACGTGCGATAGGCCAGTCAGGACGAAGTGAAGTCTGCGTAAGACCTCACATCGCTGCACTCTGGGCCTGGGGCAGTAAGTAGGTGTATGTAAGCGTGGCGGGAGAGGGGGTGATCTCTTGTTGAGACGTGGGGGCGCAAAAATATGTCAGCGAAGATATAAAATTCAGATGACTAAAAGGGCCTATAAAGCAGCCATCGAAAAGTACTTCACAATGCCGGGGGAATTTGGGATGGGACGTCACCCAAAGTTGGCTGGGATGGCAACATATGCCTATGCTTGTCCGCTACATGTCTAATCTTGGCGGTATTATATATATTTTTGGTAGGCCCTGGGAAGGTCGGGTTCAGAGGCGGGGGCATGGGAAAACGCACACAGCTCGCCCCAAATAGACTAACATTGCACCTCCCCCCTTCACAATAATATATATGTTATAGCTTCGAAATTTGAGAATATTTCAGAGAAACTCAGGCCCTTACCGATGACCTCGCGATCCTCCATTAGGCTCCAGAATCGCTCTCAAAGCTTCACAGTTACAGTTAAAATTGTAAAATTTACGGAGGAAGGATAACCGGCCCCCACCAATGGCCTCACCTCCTCTAAGGAGGCTTCAGAGTCCCTTACAGAGCTCCAAAAATTTATAATTCGGGGAGAGGTCCCGAATCCGGTGGCGGTGCTACAGGAGGTCATGAAAGGGCATGCCCCCGAACACAGTCTTTGAGACCCCCTCCTCTCTGTCTCACTCATTTGCCCCTCTCCAAAACTGTCACATCCAGCCACCCTCTCTTACACACACAGTGACTCTCTTTTCTTTATTTACATACAAACTCAGCAGATAAACAAAAATCCACTGGAATTTTGCAAGTTCGGATGCAGATACTTATGAGCCATGTAGGTTTATAAACCTTGTCTCTAAAATGTGGGTCATCCAAAAATGTGGCGATCTACCCTAAAAGCCATCAGAAAACTTGATTTAAATGCACAGTGATTTTTTTTTGTCTGGGAGGCGACCCCCCCCCCCCCCTCCCTCTCCCGGGGAGGGCATGTTGGCTTCTCCACTCAGGATACCCACCCATACGGAGCATGTCCCCTACTTGCAGCCTCCCCCCCCCCCCCCCCCGCAGATTTTTTTCTGGCTCTACCAATGCCAGGTCACACAAATGGGAGAGAGTGATTCACCTGATTACACCCTTCCCTCCCTGTCTCCGGCATTTGAGATATACCCGCGTCATATCGCTACCCCCTCCACTGGAATTCTCCCCTATAAAGGATTCTGGTTCCGCCACTGAACAGGATTCCAATGCAAGGCGTGGTAAGTATATATAGCAGGTCCGTCTTTTGGGACAACGGGAGTGGGGGTCCTGACACCTTATGTTTTAATCCATGCACACAAAATTTTCATTCGAGCACACGAGTTAATAATCCGTGCGCACGAACTAATAATCGGAGCACACGACATAATAATCCGCGAAGGCCAATTGATAAACAGTACATACAAAATAATAACCGGGGCATGAGGATTATTATTTCGTATGCACGGATTATTTTTTCGCGCGTATTATCATTTCGCTGCACTTTATATTTATTCTAGTAGTATGAAATGTGCCCCATCCGGAGGACTTCGGGGGGGGGGGGGGTAGCATACCGCAGAAGGGACAGCATACCGCGGCGTATTGTGGGTGTCACGTGGGTTGTCATAAAAGCGGAGGAGAGCGGGCATGTTGTGACCTCATCCCGATAGTGATATGTGGTTTTAGTGAGCATGCACATTGGAGACTACCATCTTGGTTTCTATGACAGCTTGTTGTTGCCATGTGACCCAATAACCTCTAAACGGACGGGGACTGTTCTAAGGGTGTGTTCGATTCAACGGGAATCTTGCGAATTACCCAAATAAGCTCGACACTTACCCCAAATCACCGACATCGACTTTATGTTACCGAAAGAGAGTCGCGCGAAGTGTTATATGACCCATAAGGAGTATTTTCGATTGATGAGGTATGTACTCCGGATGAATAAAAGAGCCTCATACTTGGAGTAAGATCGGTGTTTCGTTACTATAATTAACTTCTGTGGCGTGTTCTGACTTCTCTCTGACCCAAGTATTCAACTGCAGGAGATAGTACGCATGGCATAGCAGACGGGCATCGGGCAGGTCATTGGACAAGTTATGGCTGCAGGAAGAATAAGCAAGTGGAAGGGAATGGGTGTTAGCGTGCATAGTAAATAGACACCAGAATGGAGATGTGGGAGGGAATGGGTAGTGTTAGTATGAATGGCGTAGTAAGCAGACATCAGGTAGGCCCTCGGGCATGTAAGGGCTCAGGAAGAATAGGGAAGTTGGGGGAATGGGTAGTGCTGGTATGCAAGACGTAGCAAGCAGACACCAACAGGCCCGTTAGTATGCCAGAGTTTAGAAAGAATAGGAAAGTGGAAGGAAAATGGGTGGCATTGGTATGCTTGGAGAAGCCGGCAAACATCAGGCAGGGCCTTGGGCATGCCAAGACTTAGAGATAGGAAGGAAAGGAAGTAAGGGTAAGGTGAGTAAATCGTGAAGTGGAAGTCGGGCCACGGTTTGGGATATTTACGGACCATGTTGCATAGAGATAGACTTGTGGAATCTCTTTCTGTTACTTGGCTGGCCTTCAGTATGCTCTTTTCATTACATGAAAAGCCGAGGGCAATGAAGCACAACATGCCATTCCACATATCCTCAGGGTCATAAGGGCCACAAGAAAATTCTTAGTGAGCCACAATTCGTCATTCCTCATATTTGGGGATGGCGTTCCATGGAATCTTCTTTATTCTTCTCATGTCGCATACCAACATCAAAATATCTGGCGATGTTTGACTCCTTTGGTACTATTTTGTAACTAGCTCTTTTGGGGGCCTAAGGAGGGCCCTAAATGTGGTCCGATTGGAACGGTTAAGGTGTCAATCTTCTTTATTCCTCCGGGGCAACCCACCAACACCAAAATATCCCGTAATCTTTACCAGCTTTGATGATATTTTGTAACTGGCCCTTTTGGGGGCCTTAGTAGGAACCCTAAATGCAGTCCAATTGGGGTGGTTGAGGCATCAATTTTCTTTATTCCTTGGGTGCCACCCATCAACACCAAAATATCCCATGATTTTAACTTGGTTTGGTGATATTTTGTAACTGGCCCTTTTTGGGGCCTTAGTAGGGCCCCTAAATGTGGTCCGATTGGGGCGGTTGAGGTGTCAATCTTCTTTATTCCTCGGGGGCCACCCATCAACACCAAAGCATCCCATGATTTTAACCTGCTTTGGTGATATTTTGTAACTGGCCCTTTTTGGGGACTAAGTAGGGCCCCTAAATGTGGTCAGATTGGGGCAGTTGAGGTGGCACTCTTCTTTATTCCTCGGGGGCCAGCCATCAACACCAAAATATCCCGTGATTTTTACCTGCTTTGGTGATATTTTGTAACTAGACCTATTTGGGGCCTTAGTTGGGCCCCTAAATGTGGTCCGATTGGGGCGGTTCAGGTGTCAGTCTTCTTTATTCCTCGGGGGCCGCCCATCAACACCAAAATATCCAGTGATTTTAACCTGCTTTGGTGATATTTTGTAACTGGCCCTTTTTGGGGCCTTAGTAGGGCCCCTAAATGTGGTCCGATTGAGGCAGTTGAGGTGTCAATCTTCTTTATTCCTCGGGGGCCACCCATCAACATCAAAATACCCCATGATTTTAACCTGCTTAGGTGATATTTTGTAACAGGCCCTTTTTTGGGGCCTTAGTAGGGCCCCTAAATGTGGTCCAATTGGGGCGGTTGAGGTGTTAATCTTCTTTATTCCTCGGAGGCCACCCATCAACACCAAAATATCCAGTGATTTTAACCTGCGTTGGTGATATTTTGTAACTGGCCCTTTCTGGGGCCTTAGTAGGGCCCCTAAATGTGGTCCGATTGGGGCGGTTGAGGTGTCAATCTTCATTATTCCTCGGGGCCACCCATCAACACCAAAATATCCAGTGACTTTAACCTGCTTTGGTGATATTTTGCAACTGGCCCTTTTTGGTGCCTTAGTAGGGCCCCTAAATGTGGTCCGATTGGGGCAGTTGAGGTGGCAATCTTCTTTATTCCTCGGGGGCCACCCATCAACACCAAAATATCCCGTGATTTTAACCTGCTTTGGTGATATTTTGAAACTGGCCCTTTTTGGGACCTTAGTATGGCCCCTAAATGTGGTCCGATTGGGGCGGTTGAGGTGTCAATCTTCATTCCTCGGGGGCCACCCATCAACACCAAAATATCCCGTGATTATATCCTTCTTTGGTGATAATTTGTAACTGACCCTTTTTGGGGCCTTAGTAGGGCCCCTAAATGTGGTCCGATTGGGGCGGTTGAGGTGGCAATCTTCTTTATTCCTCTGGGGCCACCCATCAACACCAAAATATCCCGTGATTTTAACCTGCTTTGGTGATATTTTGTAACTGGCCCTTTTGGGGACCTTAGTATGGCCCCTAAATGTGGTCCGATTGGGGCGGTTGAGGTGTCAATCTTCTTTATTCCTCGGGGGCCACCCATCAACACCAAAATATCCGGTGATTTTATCCTTCTTTGGTGATAATTTGTAACTGGCCCTTTTTGGGGCCTTAGTAGGGCCCCTAAATGTGGTCCGATTGGGGCGGTTAGGTGTCAATCTTCTTTATTCCTCAGGGGCCACCCATCAACACCAAAATATCCAGTGATTTCAACCTGTTTTGGTGATATTTTGTAACTGGCTCTTTTGGGGGCCTTAGTAGGGCACCTAAATGTGGTCCGATTGGGGTGGTTGAGGTGTCAATCTTCTTTATTCCTCGGGGGCCACCCACTAACACCAAAATATCCCGTGATTTTAACCTGCTTTGGTGATATTTTGTAACTGGCCCTATTTGGGGCCTTAGTAGGGCCCGTACATGTGGTCCGATTGGGGTGGTTGAGGCGTCAATCTTTATTCCTCGGGGGCCACCCATCAACACCAAAATATCCCCCGATTTTAACCTTCTTTGGTGATATTTTGTAACTGGCCCTTTTTGGGGCCTTACTAGGGCCCCTAAATGTGGTCCGATTGGGGCGGTTGAAGTGTCAATCTTCTTTATGCCTCGGGGCCACCCATCAACACCAAAATATCTAGTGATTTTAACCTGCTTTGGTGATATTTTGTAACTGGCCCTTTTTGGGGCCTTAGTAGGGCCCCTTAATGTGGTCCGATTGAGGTGGTTGAGGTGTCAATTTTCTTTATTCCTCGGGGGCCACCCATCAACACCAAAATATCCAGTGATTTTAACCTGTTTTGGTGGTATTTTGTAACTGGCCCTTTTTGGGGCCTTAGTAGGGCCCCTAAATGTGGTCCGATTGGGGCAGTTGAGGTGTCAATTTTCTTTATTCCTTGGTGGCCACCCATCAACACCAAAATATCCCGTGATTTTAACCTGCTTTGGTGATATTTTGTAACTGGCCCTTTTTGGGCCTTAGTAGGGACCCTAAATGTGGTCCGATTGGGGCGGTTTAGGTGTCAATCCTCTTTATTCCTCGGGGGCCACCAATCAACACCAAAATATCCCGTAATTTTAACCTGCTTTCGTGATATTTTGTAGCTGGCAGTTTTTGGGGCCTTAGTAGGGCCCCTAAATGTGGTCCGATAGGAGCGGTAGAGGTGTCAATCTTCTTTATTCCTCGGAGGCCACACCATCAACACCAAAATATTCCGTGATTTTAACCTGCTTTGGTGATAATTTGTAACTGGCCCTTTTTAGGGCCTTAGTAGGGCCCTAAATGTGGTCCGATTAGGGCAGTTGAGGTGTCAATCTTCTTTATTCCTCGGGGGCCACCCATCAACACCAAAATATCCCGTGATTTTAACCTTCTTTCGTGATATTTTGTAACTGGCCCTTTTTGGGGCCTTAGTAGGGCCCCTAAATGTTGTCCGATTGGGGCGGTTGAAGAGTCAATCTTCTCTGCTGATCGGGGGCCACCCATCAACACCAAGATATCCAGTGATTTTAGCCTTCTTTGGTGATATTTTGTAACTGGCTCTTTTTGGGGCCTTAGTATAGGGCCCCTAAATGTGGTCCGATTGGGGCGGGTCGAGGTGTCAATCTTCATTATTCATCGGGGGGCCCCCATCAACACCAAAATATCCAGAGATTTTAACCTGCTTTGGTGATATTTTGCAACTGGCCCTTTTTGGTGCCTTAGTAGGGCCCCTAAATGTGGTCCGATTGGGGCGGTTGACGTGGCAATCTTCTTTTTTCCTCGGCGACCAACCCATCAACACCAAAATATCCAGTGATTTTTAACCTGCTTTGGTGATATTTTGTAACTGGCCCTTTTTGGGGCCTTAGTAGGGCCCCTAAATGTGGTCCGAATTGGGGCAGTTGAGGGTGTCAATCTTCTTATTCCTCGGGGGGCACCCATCACCACCAAAATATCCAGTGATTTTAACCTTCTTTGGTGATATTTGTAACTGGCCATTTTTGGGGGGCCTTAGTAGGGCCCCTAAATGTGGTCCGATCTGGGCAGTTTGAAAGGTCAATCTTCTTTATTGCTCGGGGGGGCCACCCAATCAACACCAAAATATCCAGTGATTTTAACCTGCTTTGGTGATATTTTTGTAAACGGCCCTTTTTGGGGCCTTAGTAGGGCCCCTAAATGTGGTCTGATTTGAGGCAGTTGAGGTGTCAATCTTCTTTATTCCTCGGGTTCCACCCATCAACACCAAAATATCCCGTGATTTTAACCTGCTTTGGTGATACTTTGTAACTGGCCCTTTTTGGGGCCTTAGTAGGGGCCCCTAAATGTGGACCGATTGGGGCAGTTGAGGTGTCAATCTTCTTTATTCCTCGGGGGCTACCCATCAACACCAAAATATCCCGTGATTTTAAACTTCTTTGGTGATATTTTGTAACTGGCCCTTTTTGGGGCCTTAGTAGCCCGTGATTTTTAAACTTCTTTGGTGATATTTTGTAACTGGCCCTTTTTGGGGCCTTAGTAGGGCCCCTAAATGTGGTCCGATTGAGGCGGTTGAGGTGTCAATCTTCATTATTCCTCGGGGGCCACCCATCAACACCAAAATATCCAGTGACTTTAACCTGCTTTGGTGATATCTTGCAACTGACCCTTTTTGGTGCCTTAGTAGGGCCCCTAAATGTGGTCCGATTGGGGCGGTTAGGTGGCAATCTTCTTTATTCCTCGGGGGCCACCCATCAACACCAAAATATCCCATGATTTTAACCTGCTTTGGTGATATTTTGTAACTGGCCCCTTTTTGGGGCCTTAGTAGGCCCCTAAATGTGGTCCGATTGGGGCGGGTTGAGGTGGTCAATGTTCTTTATTCCTCGGGGGGCCACCCATCAACACCAAAATATCCAGTGATTTTAACCTGTTTTGGTGATATTTTTTTAACTGGCCCTTTTTGGGGCCTTAGTAGGGCCCCTAAATGTCGTCCGATTGGGGCAGTTGAGGTGTCAATCTTCTTTATTCCTCGGGGGCCACCCAATCAACACCAAAATATCCCGTGATTTTAACCTTCTTTCGTGATATTTTGTAACTGGCCCTTTTTGGGGCCTTAGTAGGCCCCTAAATGTTGTCCGATTGGGGTGGTTGAAGAGTCAATCTTCTCTGCTGCTCGGGGGCCACCCATCAACACCAAGATATCCAGTGATTTTAGCCTTCTTTGGTGATATTTTGTAACTGGCTCTTTTTGGGGGCCTTAGTAGGGGCCCCTATAATGTGGTCCGATTGGGGCAGTCGAGGTGTCAATCTTCATTATCATCGGGGGGCCACCCATCAACACCAAAATATCCAGAGATTTTAACCTGCTTTGGTGATATTTTGCAACTGGCCCTTTTTTGGTGCCTTAGTAGGGCCCCTAAATGTGGTCCCGATTGGGGCGGTTTGACGTGGCAATCTTCTTTTTTCCTCGGCGACCACCCCATCAACACCAAAATATCCAGTGATTTTAAACCCGCTTTGGTGATATTTTGTAACTGGCCCTTTTTTGGGGCCTTAGTAGGGCCCCTAAATGTGGTCCGATTGGGGCGGGTTTGAGGTGTCAATCTTCTTTATTCCTCGGGGGGCACCCATCACCACCAAAATATCCAGTGATTTTAACCTTCTTTGGTGATATTTTGTAACTGGCCATTTTTGGGGGGGCCTTAGTAGGGCCCCTAAATGTGGTCCGATCTGGGCAGTTGAAAGGTCAATCTTCTTTATTGCTCGGGGGCCACCCATCAACACCAAAATATCCAGGTGATTTTAACCTGCTTTGGTGATATTTTGTAAACGGCCCTTTTTTGGGGCCTTAGTAGGGCCCCTAAATGTGGTGCTGATTGAGGCAGTTGAGGTGTTCAATCTTCTTTATTCCTCGGGTGCCACCCATCAACACCAAAATATCCCGTGATTTTAACCTGCTTTGGTGATACTTTGTAACTGGCCCTTTTTGGGGCCTTAGTAGGGCCCCTAAATGTGGTCCGATTGGGGCAGTTGAGGTGTCAATCTTCTTTATTCCTCGGGGGCTACCCATCAACACCAAAATATCCCGTTGATTTTTAAACTTCTTTGGTGATATTTTGTAACTGGCCCCTTTTTGGGGCCTTAGTAGGGCCCCTAAATGTGGTCCGATTGAGGCGGGTTGAGGTGTCAATCTTCATTATTCCTCGGGGGCCACCCATCAACACCAAAATATCCGTGATTTTAACCTGCTTTGGTGGATACTTTGTAACTGGCCCTTTTTTGGGGCCTTAGTAGGGCCCCTAAATGTGGGACCGATTGGGGCAGTTGAGGTGTCAATCTTCTTTATTCCTCGGGGGCTACCCATCAACACCAAAATATCCCGTGATTTTAAACTTCTTTGGTGATATTTTGTAACTGGCCCTTTTTGGGGCCTTAGTTAGCCCGTTGATTTTAAACTTCTTTGGTGATATTTTGTAACTGGCCCTTTTTGGGGCCTTAGTAGGGCCCCCTAAATGTGGTCCGATTGAGGCGGGTTGAGGTGTCAATCTTCATTATTCCTCGGGGGGCCACCCATCAACACCAAAATATCCAGTGACTTTAACCTGCTTTGGTGATATCTTGCAACTGACCCTTTTTGGTGCCTTAGTAGGGCCCCTAAATGTGGTCCGATTGGGGGCGGTTAGGTGGCAATCTTCTTTATTCCTCGGGGGCCACCCATCAACACCAAAATATCCCATGATTTTTAACCTGCTTTGGTGATATTTTGTAACTGGCCCTTTTTGGGGCCTTAGTAGGGCCCCTAAATGTGGTCCGATTGGGGCGGTTGAGGTGTCAATGTTCTTTATTCTCGGGGGCCACCCATCAACACCAAAATATCCAGTGATTTTAACCTGTTTTGGTGATATTTTTTAACTGGCCCTTTTTGGGGCACTTAGTAGGGGCCCCTAAATGTCGTCCGATTGGGGCAGTTGAGGTGTCAATCTTCTTTATTTCCTCGGGGGCCACCCATCAACACCAAAATATCCCGTGATTTTAACCTTCTTTCGTGATATTTTGTAACTGGCCCTTTTTGGGGCCTTAGTAGTGCCCCTAAATGTTGTCCGATTGGGGTGGTTGAAGAGTCAATCTTCTCTGCTGCTCGGGGGCCACCCATCAACACCAAGATATCCAGTGATTTTAGCCTTCTTTGGTGATATTTTGTAACTGGCTCTTTTTGGGGCCTTAGTAGGGCCCCTAAATGTGGTCCGATTGGGGCGGTCGAGGTGTCAATCTTCATTATTCATCGGGGGGCCACCCATCAACACCAAAATATCCAGAGATTTTAACCTGCTTTGGTGATATTTTGCAACTGGCCCCTTTTTGGTGCCTTAGTAGGGCCCCTAAATGTGGTCCGATTGGGGCGGTTGACGTGGCAATCTTCTTTTTTTTCCTCGGCGACCACCCATCAACACCAAAATATCCAGTGATTTTAACCCGCTTTGGTGATATTTTGTAACTGGCCCTTTTTGGGGCCTTAGTAGGGCCCCTAAATGTGGTCCGATTGGGGCGGTTGAGGTGTCAATCTTCTTTATTCCTCGGGGGGGGCACCCATCACCACCAAAATATCCAGTGATTTTAACCTTCTTTGGTGATATTTTGTAACTGGCCATTTTTGGGGGGGCCTTAGTAGGGCCCCTAAATGTGGTCCGATCTGGGCAGTTGAAAGGGTCAATCTTCTTTATTGCTCGGGGGGGCCACCCATCAACACCAAAATATCCAGTGATTTAACCTGCTTTGGTGATATTTTGTAAACGGACCCCCTTTTTGGGGCCTTAGTAGGGCCCCTAAATGTGGTCTGATTGAGGCAGTTGAGGTGTCAATCTTCTTTATTCCTCGGGTGCCACCCATCAACACCAAAATATCCCCGTGATTTTTAACCTGCTTTGGTGATACTTTGTAACTGGCTTCTTTATTCCTCGGGGGCTACCCATCAACACCAAAATATCCCGTGATTTTAAACTTCTTTGGTGATATTTTGTAACTGGCCCTTTTTGGGGCCTTAGTAGGGCCCCTAAATGTGGTCCGATTGAGGCGGTTGAGGTGTCAATCTTCATTATTCCTCGGGGGCCACCCATCAACACCAAAATATCCAGTGACTTTAACCTGCTTTGGTGATATCTTGCAACTGACCCTTTTTGGTGCCTTAGTAGGGCCCCTAAATGTGGTCCGATTGGGGCGGTTAGGTGGCAATCTTCTTTATTCCTCGGCGGCCACCCATCAACACCAAAATATCCCATGATTTTAACCTGCTTTGGTGATATTTTGTAACTGGCCCTTTTTGGGGCCTTAGTAGGGCCCCTAAATGTGGTCCGATTGGGGCGGTTGAGGTGTCAATGTTCTTTATTCCTCGGGGGGCCACCCATCAACACCAAAATATCCAGTGATTTTAACCTGTTTTGGTGATATTTTTTAACTGGCCCTTTTTGGGGCCTTAGTAGGGCCCCTAAATGTGGTCCGATTGGGGCGGTTGAGGTGTCAATCTTCTTTATTTCTCAGGGGCCACCCATCAACACCAAAATATCCCGTGATTTTAACCTGCTTTGGTGATATTTTGTGACTGGCCCTTTTTTGGGGCCTTAGTAGGACCCCTAAATGTGGTCCGATTGGGGCGGTTGAGGAGTCAACTTTCTTTATTACTCGGGGCCACCCATCAACACCAACATTTCCAGTGATTTTAAATTCTTTTGGTGGTATTTTGTAACTGGCCCTTTTTGGGGCCTTAGTAGGGCCCCTAAATGTAGTCCGATTGGGGCGGTTGAGGTGTCAATCTTCTTTATTCCTGGGGGGCCACCCATCAACACCAAAATATCCTGTGATTTTAACCTGCTTTGGTGATATTTTGTAACTGGCCCTTTTTGGGGCCATAGCAGGGCCCCTAAATGTGGTCCGATTGGGGTGGTTGAAGTGTCAATCTTCTATATTCCTCGTGGGCCACCCATCAACACCAAAATATCCAGTGATTTTAACCTGCTTTGGTGATATTTTGTAACTGGCCCTTTTTGGGGCCTTAGTAGGGCCCCTAAATGTGGTCCGTTTGGGGCGGTTGAGGTGTCAATCTTCTTTATTCCTCGGGGGCCACCCATCAACACCAAAATATCCCGTAATTTTAACCTGCTTTCGTGATATTTTGTAACTGGCCCTTTTTGGGGCCTTAGCAGGGCCCCTAAATGTGGTCCGATTGGGGCGGTTGAGGTGTCAATCTTCTTTATTCTTTGGGGGCCACCCATCAACACCAAAATATCCAGTGATTTTAACCTTCTTTGATGATATTTTGTAACTGGCCCTTTTTGGGGCCTTAGTAGGGCTCCTAAATGTGGTCCGATTGGGGCGGTTGAGGTGTCAATCTTCATTATTCCTCGGGGGCCACCCATCAACACCAAAATATCCAGTGACTTTAACATGCCTTGGTGATATTTTGCAACTGGCCCTTTTTGGTGCCTTAGTAGGGCCCCAAAATGTGGTCCGATTGGGGCGGTTGAGGTGGCAATCTTCTTTACTCCTCGGGGGCCACCCACCAACACCAAAATATCCCGTGATTTTAACCTTCTTTGGTGATATTTTGTAACTGGCCCTTTTGGGGACCTTAGTATGGCCCCTAAATGTGGTCCGATTGTGGCGGTTGAGGTGTCAATCTTCTTTATTCCTCGGGGGCCACCCATCAACACCAAAATATCCAGTAATTTTATCCTTCTTAGGTGATAATTTGTAACTGGCCCTTTTTGGGGCCTTAATAGGGCCCCTAAATGTGGTCCGATTGGGGCGGTTAGGTGTC